>JAWDJD010000004.1:184466080-184883580 GCA_035047305.1 Bradypodion pumilum | reverse complement strand
CTCATCCTAATCCACTTTATAGCATTTTTTGTGTGAAGATAAAATGGGGTTGGGGTGGGGTTGGGTAAATTTATATAATAATCTGAACTCCATGCTGGAAGAGTGGCATGTAAATGTAACAGAATGAATAAGTCAATGCCCCTGCCCCCAGAATCTTTATTTCACTATCTTAGATGTTTTATACGTAAATTGAAATATGCTCTAGAGCAGTGTTTCCCAAACAATGTTCTGTGGAACACCAGTGGACTTCAATTCCCAGAAGCCCCAGTCAGTACATTGGCTTATCAGTGCTTTGGGGAATTGACTTAGGCTTCTGGGAATTGAAGTCCCAAAACCAAAGGTTGGAAAATGCTGCTCTAGGGAATAGGATGCATCATTTGCCAAGTCAGTGTGTATCATAACATGGGGGATGCTTTATGAGGCAAGTTACCACCAAGGCTTTCGTTTAATTATTAGATACTATTATTATTATTTTTTGCAGAGCTCCAGAAGTCAGCTGGGGTCTCCAACAGCATCTGGACCCCTCGGTATGCTCCCCTCTACTCACAACACATTTCACCTCTGGATTACCAGCACAATGTATATATTCCAGGGACTCCAACCATGCCTGCTAATAAGGATGGGTCCCTCTTCTTGGATCAGGAGGCCAAGAACAGCTTCTCCACTTTTGGGAAGAGGAAGAAAATGACCACCTATTGTGATCTACACGACAACATCATTATTAACAATAACCTGAAATAATCCTTGCTCCCAGTGAGTAGGGGAAGCTAGAGGATGCCTAGTTGATGTCCATGGTACTGCTAGATATCTGCACTGTTCAGCATAGCCCAAGTTGCTAAGAAGTCTCCTCTGTCATTGCCTTTCCTGAAGACTTGGCGAACTGAGAAGGATTATGCCATTAAGACAGCAACAACTGTAACAGGGATTTGTAGCAAAAACTGAAAGTAATTCCTAACAGCCAACAACTGGTTGGGCATTACTGGAATGGGTGACCAGAATGAAAAGCAAACCAAAATTATACAGATGAAATTCTTCCTGTTTTATTTGAAAGATCAGGTAGTTCTTTTGAGTGGAAGATACCACGTGGCTAGCCACCCTATGTCAAACGAACAATTTGCTTTGAATTATGGATCAAAATAGGCTGGGTGGGGTTAGCTTTAGAGGTTGGATGCTTGGAAGTCAAAGCAGCCTCGTTCTGCACACTTCCATAAGTCTTTTAGCAAGAGCTCCATTTTGTAAATGGTGTAGGTTTTTTTTCCTTCTTGGTCTGTGTGAAAGTGTCAAGTGCACCTCCATGTGTTTCTCATGTTATTAGCATACCAGAATGGCTATGGTGTGGAAAAATCACAGAAAACTAAGAAAATACTTGAGTTAAGCCTGCAGGGATTTATTGTACTCCTGTAAAGAGGAGGTTTTGCTTCTTTTGAATTTGTGAATAATAATGCAACTTCTTTGTAGGGACGAGGGTAAAAATACTATTCATTTATTTTGTATTTCACCTGAAGAGAAAAACGTTACCTGGTGTTTATTTTTTGATCACACATATTTGGGTGTAAAGCACAGTGTAATGCATGGACAGGAAGCTTATTCAGTTGACCTTAACATTGTGATTGGAAATCAGCAGCTTCTAATCGAAAAGGTTTTGTTGCTGTTTTCTGTTGTTAAGATTGGGATCTCCAACATTTTGGAAAGGAAGAGTGTTAACAATGTTTACCTTCTCCCTCCATCCTCTTTATTTCCTTCTGAGTCTTTGTATTGGGCGTTGAGGCACAGCCTGGACTAGCAGAAATCTTTGGAGGAATGTAGGGAAAAAATTATCTAGGAGGGGGATGAATTATCTTGTGAGTCTAATCCCTACCAACTAAGTAAAAGAACAACTGTGGTCTGGCAAGTTAGGGCAATGTATCATAGCTGTCAAGTATCCCTTATTGGCCGGGAAAACCCCTTATTTTACCCTCTTTCCCGCCGTTATCCCTTATTAATTAGACTGCACTGCCCTATTGCCACCATTGGAGGGCAGCACAGGATAAGCATAGCTGTCAAGTATCCCATATTTGCCAGGAAATTTCCCTTATTTCCAAATCCAAAACTTGACAGGTATGCAATGTATACTCTGTGCTGGAAAAACAATAAAATTCTCCCTGCTGACAAATCTGAATCCTGCACACAAAAAGCATGAGCCGCACAAATTATGCACATTTTCGCAGTTTGCTTTGCAATATTTACTGATTTGCAAAACATGTACTGATTTTACAAGGGCCAAACTTATGCCTTCTATCCAAACACTGGAAACCTTATCCCAGCTTCTGAAATTTTCAAGAAACATGTCACTTCTTCAGAGACTGTTTTCATAGCCACTAAGTTTGGCAACTTGTTTAAAAAACAGTGAAAACAGAGACTCCCAGGAACTTATATTCGACACCCATTACTGCACACGTACCGAGCTCCTTACAAAGCTGACATATATTCCAAACACATTTTTGTTAATGGTCTGATTTTTTTTAAAAAAAAATAGAAATAAAAAGCAACACTAAGAATCTTAGCAGAACCTAGTTCTACACCCAACAGGGAATTCTGTGCTCTCCCAGAGTTCTCATGGAAGCAAAGTTTGCACGGCGTCTAAAATGATTAAAAAAGGGATAAATCCAGAGACAGTTTTGCTGCTCCTTAAAAGAGCGCCATGAGAACTCTTAATTAAAATGGACGCCTTTGCTTTGCAAAAACTTACCAGAGCAAGGCTGGGTTATCTCCTTTTCTGCTGGCAACTTTATGTGGGCGGATCTCGGTACAGTTTCTGTGGGAGGTGGCATTACAGATTTTTAAATATGGCTAAATAGGCCAAACATCTTCTACTCTGCTTCTTGAACAGTAGCTAATTTGAAAGGCAAAAGAGATATTGAACACAAAACGGTGACTTTTAGAAAATGCATAAGGAGGGGAGAAAGGCTCACTCTGAAGGGAAGATCAAAATCACTGCTATCTGAAAGGGGCAAGACCTGGACTACAAGAAGACTTGGCTCTATCTGTCAGAAGCTCTGCATCAGCTTTTCTCATGTCAGAATGTCATTCCTCACAGTTGCTATCTTTTTCACTACTGCAGACAATGCCCATTTGTTGCTCTTTCCTGCCTTTTTTTGCCTGATGCATATTGCCTGCCACCACCATCCCCTTTGGCTGAGGGGAGAGAGAGCAGCTATTTGGGCTTGCATTGCATTTCTTTCTTTTGCACATGTTTTAAGATTACGGAGGGACTGCAGTGGCTCAAGTAGCTATGACGCTGACTGGGAAGCGGAAGGTCAGCAGTTCGATTCCCGAGTACTGCAGGACGGAATGAGCTTTGTCCTAGCTCCTGCCAACCTAGCAGTTCGAAAGCAAGAAATTGCAAGTAGATAAATAGGGACCACTTTGGTGGGAAGGTAACAGTGTTCCATGCACTCCGGTGTCTAGTCATGCCTGCCACATGACCACGGAAATGTCTGCAGAAGCAGACAGTGCTGGCTCTTCGGCTTAGAAACAGAGATGAGCACTGCACCCTAGAGTTGGATACGACTGGCTTTCGAGCAAGGGAAACCTTTAAGATTACCAATTTGCAACTAAGATGAGTACATGGATGAGTAGGGCTTATTAAGTACCAGGCATTTCTATTTGTAGTACTGTACACTATGGCTTAAATCCAGGAGCAAATTAGAACTAGAGTAGAGTAGTTGAATCAACACAAGTTATACAAGAGTTGACTTACCAAATCCTCCTCTATTCAGTGGGCTTTCTCTGTACCTTACTGCTGAATTTCATCCACTGTAAGATAAGACTTATAGGGCAATGGTACAGCAGGCCACAAAACAGGCAACTGGGTACAGTAGGTGAGTGATGAATGAGATGAAGCAGGAGCCTGAGAGTGTATTTATATTATCCCATTAAAAGAGATTATACAAGTTCAATTTCCATGACTCTACACTATATAAATCTGGGATGTATACAACTGCCATGATTCCATCCTAACATAATCCTGGGATGTACAGTGTGGTGTAGTGACAGACTAACACCCAGGAGGCCGTGGTTTGATTCCCTATTCAGCCATGAAATCTCACTGGGGGTGTGGAAGAGGCAAAACTACTCCTTAGCTGTTTCAATATCCTTGAAAGCCCTATTAGGGTCACTATAATTTTGTTTTAGGGGACTGCGGAGGCTTAGTGGTTAAGACGCCAAACTTGATGACTGGAAAGTCCGCAGGTCAGCAGTCTGAGACCCGAGTGCTGCACGAGGAAGTGAGCTCCCGTCTCTGTCCCAGCTTCTGCCAACCTAGCAGTTTAAAAGCAAGGAATTGCATGTAGATAAATAGGTACTACTTCAGCAGGAAAGGTAACAGTGTTCTGTGCACTCCAGTGTCTAATCATGCCTGCCACATGACCATGGCAATGTCTGCAGACACAGACAGCACTGCCTCTTTGGATATAAATGGAGATGAGCACCGAACGCTAGAGTCAGATACGACTGGCTTTCAAGCAAGGGTGTCCTTTACTAAGTAGGTTTTAACCTGATGGCAAAGGGGTTGCAGTGGCTCAGTGCATAAGAAGCTTGCCTTGCTAGCTGGAAGGCTGGCAAAGTTGGCAGTGTGAGACTTGAGTACTGCATGACGGATTGAGTGCCCGTCTCTGTCCCAGCTCTTGGGGACATGAAAGGAGCCTCATTTGGGTGTTCCCTGAGTGGAGTTTCTTTTGCAAAAATCATTTCAACCCAGAATAATTTCTGACATGAAATTATTATTATTATTATTATTATTATTATTATTATTATTATTATTATTATTATTATTATTATTATTATTATTATTATTATTATTATTATTATTATTATTATTATTATTATTATTATTATTATTATTATTATTATTATTAACTTGATGGCACAACAACAATAACAACAGCAGCAGTAGTAGCAGCAGCAGCAGCAGCAGCAGCAGCAACAACAACAATAACAACAGTTTTATGATACATTTAGGACTGTGGAATATAGAGCTTGAATAAATACAGTGCTATGAACTACAGAGCTAGAGCTTTCTAGTGGAGGATAGGAAGTGCCTCATCAAACAATGAATCCCAGGATTCCATAAAACAGAGGTTCAACAACCGAAGTGGTATCAAATTGGCCAAATTGTATAGTGTTAATACACTCTTGGGCTTGCTGTGTGATCAGTGGCAGGTTTAGGGGGCCTTGCTTGTTTTGTCTACCAATGGTGCTGCTTCATTATCCTGCTGATAAGGGATCAAAGATGATGACTGAAGAAACTGCTGACTGCCAGCTGTTGCTAGGTCGCATGCTCAGTTATTGCATACATGCACAGTTTTAGCCATTGGGGGTGGTGGGACAAAGGCTTCTAGTTTGTCCCAGAGTCCCCTTGGTACAAGATCTCAATAAAAGGAGAGCTGCAAAAACTATGAAGTTAAACTAGCAATGGCTCTTCAGCGCAAGGTATTTCCTGTGCATTTGCTGATATGTGCATCTAGTAGGTACTTTACATCTAGACGTTTGTGACTCCATACTCATTTCCCCCCCACAATCCTTGGGCAGCAGATTCTTTGTTGAACACTTCAAACTGTCAGGCTGATTTAAGATAATACACAGGAGGGAATAATCTTTCTTACAAGATACATTTGGGCCGGTATGCATGGAAACTGTCTTGACAAGTCTGCCAGATCACAGAAAGAAAAATTGCTAGTATTTTTGTTTGAATTATAGCTTACTGCCTTTTGAACAATACATGCAGTGCATGAACAATTCTTTTCAACAAGTACAAGTTTATTACACAGTGTTTGATTTCTACCAATAAAAGTGTTCTTCACTAGTCCAAAATGGAAGCCTTTTATTAAAAAGATGGATTATGAAATGGCAGACCCGGCTACTGAGGCAATGTTTGCTTTGGAGTTATGGCTAGAGAGCCCCCGAGCTGCAGCTCAGCCAAAGTTTTCCACAAGCATTCTTCTGAAGTGCAGTTACTTGTTGCAATCGCAGTCTCAAATGTGACCAAAATTAAACCACTTCATCTTGTAGTTTTCAGGGAAGACTAAATGAACTCTTCTCCTGCAATCCCTATTGGCAACTTTATTGCAAAACAATGGACCATGAATGTTTAGACTGTTTAACTTTCACTCTGGGCAAAGCTATCTCTGTATAGATCTGGGACACTCAGAATGGCCGTGGGTTGAAAACCTGAAGAGCCTTTGAGTGAAAGTGAGACTGTTGTGCTACTGTGGGCTTTTTCCTCCTTCTGGTGTAGGAAATGTTCCAGGAAGAAGAACAGTTTACTGGTGCTGAAATACCATGGAGTAAAATATATTCCTTCAAGATTTACTTGCTCAGAAAATCTCTGCAAGTTTCTGGACAAGGAGCCATGAACTGCTAAACCTGATCTTTAACTACAAAGACAGATGCACATTTTATATATAATCTGTTGGATTGGGGCCCGATGCGGGCTGGAAGGTCCCGGAGGAGACTGGTCAAGTAAAGACACACGAGGCAAGATGGAGCGAAGACCAGCGTTTATTGATCAGAAGGCTCTAATCTTTATACCCTGCCTAGCTCGACCGCATGCATAGGTTGCGTGTGGCCGTTACAGGAAAACTGCAGGTCTGCACTTTAAGATTACACAAGTTACTCATCAGAGGTGACTTCACTGGGGGGGGGGAGGGGGAGTTCCTTATCTATCTAATTTACTACCGGGGGACATGCATTGTCTACTGCTATTGGGAGTAAACATGTGCCTAAGTTGACTCTTGGACTCAGAGTCTCTGCGGACACAAGATTACCCATTACATGCTTATCGAGTTCATCACCCGGTGATCTTTTGCCCTCTACTGTCCGAACTGCCTGCCAGGTCAGCGATCGGTGAATTAAACTATGACTATTAATCCACTCCCCAATGTCTGTCCCTTCGGAACCAGGCTCCAAGGAGTGTTTCCCCAAGCCCTGGTTCTGTCAGGGACAGTATGCCAATTATGTGCGCGGATCCCACAATAATCAGATAAAAAAAGCTGACAACCATTTGTCTTTGTATTACAGTTTTCAAGCTTTCTGTGGGAGCAGAAGTTCTTTGCAGGCGCACCCCCCAATAAAGGACTCAGACACTGGTAAAAGTGGATAACGGCATTGGGCCACATTTATTGATTCATGCCCTAGTCCAAATTATAAATTTCTATTGGTAATTGACCAATCATAATTCTTTAAGGCAAGCAGGCCGAAGTAACACTGGTAAGGTACCACCCAAAATTGCCAACGGCAATTGTTACAATGTATCTATTTGTATCAATTTGTTTGTTGACAACAAACAAATTATTGACCGTAGTCAATATCTAACTAATGACCCCACCCTCTGACGCGTATCCGTGAAATCACGGGGTGATGCATGCTGTCTAGCTGTAGCCATCACCCCGTCGCATGGTTCGTCGTTGACCGGACAACGTTTAACCAACTTATGCCTGTCTAGTGTTGTCCAGTCAATTGCGAACCTGCCGGATACCTGTGGGTCATAAATGTTTACCTTACCAGTGATACCCGCCCATGTGACCAAAGTCAACAGCAGCAACAGAAACTCCTATATCAAACCATAGCAACAGTGTGGGATGGGCGAAAAAACCAGGACCCGAGAGCCAATTGTGGGTCCCAGCCAAAAATTCCCACCCGGCCCCGAAGCGACCAAAATATCACACTGTTAACTAGGGAGGGGGTGGAGGGGAAAAACTTCTCCGCTCCGTCGCTTCGCAAAATGGCAGCTCGGCTGCCTCATGGCCACCCCTTTTATAAGGGAGCTGGCCACGCCCCCTAACTACCCAGATGCCTTCGTCCGATGGGGGGGGGCCCGCAAAGAGCGCAGCTGCCATTTTGGCGCCGCGCTTGCATTGCAGGCGCACCCCCCAATAAAGGACTCAGACACTGGTAAAAGTGGATAACGGCATTGGGCCACATTTATTGATTCATGCCCTAGTCCGAATTATAAATTTCTATTGGTAATTGACAAATCATAATTCTTTAAGGCAAGCAGGCCGAAGTAGCACTGGTAAGGTACCACCCAAAATTGCCAACGGCAATTGTTACAATGTATCTATTTGTATCAATTTGTTTGTTGACAACAAACAAATTGTTGACCGTAGTCAATATCTAACTAATGACCCCACCCTCTGACGCGTATCCGTGAAATCACGGGGTGATGCATGCTGTCTAGCTGTAGCCATCACCCCGTCGCCTGGTTCGTCGTTGACCGGACAACGTTTAACCAACTTATGCCTGTCTAGTGTTGTCCAGTCAATTGCGAACTGCCGGATACCTGTGGGTCATAAATGTTTACCTTACCAGTGATACCCGCCACACGGGGAGGCTTCCCAAAAGGCTCACCGCCCCCCCAAGACCGTCAGCTCGGTCGACAGGCCTGCTCGCCATTCCACTAACCAGAGGTCCATACCTCCCTGCGACAGATGGGCCCCATCCCCTGAGTAAAGCTCATAATTTTGTAGACTGACGCCGGGGAGGCTAATGACGCGTCCCCCGCCCTTGTCGAAAAGGAACCGGGCAATAGCCCCGTTCACGGAGCGTCGGCTCAGTCAAGAGCCTCGAGGCCGAACGCCCCCCTGTAAGCGTACCGCGGTATCGTGTCCGACCAATTGAGGGATGTGGCAGGCCACACATGATGTGAGTAGGGCAGGTCACCGCAAACCGCAAGCTTCTGCGATAGGCCAGTGACCTGCCCCAAGCCATCGCCCCCAAGGTACATAACCAGGACATCGGGCGAGTCAGCATCCCTGATGTAGAAAAGGAATGGCAACAGTTCCCGCCATAACATGCCGCGCTTACCATACTACCTGAGACGTGCGGCTACACCCAGTCCCAGTCGGGGTCCCCACTCTGTCGCCGCAGCGTAACGCGCTGCCCTGTGCAGCGTAACGCGCTGCCCTGTGCACGTGGCTACGGCCCACCAGCCATACTGTCACCGGTGTAAAACGACACCCAGGGTCTGTCAAGGAAAAAAGGGGGGTGAGAAACAGTGCAGTGACTAAACTGGTACTCACGGTTGAAGAGGGCGAACACAAAACTGAAAACATTGTGATCCCCACCCTCCCGTGCGGCGTATTTCAGCCCCGGAGTACCCAAAAACAACTGCAGTAGAAGCCGCCCCAATCCTGAACGAATGGGTGCCGCAACGAGCCCCAGAGGGGCCAACACTGTCTAGTGCCTTCCCGGCACCCTCCAAATTGAAATTTAGTAAGAGAAGACCCACCTTGGTGACAGAAAAACGGGCCATGGTGCGTGCCACACAGTGCAAGGAAATCCTGTAGGGCACCAACCGGACAGATGTCTGCCGAGGAACATCGTAGCAGTCTACTCCACTGCCTACGCCGTGCTGATACTTTTTAGAGGAGCGTATCCCCCAACTGAGCCCAATATTGTTCACACAGACATCTTCGAGTTCCAGTGCCCTACGACTTGCATCCGCCTTATACAGCATCTCAAGCTCGCCGATGCGGAGCACTCCAAAAAAGGCCACCGTTGTAGCCGCTTGAAATGGGCTGCCTCATCTTATCAAAACAGAGGCCAGGCCAGCCCCGGGCCAATTGGGTAAAAACCCCTGGGGAAATCGGGTGGCAGTCGTCCGGGCAACGCCCACGCGCGCGCACCCACCCCTCCAAAACATGTCTCACACGGAAGTGAGTGGTGCTTTCCACGACTTGCATCCGCCTTATACAGCATCTCAAGCTCGCCGATGCGGAGCACTCCAAAAAAGGCCACCGTTGTAGCCGCATGAAATGGGCTGCCTCATCTTATCAAAACAGAGGCCAGGCCAGCCCCGGGCCAATTGGGTAAAAAACCCCTGGGGAAATCGGGTGGCGGTCGTCTGGGCAACGCCCACGCGCGCGCACCCACCCCTCCAAAACATGTCTCACACGGAAGTCAGCGGTGCTGTCCACGTGACCTCCCACTTTGGCCATAAAAACCAACGCTGACAGCTTAGATGCCATGGTGCGAGGTGCAAGGCCCTGGGCATGCAGGTAAACCATGAACCGCAGAACATGGGTTACCGGGATCGGCCAGGTTCCTGGCATTTGAAATTGGGTACAGAATGTTCTGAAAGAATTAAATGCGTGGTAATACGCCTTACGCGTGCGTGGCGCTAGTGACAGGCCAATCGCCCGGTTCACCTTTCCTTGCCAATGTTCCATATCTCGTCCGGGAGTGGCAAGGGAAATTCCTCCGCATCCGGGGCCAAGGCATGGAACCGGGAGATCTGCAGGCGGGACAAAGCGACAGCAATATCATTAGTAACCCCTGGGACATGCCTGGCCCTGAAAAGAACGTTGAGGCGCAGGCTGCGCAACGCAAACTGGCGCACTAGGTCCATAACCCTGGGCGATTTAGAGGTCTGTGCATTGACAATGTGGACAACAGCCGCATTGTAACACCAAAATGGACAACCGAGTTGGCCCACTCCTCACCCCATAGCATCAAAGCACCCAGGATAGGGAAAATTCCAGATACGGACCAGCACGTCTGCCCTGATACCCCGGGTAAGTCTGACCCTATGGTGGGGCCTGGATAATCCTGCCATGGCGTTGCGCAAGCGCCGAGCAAATGCCCTGCCCGGTGCGACGACCCTGCCAGCGAAATTGAGGTGACCATGTAGCACCAGCAGTTCCCTCAGTAATGCCATGCGCTTGGCCAGCAAGTCCGAGATAAGGGCCACTAGCTTTGACACCTTATCCCGCTGCAACCTAGAAGCCTGCGCTACCGTGTCAATCTCCACCCCCAGGAATACTAGCTGTGTAGGAGGGCCCTCGGTCTTTTCGGGCGCTAAAGGGACACCAAGTTCCTCCATTAGCGTCTGAAATGTGTTGAGGAGACGTGTGGATGTGTCCCAGCCCCGTTCAGCCCCGAATAAAATCATCCAGGGAATGGGCTACAGACCGGGACCCTGTTCTGCGAACAAAAGCCCACTCTAGGAAGGTGGAGAAATGCTCGAATGCCGAGCCCGAATTGGAAGAGCCAAAAGGCATGTCATCATTGAAATAATATGCTCCCCGGAACGGGGGCGCAGGGACAGGGCCAACGACCCTGCCCGCATAGACCTCCTTATCATTGCTGGCAGCAGCCACCTCCTCCCTCCCCCCGAGGGATAAAGATTGGGGGCATCCTGAGGGGACCTATCACCCATGCAAGGGATACGTAACCCCTGCCTAAAACCCTGAAGGAGATATCCGCATCCTCTCCCTTCGGGTACAATGTGAGCCAGCGCTCCAACATGTCCACATTAATTGGGGAGGGAGCCCTTCGGTGAACTAGATCCATCTGCGGCAGTCTTGCCCGCCCCCCGTCCACCCCTCCCTCTGACCCGCATCCCTCCAGGCCTGGGACAGGCAGAGGCCGCATGGGGGCCAGCACAGGGGGGACACTAATGTCTGTATTTGCCATTCTTCCTATTGCAGGAACCATTGGACGAGAAAGTCCAGTGCAGCAGGCGGGCTGGAACCCCCTGCCCCACCCCCTGGCAGTGGACCTGTGCTGGGGCCGCCCACTGGACCGCATGTCCACCATGGTATCTCTCCCCGGGCGCGGGGCGCGTGGGTGTCATGTACAAAAGCCACAGCCTCTGGCATGGCTCATCCCACCTAATCTCGGGGTGCCGGGGAATCCGCATATGGAATTACACGTCATAAGCCAACCATGATGGGCCCGGAAAGTCAACCATCGCCCGGTAGATGTTGTCCAAATACTGGACCATCGGAATTGCCAAAACCGGCCGGGCCCTAAGGTACACCGCCATGTATATGAGGTAGGCCGGCAACCAGTCATCCCACGTACGTGGTGGCTCGCGACGACGTGCCTGCTCCTTATCCTTCTCATCCTGCCCCCCCCTACTCCTTGGTGGGCCCTCTGTTGAGGAGTGAGAAGATATCCACGTACTCCCCCCGCCAGATCTTCTCTTTGGTGGTCTGTGCCAAATGGTCACCCAGCGGTAAGGAATACCCCGCCGTCAGCAAGGCAGGCACAGCAGGAACTGCTGGCATCTGAAAGGGGCCTGTACTAACCCAGCCACCCCCAAAACATTCCCCCACAGGGTAGAAAACACCCCCCACCACGGGGCCCTGGGTGGTAGTTGTCGTCACCAGGTGGGGCGCCAGCGGCCGGACCGCTGCCCCACCCGCGCGAGGCCAAGGCCATTGGAAACCCCCCCAACGTGGCCACGTGTGTAGGTGCACTAGCTTGGAACGCATACTCACATGCTGCACCCCCGTAGGCCGCCCCCACCGGGGGTTCCGGCCCACTGGGGGCGTCGGAGCTCACGACCACCGTCGAGCTCGTCGATGGGGCCTAACCCGCACTGGTCTGTTGAATGGGGAGCTGCGAGGCAGTGGCCTAGG
Source organism: Bradypodion pumilum (assembly GCA_035047305.1). NCBI lineage: Eukaryota > Metazoa > Chordata > Lepidosauria > Squamata > Chamaeleonidae > Bradypodion > Bradypodion pumilum. The sequence goes on along the minus strand of JAWDJD010000004.1, from coordinate 184,871,179 downwards.
TCGTGCCACGCGCCTCAAGCAGCTCGACCCGTCCCGTCGCCTGCCGCTGCCCAGCAGACGACGAGTCGAAACGAACCCCAAAGGGAGCCCAAGAGTGGCTAGCCCGGGCCAGGGATGCCTCGAGGGCCGCAATGCGGGCCAATAAGGCTTCCACGCTGCCATGGGGCAAAGGGCCAGCCGGCCCGCCTACTACAGGCATGGGTACAGGTCCCTGCACCCCGGGGCCCGAATAGGGCCACAACCCCACACCCGGGCCCGTTAGGGCCGATGTAGCAACCTGCCAGGGAAGGGGACCGGACCACCCCCCAAGGCTGGAAGGCCTTGGAGCGAGCTGCGCTCCTATAAAGGAAGGCCCAGCAGAATGGGCAACACCAGGAGAGGTGTCCACCGCTTGCGGGCCGAGGGCCGCAGCCCCTACTGGCCCCGTGTGTGGGCCCCCATTCTCTGGCCAGGGAATAGACCCCATTCCACCGGTCCCGGTGGGTGCAGGCAAAGGCGGCTGCTGGGGAGGCGCAGCCGCGGTCCTCCAACCCTGATTGCGCCTCCGAACCGCACGAGCCGCACTCGCAGCCGCCTTCTTCTTCGCGGGCCTCTCAGCCAATCGATGGGAAGCCGAAAACGAGAGAATTCAGCGGCCAAAAGGCTTCCCGGTAAAAGTAAAAGCGACGGAGGTAAGAGGGGGAAAAACTTCTCCGCTCCATCGCTTCGCAAAATGGCAGCTCGGCTGCCTCATGGCCACCCCTTTTATAAGGGAGCTGGCCACGCCCCCTAACTACCCAGATGCCTTCGTCCGATGGGGGGCCCCCCGCAAAGAGCGCGGCTGCCATTTTGGCGCCGCGCTTGCATTCTCTCAACAGAGAGCAGGCAGTGGTGATTCAGAGACTAGCCGTGACCACAATCTGAGTTCAGGGTTGGGACATGGGGTTGACCTGAGAGGCTGAACCTTGAAGAACATCTTCCTATATAATGAGAGCCCTCTGGGCTTTCTGGGAAGGTGTGTGGACTGTACACTTGCTCTCTTTATGACTCATTGTCTCCTGTAGGGCTGGGGTTTGGGGCAAGGTTCACACATCTCAGAGAAGTGCTGGAAGAGATGGAGGCAGCAGAAGAAAACTGAAATGCTGGTGGCAGGAAACAGGTGCAGCACCAGTGCTGGCAAAATGTCTGTTACCATGTCACCTCTTTCCCCCCTTAGTCAGACATACCATTATGAGGCTCCAGCACTGGTCTGGTGGCGGTACTGGGGGGTGCCACTCTGATTCTTTGTTGAATTGAATGTTTTTAGCTTTCATATATTTGACTTCATTTCTTTAGCCATTACTTTTAGTCACCCACTGGGTAGGGGCACAGTCATTACCCTATCCCACTAGTCCATATTCCGACACATTTGCAGCTTGGTTGAACCTGATAGGGCATGCACCCCACTGTACTTCACTGTCAGACAGGCAGGGACACTGCTGCACCAATACAAGGTATGGGCAGTAGTGGGCTCCAAAAAAATTTACTACCACACTGTGGGCGTGGTATGGTGGGTGTGGCCAGGGGGAAAGCCCTGTGTTGCACCTGAATTAGGACTACTTTATTTCAAAATTTGGATGGGCAGGGGCAGCCAGAATTTCTGCTACCGGTCCTGGCGAACTGGTCCTTTTGCCTGCTCTTCATTGACCCCCAAAAAGGCAAATGAGCTGGTGCAGGATTTGACTAGCTCCCAGAGAGGCTATTTCTCCAAGTGTGACTGAGGACCTTGTATGGAGAAAGGAAATATGGGTTGGCCAATACAAAGGAATACAGCTTTGGAGAGCCCATGTTCAACAGAACCTTGTTGTCCTAATCGGCCCCAGAGGCAAGCTGGTTATTATGACCATTATTTTCTCCCACCCCAGGAAAGGACCATTACAAATACTTCATGAAAAAGGCTTTCTTCCTAGTGATGGTCATTACATCCTCCTTATATATTATCTGTAGATCTTTTACAAATTGTAGATTGGGTCATGTTTTACAGCTATTTCCAGAGGAGCCTGATCCATTATCCATAATTTTTGGCTGTCTTGCATCCAGGGCCGCCATCAGAAATTTCTGGGCCCCATACTGAGCAATCCTATTGCCCCCCTGTTGTGTTCTAATGGTTTTACCTTCCACAATGTATCTGAACCAATGTAACCTTGCTTATAGCAACAATGTAACCTTCAGCTGCATCATATGAACTCTGTAAGAGGACGCGAGCTAATGACCACCAGCTGGCAGCAGCGAGCGTCCAAGCTCCCTTGGTCCAAACTCATCAAAGGCAACAGCGCGGGAAGTTTTCCTGCCATCACCTACACCTGGACAAGAAGGGCGTGACCCGCAATGACGTCACGCAGACAGTAGCCAATGGGCTACCGTGGAACCACGTTCAAATGTATTACCACTGTATATAAAGAGCTATCGATCCGCCATTACCTCATGTTCCCTCTGTCCACGATGCAATAAACCTGAGTTAACCCAGCCCGAGGCTGTGTCCTGTGTCTTGGTTTGCATACACCAAATTGGCGACGAAGGTGGGATGATGGATCCCCACGGAACAGCCAGGGCACAGAGCGGGTTCAACATCACCAAACCGCAAGACTGGGAGCTGCTTGAGATGGACTTCCAGGTGGCACTGGTGGAACTCAAAGTCAAAGGAGACGACGAGGAGAGGAAGAGGGCCATCCTCACCAGAATGCTCGGGATGGAAACCAAGCGGACGCTGGTGGGCATCATCGCTCCGAAGAAGGTGAGCGAATTTAAGGCGGACGACATCATGAAGCTGCTGCGAGAGCGCTTCAGTCCCTCGAGGGCAATGTTTCCCGCTCGGAGCGCGTTTTGGAGGCGAGTCCAAGCGCCGGACGAGTCGGTTGAGACATTCGTGGCCGCCATGAGGATAGCCGCCGCCCCCTGCAAATGGGACAACATCCTAGAGATGGCCCTCAGGGACGGCGTGCTGTGTGGCCTGAAAGACAAGGAGGTGCAGCGCAGCTTGATGAACAAGGAGCCGCCACCCACGCTGGCAGAGGTCGTAGAGGCCGCGGAAGCCGCAGAGTCCACGAATGCTGGGGTGGACGAGATGCACCAGTGGCGTGAGTGGCGTCCTAGAGCCGGCAAGGCGGCAAATTCGGTGCACGGGAAGTCCGGACAGGCGGTGCACGCAACTCGACGGGCCTCAAAGTCGTCTACGGAAGGCAGCGACGGCGAGGAGGTCCAGAAGGTCCGAAAGGGTGGTCGACGCTGCGATGGTTGCGGAGCGGCCCATGAGCGCGCGAGATGCCCATTCAGGAAGGCCGAGTGTTACACCTGCGGCCGTCGGGGGCACATCGCCAAGGCATGCAGAAAACGGAAGGAGGGCCGGAGGCAGTCACAAGACCGTTCGGCCAGACCGGACCGTCCAGCGAGGCCCAAAGATGGCGCCCAGACCACGAGGAAGCAGGATGGCGTGGGCCGCGTCTCGGACGACAGCGAGGACGACGCCCCAGTGTTCAGCGTGTCCGCGGGACAGTCCCATTACTTCGTTGAGGTACTAGTACAAGGGGCCCCTATTAGGATGGAAATTGACTCGGGGTCCTCCTATTCTATAATTCCCCAGAAAGAGTTCTTGAGAATCGACCCCCACGTGCGGCCCAAACTTAAAACGTTGAGGTCCACGCTACGAGACGTACAGGGAAACAGCATTCCGGTGTTGGGGGTCGGAAAATTTCGGATCAATTTTAAGAGACATTCTGCGGAACTGCCCCTAGTTGTCCTTAAGGGGGGAAGTTGTAGCCTCCTAGGGACGCAGTGGTTTCAGCCTTTAGGTTTGTTCATAGGGGGAGTGCATACAGTGGGGGTGGACCCAATACAAGCGGTTTGCGATGCGCATCCCGCCGTTTTTAAGAAAGGACTCGGAAAGTTCAAGGGACCCCCTGTAGCCTTCGACCTAGACCCGGAGGTCCGCCCGATAAGACTCAAACCGCGCAGGGTGCCGTTCGCACTCAAGGACAAGATAGAGGCGGAACTGGACAAACTGGTGGGCCAGGGGATTCTTATTCCTGTTGATTCCGCGGAGTGGGAAACTCCAATTGTAACGGCTCTAAAGGCTAACGGGGAGGTGCGCATTTGCGCTGATTATAAGTGTACAATTAACAAGGCGATCCGCCCTAATGCATACCCGGTGCCGGTGATCAGCCACCTTCTGGCCAGGCTGAATGGGGGAAAGTGTTTCGCTAAACTCGATTTGGCACAAGCATATCAGCAACTTCCTGTGACCCCCGCCACGGCCGCGGCACAAACGATAGTTACACATAAAGGGGCGTTCCAGGTGTCGCGGTTACAGTTCGGCGTGAACTCGGCACCCGGCCTTTTTCAGTCACTTGTGGAACGCCTCCTGAAGGGACTGGAGGGGGTGTTGCCTTATTTTGATGACGTGTTGATAACAGGGGGGAGTGAGGCTGAACTGGCAAAGAGATTGGACAAAGTACTAACCGTGTTCGAGAAAGCGGGGCTGAGACTGAGGAAGGACAAATGTGTTTTTTTCGAAACTGAGGTCGAGTTTTTAGGGTTCCGGATCACACCCGAGGGGATTAAGCCGTCTAAATCCAAAGTAGCAGCCATAAAGAAGGCCCCTCGCCCCACATCCAAAACCGAGCTACAGTCTTTCCTGGGGCTCCTCAATTTTTACCATACATTCCTCCCGCGGAAGGCGTCCGTGGCCGAACCGCTCCATCGGTTACTTAAAAAGGAGGAGACATGGATGTGGGGTGATGAGCACGAGAGGGCGTTCAAAGAACTAAGGCAACTCCTAACATCTGAGGCAATCCTGACGCATTTCGACCCCAAACGGCCGGTGGTCTTAGTCTGTGATGCATCCCCGGTGGGGGTGGGGGCGGTGCTTTGCCACGTGTTGGATGACGGAAGGGAGGCCCCGGTAGCATTTTATTCAAGGTCCCTGTCCCAAGCGGAGCGCAATTACGCACAAACCGACAGGGAGGCATTAGCAATAGTAGCGGGAACCAAAAAATTTCACGATTTTTTGTATGGCCGCCCGTTCAAAATCGTGACTGATCACAAGCCACTGTTAGGGATTTTCACGGAAAGCAAGCCCACGCCGCAGATCCTGTCCCCGAGAATGCTGCGATGGGCTATTTTTCTCAACGCATACCAACATGAGTTGGAGTACCGGCCCGGAAAGGAGATCAGCCATGCTGATGCACTGTCGAGATCTCCTTTGCCCTTGTCGGACGACCAAAAGGCGAGAGTAGAAAGAGACCGCCAGGTGTTGCTAATTGAGGTCTTAGACGCACCCCCAATAGTACCAGCCGACATTGCTAGGGCGACAGGCAAGGACAGAACGCTGGAGAGAGTTAGTTCATGGGTACAGAAGGGGTGGCCGGCATCGTCCCCAAGCACAGAATTCGACCCATTTTTTCGGAAAAAGCTAGAGCTGTCCCTAGAGAGGGGGTGCCTTTTGTGGGGCCAACGGGTGGTGGTCCCTACGTCCCTGCGGCCGAGGGTGCTCGAACTGCTGCACGTCAGCCACCCGGGCATAGTTCGTTCAAAGGCGCTGGCCCGGAGTTACTTCTGGTGGCCACAGCTGGACGCGGACATTGAGCACATGGTCGGCACTTGTGAGGCATGCCAGGGATCCCGACCAGAGACGGCTCGTCTTCCGCATAGGGAATGGGACACAGCAAGGGGGCCATGGTCCAGAGTGCACGTAGATTTCGCTGGCCCATTCCGAGGAACCATGTTTCTCCTGGTGGTGGATGCGTTCTCCAAGTGGCTGGAGGTTATCCCAGTAAAGAGCACGTCCTCCGCCGCGACAATTGGCCAGCTAAGGAGAGTCTTTTCCACGTTCGGTTTACCCGATACTTTAGTCAGCGATAACGCTAGTTGTTTCACCTCCGCTGAGTTCGGGGCATTCATGGAGGCAAACGCCATTCGGCATGTCACATCCGCGCCGTTTCACCCGGCCACGAATGGCCAAGTGGAACGGCTGGTGCGTACAACAAAGGATGCGCTGCGGCGCATGGGCCCGGGGGACCTGAATCACCAAGTATGCCAGTTCCTCTTAGCGTATAGGGTGACCCCCTTAGCGTCAGGCTACTCGCCGGCAGAGCTCTTGATGCGGCGAAAACTAACCACGATCCTGTCCAGGCTAGACCCGACGAGAGTCGAGGATAAAGGGAAAAACATAGGGTTGGCAGTCTCGAAAGGTTTCGCCGCCGGCGACCCTGTTCACTGCAGGAACTATTCCAGCGCAGGGCCAGCCTGGGTACCAGGGACGGTTGTAGAACAGACGGGGCCAGTGTCGTACCGGGTCGAGACTAACACCGGCCTCCTCTGGAGGAGGCACGCAGACCAACTGAGGCACCGTGTGAGTAGGCCAGTCAGTGGGGCTCAGCAACAGGATTCAGCGTTAGGGTTCTTCCCCACCCGCTTAACCCAAGGGGGAGACAGCAGCGGACAACAGTCCCAAGCAAGGGGGGAAGGCAGAAGCAGCGGCCCCGACTCATACCCTTTTGATACACCAGTCCTATCAGAGGCCGGGGAAGGGGGAGAGGAGTTCGCGACCGCTGCCCCCGAATGTAATTTTGATTTTGATTTTGCGAGCCGGGGGGATTTTCAGGAGTGTTCCCCCACCCATCCAAGCGAGAAGAGGGGTTTTTCGTTAGCCCCCAGTGCCCCCGGTTCCTCCCTAAGAAAGAGCACACCTTCCAACAACGCCGCGGAGCCGCGGCAAGTCACTAACGAGTCTCCCTCTCCAATTACAGGACAGGAAACCAGGGGACAAAGAGAAGGTAGCAAACCCGGGGAAGGGCAGCCCGCATCGAGACCCCAGCGTGTTCGAAATAAGCCATCTTGGCTGAGAGACTTTGTCCCCTAGGGGGGGGAGTGTGTTTAAGTGTGGGCTCGAGACTTTGTCTCGTCCTAGGGGGGAGGGGTGTTGTGTTCTAATGGTTTTACCTTCCACAATGTATCTGAACCAATGTAACCTTGCTTATAGCAACAATGTAACCTTCAGCTGCATCATATGAACTCTGTAAGAGGACGCGAGCTAATGACCACCAGCTGGCAGCAGCGAGCGTCCAAGCTCCCTTGGTCCAAACTCATCAAAGGCAACAGCGCGGGAAGTTTTCCCGCCATCACCTACACCTGGACAAGAAGGGCGTGACCCGCAATGACGTCACGCAGACAGTAGCCAATGGGCTACCGTGGAACCACGTTCAAATGTATTACCACTGTATATAAAGAGCTATCGATCCGCCATTACCTCATGTTCCCTCTGTCCACGATGCAATAAACCTGAGTTAACCCAGCCCGAGGCTGTGTCCTGTGTCTTGGTTTGCATACACCAAACCCCCCCACTAGTGATGTCACAGTTATGGCCGGTGGCAGCAGGGCCCCTGTCAGCTCCGGGCCCTATACGGCAGTACTGGTAGTACTGCCCTGATGGCGGCCCTGCTTGCATCCAAGAGATGTGAAATATACTGAGCAGGATCCTTTTTGTCTTTACAGAGTCCATGGTGTATCTGGTTGTCTTTTGTTTCCATTTGTGCTAGGGCATTTTCACTATCTCCTTGTGCATAGGAAAGGCCTGAGTGTGGTTTGTGTAACTGTTCACATAGAATCTTATGATTGTGGGATATTAGAGTCCACATTTCCTCAATTTTGCCCTAAATGTTAAAAACCTAGCTATCATCACTAGTCACCATAACCAAATGATAGCCAAAATAGGTTGGGCGTAGCAGGTTTGTGCTTAAGGTTCAGCAGATTTTAAAAGAGAGATTTTGAGAGCTGCAAGGAAGCATTTCATAATATCTCTTTAGGTGACATGTAGTTGTAAAACAGTGCTAGAGATATTGATACGAGAGGACCATCTTTCACAAGATGACAGCAAGACCCCAAACTGTCAATGCTGTCTTTAACATATATCCAGCCAAGCTGTACCTAGATTTTCCTCTTTGAATTTCAGCCTAATTCTGAACTTTATGATCTAGCCCAGGAGTTCTCAATCTTTTTAAGCCAGGGGCTGGGTCATGCTCCCTCAGACAGCTTGGGGGGCTGGACAGCTATTTTGTCCTTCCTCCACTACATGGGACTTCCTGGTGTGGTCGAGGCGGTGGGGAGCCCATGGGCCGCAAGTTGAGAATCCCTGATCTAACCATTACTTAACAGCAGTGTTCAAGCAATAGAGAAAATGTAAAAATACTAGCCAAGACCCACATAGCCCAACAAATAATAGTGTTAGAATACCACTAACAGAATGAAACATAGAACTTTGAATTCAAAAGCTGAGGTGACTACCTTGACAGCAATCAAGCATTCAGTGCTTCTGTTCAAACTGTTGAAGACAATTCTTACTGAAGTTTCAGATAAAAATTTAGACACCTACTGTATTTCGAGGAGAACTTCTGCTTGTCACCGTTTAGTTGTTAGAGCTAATCTCAGTTGTTCTGATCTGAGCATAAATTGCTCTGAAGGCATCAGTAGCCTTAGGTGTGGGAGCCCAGAATATGACTTATTACCAAAGAGATTTAAAACAGTGGGAAGACACAACGATAATTTTGCAGGGAGAAACAAAATCAATAGGTGAAGAGGAGGGGGAAAAAAGATAAAAATTGAGGCACTGCCAGCTGTAACTATGTGATATGATGATAGAATGTTGGTTAGAACTATTGTAACAAACAAAGAAACACATGGATATTCCAAATTAATAACAACTATCTCTGAAAAACCATTACAGGGTCATTATGGAAAGCTTCTGTCTCATTATGGAAAGCTCCCAAAAAAGTGTATCAGGAGCAGGGGAGAACAGTGACAAAACCAAGACTGGGACTACTGTGAAAGGGGCTGAAATTCAAATAGTATGTATTGCAATCTCATTATGTGTATAATGCAGGCACATTTCAAATAGCATTTCCTGTTTGTTTCCTTGATTTGGGTAGAAGAGGCTGCTTAAATGATCCATGAGAGTTTGGAGAGTCTTTCAGAAAAAAAGCTAATCTGGTTAAGGAATTTTTAATATTTTTTTTTAAAAAATGCTGAAGTGACTATGAAGGAACACAAAAGAACTAGCAAAATTATGAATATGATACAGGTGTATTAAATGATGAATCATGTGGAGAATGTGATAGAGCATATCATGTTCTGGTAAACATGTAATATTGGAATACAGTATGAGGTTGTTTAATGAACATGCCCAGACTCTCTTGACTCAGACCAAAGTCTCATATAGCCCATCTTCAAGCTTTCTGCCACGAGCTCTCAGGTACTCCAAGTAGGCCACAGACACAGCATGGAAGCAATAGCTCTCTTGGTTTGCTTTCTCATGGGCTGCTTCTCACACGGTGACTGCCACAAGACAAAAGTGATCACAATTACATTTTGGTTGTTATGTGCCATTAAGGTGATCCCAATAGTGTTTTCAAGGTATATGTGATTTTTAAGACATGGTTTTACCAGTGCCAGCTCCCAAGTGAGTTTCAATGGCCAACCAGACCTAAGAACCCACTGCTCCTGAGAGCTAGCTTGATGGTCTATCTCTGTGATGGTGAACCTTGGCACTCCAGATGTTCTTGGACTTCAATTCCCAGAAGCCAAGCCCCATTGAATCCACACGAATGGGTTTACTGCGATTCATCCAGTCCGCACCGCCTTTGTTGCTCCCAGAAGTGGAAGTAAAACACGCCCATTATACTGCTTTAAAAATAATTGGGAATAAGGGATAAATTCTATTTGAAGTCCAGACACTTAAAGTCATACACATGTAAAAAAAGAAAAAGAAATCATGTTCAAGGGTTTTCTTTTCCTTGTATGTTCCAAAGATTTTGGGTCACAGTAGAAAGTGATATTGATAGAACCAGGGCCAAGAATGTTACCAGAATCATCTCAGCAGTAGCTGTACTGGCTGGGGGACAGTGAGGGAGGCAGAGATGACATTTCTGAGAGCTATGATCAAAAAAGATATCTGCTGTGGTGGCGTGGATAGAGTGATGGACTAGGACTCATAAAACCTGGATACTAATCCTGGCTCAGCCACAGGCATTCACTGGGGGTGGGGTGGGTAGAAAGGATGAAACCACTCCTTAAATTCCTCAGTTACCTTGAAAGCCCTATTCTGGCTGCAATGAACCAGGTTCCACTAGACAGCACACACAACAGAGGTAAGTTTCCTAAATTCCAGAACACATTGGGTAAAAAATATATATGGATCAGTGAGGTTGAAGTGAGCATAGCCATGAAGTGAGCATAGCCATTTTATCAGGGAGATGGACTGGCCTAGCAGCTGTTGATGTTTCCTCCATTGATGAGCTGGGCTCCATTTGGGACATGAGCTGTGCTCTGTCACCTGGGGATTTTTTTGAGTATTGTAATGCTAAATGATTTACTATATTTTGTTGTTGTTTTCCATAAGGTTTTACCTATATTAACATGTCCATTGTGTATACAAGCTGATTCTTATTACTATTGATGTGGCTCTATATTGCTATTTTGTATTTTGTGGTTACTGTAATGTAATTTGTGATTAATTTTTTGTATTGAACCTGCTTGTACATTTATTGTATTTACATGTTGTAAGCCGCTTTGAGTGGCACTTGTGTCAGGAAAGTGGGATAGAAATTAAACGTAATAATAATAATAATAATGAGAGGTTGACAAGAGCAAAAAGGTAAATGGATGTATTAATGAGATACTGTAGTTGAAATCTTTTAAGTGGAAGGCAAGGAAGAGACAGGTATGTCAGTCATCTTCTGGGCTGGGTAGATTTATTGCCAGTTGAGGGAAGGAGGATAGAGTTAGAGATAAGGAAATGGAAACTGATTTGAAGAAACTCTTTTTTGAGATCTCAAGTATAGAATCTTCAATATTTTGTTCCTGTGGAGATTGTAAGCCTAAAGAAACAAATGAAACATATGGTTATCATATGAGGTGTAGCCTCTAAAACAATTTGCTCAGATTTGAGGGGGGGGGGGAGGCTGAGATGTCTGTATAGACAAAAAAAGAAGAGAAGTGAAAGGCTCCTAGGATCAATTTGCCCTGACCTTGGTGTTTGAGGTATGTGTGTTTGTGTGTTTCTCTTCTTTTTTAAAATTTTTCCTACTTGCACTCTTAATTGTCCCTTTTTCTTTTTGATAATGGCTATGAAATCAAATAACATAATAATAATAATAATAATAATAATAATAATAATAATAATAATAATAATAATAATAATAATAATAATAATAATAATAATAATAATAATAATAATAATAATAATAATAATAATAATAATAATAATAATAATAATAATAATTTGGACTTATATGAAATGATATAATAATATTATTATAATGAAATGATATGATAATAATTTCTGACATGAAAGGATCCCCAAGATCTTTCCCCACCGAAGTGGTCCCTATTGATCTACTTGCAATTTCTTGCTTTCGAACTGCTAGATTGGCAGGAGCTGGGACAAAGATGCATGCTCAATCCGTCATGCAGTACCTGGGTCTCAAACTGCAGACTTCCTGGCCTTCCAGATAACAAGGCGAGCTTCTTGACCACTGAAGCCCCTTTTTATGTCAGAAATTATTCTGGGTTGAAAGGATTTTTTGCTGGAGAAACTCCACTTAGGGGATGCCTGAATGCGGCTCCTTTCATGTCCCCAAGAGCTAGGGCAGAGACAGGCGCTCATATTGTCATGCAGTACCCAGGTCATGAACTGCCAACTTGCTGGCCTTCCAGCTAACAAGGTGAGCTTCTTAACCACGGAGCCACCACAGCCCCTAATGAAACGATATATATCATGCATCTAAACCAACAGTGCTATGGTTCTTTATGAGAGGCCCCAACAGCTTTGCCTCAAATATCTTGCTACACCGCAAGTCTTCATCTCTTTTGAAAGACAACCAAGGGTTAGGCATGTATTTCTAAAATATCTCTGTGTTTGAAGACCTCCCAGAGGGGGGAAAAGTATGATTAAAAATGTAACATGTTAGCCCTGCAATCCATTTATTTTTATATCCCTCCCCAAAGCAAGTGCTGAAATGCATTCCATATGCACTTGCTCTTAGTACCTGGGCTATACAAAACTCATGAGGCTACTCTGAAATATTGTCAAGATGGATGGAAATTAAATATAGAGTGATCTTGCAATGTGCATTTGCTGAATTGCATGCTTGAAAACACCATGGAGAACTGAAGCAGACTGATGCGTTCGTCCCATGGATATTCATAAGCCAGGATGGCACATAAGTTGCAATGGTACAGAACATGTGGCTATACTTCCATTGTATACCTCTCAAGTGGGGCATATCTCTCCTGTCATGCTGCTGATCAGTCACACTTTAGAAGGACTCACCCTTCCCCCACACCATTGCAGGCATTGGTCATGTGGTTTACCTGGATGTCACTTACTTTTTTCTGGTCAAGCAACATACCTAAGTGCAGTTTCTTCCAATACCTTCTCCATATGCAACTCTTTTATCTCATCCTGCTGAAGCTGTGGCTGGGAAATAAAAGGCTGTTGGCTTTGCTGGAGGACTTCTTTGATTGAGAAATTTCTTCTTCTTCTTCCATGTCTAGGTCAGGCATGAAACTGCCAAAACGAAGGCATCTTTTGGTGTGTTCATTCTGTAGTTTCTTTCACCTGACCTAGTGTGAGAAAGATTAGCCAGCAACACAAGATTGCTATTATCAGAGCACGCCTGATAGTGGTTCAGAAATACTCCAATCTTTGAGAAGGCTCTTTCTGTGTACCCCTTTGATTGAGCACATTAGCACATTAATATTTCTACATTAATACCAGCTGGGTATGCAGCTATGGATTTGTGATGGCTTTTGGTACTGGGCTTGGCAGTTGGACTGCTTGGTTTGGACGGCGGTGGCTTAGTGGTTAAGATGCTGAACTTGATGACTGGAAGGTTGGCAGTTCAGCAGTTTTAGACCCGATTGCTGCATGATGGAGTGAGCTTCTGTTGTCTGTCCCAGCTCCTGCCAGCCTAGCAGTTTGAAAGCAAGAAATTGCAAGTAGACAAATAGGTATCACTTTGATGGGAAGGCAAACAGTGTTTCTTTAGTGTTCTGGAAATAATAGGCAGCAGCCAGCAATACGGGCCAAACACACAACGTTGTTTGGAATAAGAATAGGTGGCCACAGCTAACTACACACCCTCACATTCCATAGCTATCTCTGATCAGAACTGGCAGTAGGGAAAAAAACATTAGAACCGTTGGCAGCTCTGTTCTCGTTTAGAACCCTCCCGAAGTCTCGCGAGACTTCGGACCATAGTAAAGCAAATACATATTAAACTCTTTCACAACAAGACAAAATGGCAAACACATTTCCTTAAATACACAATACCTTCGTGCACTCTGGTGTTTAGTCATGCCTGCCACATGTCCACGGAAGCGTTTGCAGACACAGACAATGCTGACTCTTTGGCTATAAACAGAGATAAGCACTGAACCTTATAGTCGGATACAACTGGCTTTTGAGCAAGGGTGGCCTTTACCTTTACCTTGGCAGTTACTTTTCTGTGGGCCCATTTCTTTTGGCAACAGTCTGTGAAAAAATATATAAGGCCCATCTCTTTAGTTTCCTGGATCAGCCTCAGCTGCAACTTTCCAAGCAGTTGTTCTCACCAGATATTTCAATTGTGACAATAGCTGGAGAACATGGAGAAGGGAATTTATTACCTCGTGTGAGCTTGTTTGTGAGAGAGTGAATAAGGTGACTGCCCTGTTTTCAATACCAGTCACAGAAGGAAGTTACCAGAAGAATGGGACATTTCTAACCCTGAGCAAGATGGGTTCTTCTGCTTCCCATCTGAGTTGTGGGGTGAAAGAAGGAAAGTCCCTTCTTTCCTCTTTGTGTATAACATGTGAATGCTTGCTTGTCTGTCTTTGTGTGCATGAATACTTTTTGGGACCCATAGCCCAAGAAACAGTGTGGAAGTTGATGATTTATAAAGCAAACTCTTCAACCTAATCCGCTAGCAAAATAACAGTTATTCCCAAGCAAATGTGTTGTAAACATTTACAGTCTGTTCATTCCCCCTGGCAGGCTACCTTTTCAATTTACCTGCAAATGAGGTGGGGTGGGGGGGAAGGCACACACACCTTTTCCTTTCTATACTGTGCATATCTTTCAAATATAACTTTCCTAACATTATGTGTGCCTTCCTCCTCCCATAAAGTAGAGAGGTTTACCTACTTGGGCAGTGAGATAGCCTGAAATGGAGATTCAGAGGTAGATGCCAAATGTTGCCTTGGAAAAGCAAGAACTGTCTTCCAGAGAATGAATAAGATCTGGTCCTCACCATCTATATTGCTGAAAATTAAACTTTGCTTGTTCACCTTCATAGTGATACTGATACCCTGCTATCCCTAAGAGACTTGGAAGGCTTCAACAAGAGATTTGATGTCTTCCAGTAGAGGTTGATGTCTACCAATGAGGAAGTGCTTCAAAGGAGTGGCTTGTGCAAATTACCTAACATCGTTGGATGAAGAAGACACCAAATGACAGGCCATATTTTTCATATGGAGAAGAACAGGATCCCTAAGGTGGCAATAAGTTGGACTCCCTCCTCATGCCAAATGACAATGAGGATGCCTTCAAAATACATTGTGAAAAACTTTCTTGGCAGATTCAAAGACACTGAAAATGACATGGGAGGATGCTCAAGTACTCGCCCAAAAATGAAACTGTTGGAGATCCCTTGCTGTCTGATATGCTACATAGCATGGGGTGGTGGGGGAAAATCTAATTCTAATTCCTCCTCCCTTCATTTGAAGCAAGGCATCTCTCTCAAGATCCATGAGCCGATTCTGCTGTAAAGTTTCCCCTCCTCAGTTAGACTGCTACAAATGTCTGCGGGGACCAATTTTATATTGCCTAATCAGAGTCACACATTTCTTTCCATAAACATTAGTCCCCACCCAGTGCCAGAGATTTGCTGATTAAAAATAGCATGGAAAGATGACAGCTTGAAAAATAAGATCTTTCCTTGTCTCCTTCAGAGCTTCTATAAAAAGTGGAAAGCAACCCTCGTGGCTAGCTGCAAAGATACACATGTAGAAAGAGGGAGCTGTCCACTTGCCTCTCCATATGAAGAGATAGTTGCACAGAGATCACTCATGAAATCTTGGCTTAATTACCAGGTACAGTAATACCTCATACAAAGTCCGCTTCATACAACATTGGATTCATACAACATCGTCTAATTCCTTGAAAAAGGTTGCCTCATACAAAGTCGTGTGACTTTGTATGAGGCATTGGCTTTTTCCCAGGTTGCATTGTGCCTGGGCAGTATAAAAGGCAGGACACATGCGTGCATTGCTCTTGTGGGCTTTGCATGAGGCGAAGAGTGTTTAGGAGTGGTTTTGAGCATGATTTTGAATTTTTTTGATTTTTTTCGTCAGAATTTTTAGAAGCATTCCTGGGGTTTTTGTAGCATTCTTTAGGTTCTTGGATAATCAGGGTTGTTTGACATGTTTTTGTAATGTTTTTAGCCTTTAGACAATGATTTCTTAAAGTTCTGTCAGTTTCCTTGACTTTGCCCTGAAGTCTGTG
Organism: Bradypodion pumilum; assembly: GCA_035047305.1. Taxonomy (NCBI): domain Eukaryota; kingdom Metazoa; phylum Chordata; class Lepidosauria; order Squamata; family Chamaeleonidae; genus Bradypodion; species Bradypodion pumilum. Next base: position 184,855,629 of record JAWDJD010000004.1, on the reverse strand, counting down.
CTGTTACAGTACAATGTATCTCTATGGAAATGACGTTGTATGAGGCATCGCGGCAAGGATTTGGACGTTGTATGAGGCATCATGGCTAGGATTTTGCATGCCTCATACAAAGTCCAAATCCGTATAAATTCCAAACTTGTGGAACCAAGTTTGGACGTTGTATGAGGTCTCACAGTACTGCCAATTTCCATCACGGCAATATTTGAGTCTAAGACACCCCTCCCCAGCTGTCTTTTCTCTATAATTACTTGAGGTTTTTAGGTTTCTGCGAATAATAGTTTTCCTCCTGCTAAGTCTAGGCTTAAATTTAAGAACAGGAAAATTAGAAGGTATGAGTGCTTCACACAGCCATATCGCATTCTTCCTTTCCTTCTTTCTTCTGCTCAGCTACAAATATCACATCCCACGTTGTCTGCAAAGATAAAACGTTGAACACAGCCTTTGTTGGAGCAGATATTATAACTCCCAGTTTGCCTATAATGCATTTTCAGTCTAAAGTGGTGGAAATGTCACAGGTTCTGTTGGCAGCATTCACCCTGCTGGAATGAATGTTTCTTGTTAGTGATAATACGAATTAATCAGCCTAATTATTGTGAGATGAAAGTAGACACCTTTGTGTATTGAATAACTTATGACATTTTTGTTCAAAGAGCACAAATCAAGCCCAAGAAAATAAATTAAACACGACCTCCAGTGCAGCCTTCACTTTGCCTAATGACTCCTCTCCCATGAAATTCAATGATGTACAAATCTCACAGTTAAATAAATGATAGATTTTAAAACATGCTTTAAACAATAGCGGCATTTTTTATCGCAGCTATTGGCATTCAAGAGCCGTGCCAGTCAGTCTTCAGGAATAGGGCAAACAAGTTCATGCTAAATGAATGGAAAAATAAAATATTTGTGCAGCCAGCCATCAGAAACACATTCAATGGGTCTGGGGGCTTTTGTGATGGGGTTCTCCCCTACCAGCTCCCAGCCCTGCTTCATTTAGTTAGCTGCCTGGAACATCTACAGCATATGGAAAAAACCCCAGCAAGAAATAAAAAGAGGGAGAGGATTCTAGGAAAGGTCAAGATATAAGTATTCTGATCATATCAGAGCTGCTCATTTCAATAATGCGTACAATGGGGAAATGGCATGAAATGATTACAGCAATTCTTTATCATACGTTTTACTTATCCGGGGAAAAATGTTATATATAAAGGAGAGATAAGGGCAGAGAAACCAGGAGAAGCGAGGGTGATTGGAAGGAAACATTAGAAGTGCCAGCAGCATTTTTGATAGGCTGGGTTGCCTAGGATGGGAGAGTGGCAGTTCCATCTGAAAACAGAGGAATTGGGGTTAAATTGCAGCCTGAACCTGAAGGAAATGATAGGCTGCCTCTATTTGCTCTGGATGTCTACAAGAATAATCAGACCTGATTTTTTTTAACTGAAGTGAAATATTCCATTTTTCTAATGGTATAGAATGTAAATGGTCAGAATAAAGGAAGAAATCCTATAATTTCTGTTCATAATTTATGGACCCCACCCCACCCATCATTGATATCCTCTTTTTCGTCTGTGCTAAATGCAGATGTCAGCCTTTGCCTCTCTGGTGCTTGCCAAATCTGTCTGCCTGAGGAGGTGTGTCCCAAGAAGCAGTTACAAGAACTGATTGATTTGTAGGAAAGGCAACAAAAGCAAAACCTTTCTGGGCTGTAACTATCTCCTTTGTTTCTTGAGAGTTAGTATGGTTGTAGTGGCTAGAATGTTGGAGTGGACTCAGGTTCATCTCCCTACTTGGCCATGACAACTCATTCTAGAGTAACAATGGTAAACCATATTTGGAACACCTCACATACTTCAAATATTCTATTAAAGTTACCATAATTCGGAAGAATTTTGATGGCACATAACAACAACCTATAGGCAGTGTTTCCCAAACTTTAGTTTGTGGACTTCAATTCCCAGAAGCCTAAGTTTATTCCCCAAAGCACTGGTCAGCCAGTGTACTGACTTAGGCTTCTGGGAACTGAAGTCCTTCATGGGGCGTATGCCCCACTTTGGGAACCACTGCTATAGGGTAATGTTTAGCCTCCCATGTTGGCGTAGTTTTTAGGCCATATCTTGCTTTATCTGTTTTATGTAAGATATATACTCACATACCTAGGAGACTATCATATGCAAAGCTGATGGAAATGACTAGATGCAACTCAGTATCCACAGAAGATGTCTTCATCTTGGCATGGTGAACAGGGAACAAAGAGAAAGAGTATTTCCTTGTGTTTCCTAAACTATCCTTTACCTTTGCTGTCCTGTGATGACTTTCCTTCAATCTTCAACTGCTATTCATAAGATTACTGATGTTACTTCCTTCCTTCTCACAGCTTTCTCTTGTTTCTCCAAGGAGCAAGCATCTGACCTTTGTCCTCCAGAGATGAAAGGGGCAGCTACTTGGAACTGCAGCCATGAAATAAAAATACGCTTACTCCTTGGGAGACAAACCATGGCAAACCTAGGCAGCATAAAAAAAATTGAGACATCAACCTGCTGACAAAAGTCTGCATAGTTAAAGCAGTGCTCTTCTCGGTAGTAGTGTATGGCTGTGAGAGCTGGACCACAAGGAAGGCTGAGTGTAGAAGAATAAACACCTTCAAACTGGAGAAGACTCTTGAGAGTCCCCTGAGTTGCAAGGTGATCAAATCGGTCAATCCTGAAGGGAATTAATCCTGACTGTTCCTTGGCAAGACAGATACTGAAGCTGAAGCTCAAATTCTTTGACCATCAAATGAGAAGAGAGGTCTTACTGGCGAAGTCCATTATGTTGGGAAAGATTGATGCTAAAAGGGGGTGACAGGGGTGAGATGGTTAGACAGTATTGTTGACACAATGGGTGTGGATCTGGGTGGACTCCAGAGGATGGCAGGCTCCAGAGGAACCTGCCGTGCTGTGGTTCATGGGGTCATGAAGGTTCAGAATTGACTGTGCTACTGAACAACAAAACCTAGAATTAGGACAGTTATTTCCTATCCTGTCAGACACGTACCTCCAATAAACACAGCCTTTATTTGCTTAGAAAAAAAGTATCAACAGGAGCCCTTTACAAAGGGTTGTATGCAGTGGTGGGCTCCAAATTTTTTACTACCTACTCTGTGGGCATGGCATGGTGGGCGTGGCCAGGGGAAAGCCCTGTGTTGCACCCAAATTATGACTACTTTCTTTCAAAACTTGGATGGGCGAGGCCAGCCAGAATTTCTGCTACCGGTCCTGGCGAACCGGTGCGAACCTGCTGATGCCCACCTCTGGTTGTATGTGAGTGAAGCATATTCAGGCAATCCTTCTGAGTTTCAAAAGGCTGAATCCACATGTCGGAGCCATTCTTATGCTGCAGTGTCCATACTTTCCAACAAAAACAATCTGCCATGCTCCTCAAAACAGCGTCCATAACTGTTTTTGTTTTTAAGAAGGCAACTTGACCTCACACTGATGCCAGCAGCTTTCTTGGAAAATAAAAATGGTAGAAGCTGGAGCCAAGCACTTTATTTTCAACTATACCCAGACTCACAGAAAAAGAAAAAATTATATTGAGTTGGTGGTGGTGGTGGGGAGAAGACATCTTGGAAAGGCATGGCCCAGAGAATATGGCAGGAAGAAAGGAGACTGTTTTGGTTTTTTTCTTTTTGCTGTGCCCTCCCTCCTCACCCTCCTTCTGTGTCTATGCTTTGTTTGTGTGTTACAGTGGTACCCTGTTTCCCCGAATAGGACACCCCCTTTTTTCCCCTGCCTTTGAAATATAAGGCCCCATCTAAAAATAAGACCTCCTTACCTCCTGGCTGTAAGGCGGCCGGCATGGCCCATAAGAAAGCCTGCCGCATTGGAGTCTCGATTGCCTCCCTGCTCACAACCAAGAGAAGTTTCCCCTGGTGAGAGCGGGATCGAGATTTCGACGTGGCAGGCCTTCTTATGGGCCATGCCGGCCGCCTCACAGCTGAGGCCAGTCTCGATCGCGCTTCCCCACTCACAACCAAGGGAAGCGTCCCTTGGTTGTGAGTGGGGAAGCGCGATAGAGACTGGTATTCTTCTTCATGGGAAAAATAAGACATTCCCTGAAAATAAGACCTTGTGCTAATTTTGGAGTTTAAAAAAAATATAAGACAGTGTCTTATATTTGGAGAAACACGGTAGCTGATTTTCATGTAGGGCATGTTTCATCTAGGGCATGCTTGTGTGTGCTTTTCCCAAATTTTGCTCTTGCTCTGCCTGATGTTTTTTGTGGAGAGGTAGGATGTGATTACATAATTTTTCTTCCTGCTCCATGCAGATGTCTGTGAAGTAAAAAAACAACAACAGTTTTTTTGTAAGACAGATACAACAAAGTAAGTGAATACCACCTGTTTTCACAAGAATCTCCCAAGATAAATTATTTCAATGGCAGAAATCCTGTTTGTGTAAGTTATTGAAGATTGATAATGTTACTTAAGAGAATGTGTCACCCTGAGAACATCTGCCCATCCCGCTAGGGCAGACCGGAGGGGCTCTCTATGGGTACCAACAGCTGGAGAGGCATCTCCACTAGATGGAGGGCCTTTTTGGTTTCTTCCCTGGCCCTTTGGTATCTCCTGCCGATGGACCTCCACCTCCAACCACAACTGCTGGCCTTTAGGAAAGACTTAAAGACATGGCTGGCCCAGTGGGTGGGTGGGTGGGGGCTGATGTTGTCCACCCTGCTGGCTCATATGACCATCTGACAATTTTGTAATCAGGATTTTAGATTTTTAGATTTTGTGATTTTAAGATTTCAGAGTTTTTTAATGTTTATCTATATTTATGGGTTGTTGGAATGTGTAATGTTGGGGGTGTTTCTTGTGTTGTAAGCCACCCGGAGTCACTTCGGCGAGGGGGTGGCCAAACAAGTCAAATAAATAAAATAAAAATAAATAAACTGTGTGACTCTTTGGAAATAAAACATTTCTTACTTCTGCCCCAGGATAATTTTTTCAGTGGTGGTGATTTTAGGTAATTAAGGACTTCCTCCTCCTGTCCCATGGTCCCTACTAGTTCCTGATGATGAAGGAGATTATACAAGTCCCATAGGTACCTTTAGACAGAAGGCACCTATGATTTCCAACCTCAACCCTCTAATTGATGACATCCTCCTCCAACATGGCATAATCTATACCAATGATGGGTGTGGGGCACACGTGCAGTCGCCACAGCACAGAGTTCACCCCACCCCTCTGCCCAGCAGCCCAATGGGAACATTTACTTCCTCCCCTGTTGCTGTGTTGGCACTTTGTGATAAATAAGTGTTTTTTGGGTTGCAGTTTGGGCATTCGGTCTCTAAAAGGTTCTCCATCACTGAGCTATACAAACAGATTTTCAGCTATTATATGATCAGTGATGTGTGGTCCATCTGGATAGTCAACTTCTCACTCACTGGCCCTGAGTGGTAAGGTTGTCCTTCTGTATTAATCTAAAACAGCTACTAACCAGTAACAATACATGTAAGAAAGGTAAAAACTCACTGAAAAAGCTCTTGCAACAAATCCCAGCTCACTTGTGCAGGTGAAATTTGTGGATGGACACAATTCTGTCAGTGTTTATTGTGTTGTCTCAGTTGTTAGAGATATGCACATGCTTCCGTGGGGTACAAAAGAATTCAAATGCATAAACTACAGATATTGATCATTATCTGAGCAGTGGCCATTAGCAAATGGAAGATGAACATGAAGACAGAGATCCTTGCGCTCATGAGCTGATTAAGACACATGGTGAGACAGAAAGCATTTGTTCCTGTTCAAGGCACAACCAGGGGAGCCTTGCCTCACAGCAGATTCTTGTTCGGCTGTTTTCTACAGGAATAAAATATGATTGTTGTTAAGGTACCACAGAATTCTTCCTTGGTTTGATTAAAACAGTTACTCCCCACACCCACCCCAGACCCCAAAGAAATAAAAGAATGAGAGGATTTCAGAGAAGCAAATGCTGACCAGGAAAACCAACATCAAATATAGAACTGGTGTTCAGCACTAAACCACATTAAACTACAGTTTCTCCTGAAGGGCATGAATGTCTTGTCTTTCCCGGCAAAGCCAAAAACACACACAGAAGGGGTGGGGCTTGGAAAGTGTAAGTGGTCTAACAGTAGAACAGGGGTGACCAAACTTTTTGGGTCATGGGTCGGTCACGTGGTTCAGGGAGCTGGTCACTATGGCCCAGGGGCAGGATCTGGTCCCAATGCCAATTCATCTGGCCCGCAAAGCCCTCATCGCTCCTGGAAGCAGATGTAAAATGCGCCCCTATGGGCGCATTTTACTACTGCTTCCAGGAGTGACGAGGGCTTCGTGGGCCGGATGAATTGGTGTTGGGGCAGGATCTGGCCCTCAGGCCATAGTTTGGGCACCCCTGCAGTAGAAGAATTGTGTGACAAGCTGTGACCCATCTCCCTATACCTTTCTGTCCCCTAGCTTGGGCAGATGTGGCAAGATGCTTCCTACAGTGGTTCTTTGAGGTAATGAAGACAGTATTTCTGTTCCCACCTTCTCCAAAACAATGCCTACCTTCCTACTTACTAGATTAGGTGTTTCTGGCTTACAGAATTGGCTTTCCTGGATGCTACCTGCTCCCTCTTTTAGCTACTTGTTGTTGCTGTTTGTTGCACTGCTCTGTTCTGTCACACTCCACTGAACCAATCTACCTTAGGAAATAGCTGCATAACAAGGCGCCCATTCATCATTGTTCCTCCTTATTCCAAGGAACCAGCTGGGGCTTGCCGAGCTGCTTTTCCACTTCACTATCCTCACCCGAGCCTAAGAAATGCCTGGGGGAAATCCTTTAGTTGAGAATCTGTACCTGATGAGTCAGAACAGATGTGTTTGTATTGTAAGATTTAGCTATAGACAGTCTAGCTGGTGGGTCAAAGCTAGAAGCATACATACATGCACAGTAATCTGTGAAAGCTTCATATGGGATGGAATTTATATCCCATTGTGTTGTCGCACAGTACTATCCAGTAATGAACCTGCCATGGGGTTTAGCCTGGGCTAATCTGGAGTAAATGCGTTTTTGTATATATATGTATGTATGTATGTATGTATGTATGTATGTATATATATATATATATATATATATATATATATATATATATATATATATATATATATATATATATATATATATATATATATATATATATATATATATATATATATATATATATATATATATATATATATATATATATATATATATATATATATATATATATATAGAGAGAGAGAGAGAGAGAGAGAGAGAGAGAGAGAGAGAGAGAGAGAGAGAGAGAGAGAGAGAGAGAGAGAGAGAGGGAGGGAGGGAGGAATTTTTGGGAACAGGTTGCTGAAAAGGCTCATTCTCAGCTAGCCATTAAAGGTGTTTGGCAGCTATGTGATTTCCCACGACAGTATCACTGATTGGAAAATACATCTTTTCCTCAAAGCTGAATTCATTATTGTCAAGAGCAAAGTGGCCTTGCTGGGTAGCCAGAAGTGTCGTCATTCAGAGGTAGTGTTCCTGTTGTAATGGGGACGCCAGGGAATAATGGCTTCGTCAGATGGCATCCACCTACTGTAGGAAGGCAATCATTTTCTATCAAGGACCACATTCTCTTAGGGTCCAAATGCAAAGGTGGATAATACCTTTATAAGTCCATGAAAATCTTAAACACGGTTGAGCTTTTGAGTCCAACAGGACTCTTCAATAAAGCTAGATATTGCAGTATTTGAGAGGTTGGGTTGAGGGAAAGAAACAGGCTAGACCAGAGTTCCTCAAACTTGGCTCTCCAGATGTTCTTGGACTTCAATTCCCAGAAGCCCTGATCAGCAGGTGTGCTGACTTGGGCCACTGGTAATTGAAGCCCAAGAACACCTGGAGAGTCAAGTTTGAGGAACCCTGGACTAGAACGACAGCTATTCTGACTGGATGTTGTCATGTCAGGATCTGAGTCAAAATAACCTTGTAAAGTGGAGGCAGCAAATTTGTTGCACCAGCTTGAGACATTAGGTTTCTCCACAGACAAATTAGGACAGAATGTCTTTCCCTATCTTTATAAACAAAGGCATTGCTCATCACCTGGTACATTCACCATTGCCTTGTGTCGAAACACACAACTCCTGTTGTGTTCAAAATAGGGACATGCCATGCCAATTGCAGCAGGGTGGTGTAGTGGGTAGCATGGCAGACTGGGACTCTGGAGACCTGGGTTGAGATTTCTGCTGGGTAATGGAAACTCATGAGGTTTGTGTGTGGAACTGGTAAAACCATTCTTTAAATATCTCAAATATATTGAAAAAGTTATTAGGGTCACTATAAGTTGGATGAGACTTGGTGGCACATAACACACAGCAAAACAGTCTAAGGGAACACTTAAAGCCACTGGTAAATAGGGCTAGACTAGACCCTCAAGCAGGAAAGCTTACTCATTTTCTCTCTCATGCCGTTTCCCAATTTTTAAACCTTTGTTGTTCCTTTGACCTTTTCATGCTCTTGTTCCCCATCTACCAAACCACTGGAGAAGGGACAGATCATGCTTGTAGAGGACTTTTGAAATTAGGCTGAAGGCTGTAGCCAACTCCCTTTCTGCACTACATCATGAAGGGCGCCAAGCCATCAGGAATGCTTTCTCTAACAGTAGTGTGGAAAGTCGAGTTACCAAACTCTTGTAAATCCTTGTGGTCACTGCAGAGACCACCCTCAAGGGGAGGCATGGGCTCTCTGGAACAATAGAGGCCAGGCTATGCTTTAAAAAGGACATGCTTTAAATTTTTTTTAAAAAAAGAATTATCTGGAAGTCTACTGAGCAGAGGAGGTAGTGGCAGGCAATGGATGGAGGTTGGGAAGGTTACCCAGAACCTTGGATTAGCATACCTGTACTGCCAGGAATGTTTGGTTTTTCCCCCTCAACTGAGCTTTTAGTTCTCTTGTGCATACGTCATGTCTCCTCTTCACACCTCTCAGTTTTCTTATTTCAACAAGTGAAGAGGTGGAGTATTTTTCTTCTTAAACAACAGAGACATTTTTAGATAAAAAGATGGTGGAAGGTTTACAGTCTCCTCCAACCATTCTGATCCCAAACTTGGCTGTGGCAATGCAGATTTACTAGAGAGCAAAACAGAGGCAGTTCTGAAACTATGCAGTACACATTTAATATATGATGTAGTTTAACCCTCAGCGACTGGAGATGCAAGACTGTGCTCACCCACGTTAATCAACACTGACACGCATAGCCTGCGTCGATGTGATACGCTCCATCTTAGTATTCACTCCAGATGTCCTGGGTACTGACACTGACTTAAAGGTGGCTATTCTTGAACAAAGGAATTTCAAAGTGAGTCATTGACATGAAACTTCTGAATTAATCAAAGCCTTCTATTCTATTGCCTGTGACTTGAATTGAAATAATGATGTTTTTAAACTCACACTACATGTATGGATTAGCTTGCCAGTGCCTGGATGTTTGTGTTATTGTCGACAACAATAGCTGGCAAATGGCCTCAACCCACATGGTTATCAAATCTCCCCAGCCTATGGCAACCCTATGAACTAGCGTTCTTCAAAATGCCCTGCTCTCAATGGCCCTACTCAGCTCTTGCAAACTAAACTCTATGGCTTCCTTTAGGGAGTCAATCCATCTTGTCTTTTATTTTCCTCTTTTCCTGCTGCCTTTTAACTTTCCCAGTACAGTATTATCATCTTTTCCACAGAATCTTGGCTTTTCATGATGTGCCCAAAGTATGGCAGTCTCGATTTCATCATTTTGGCCTCTAGATCAGGTTCGATTTGCTCTTGGACCCATTTGTTTGTTTTTCTGGAGTCCAGGATATCCACAAAACTCCCTGCTAGCACCATACTTCGAACAAGCATTTTTTACGTCAGCTTTCTTCACTGTCCAGCTTTCATACCCATACATCGTGATACAAGAGTGTGGATGATCATGATTTGGGGGAAATCCTGGGGGAAAGCCGACAGGAGCTGGGCAGCATCCGGTTCGGGAAAGTGTGTACTTGGGTAGTGAGGAGGATGCAAAAATTACTGAGCAGAGCGAGGAGCTAGTCACTAGCATTCTAGCAGAAGGATGCAAGAGGCAGTCTAACAATGCAACTGGACACAAAAGACTGTGTCAGAAAAGCATATATAAATGCTTGTATACAAATGCCAGAAGCCTCCGGAACAAAATAGGGGAGCTGGAATACTTAGCAATAGATAAGAATATTGATATTATTGGTATCACTGAAACCTGGTGGACGGATGATAACCAATGGGATACAGTTATCCCAGGCTACAAACTGTACAGGAAGGATAGGAAGGGGCAAACAGGAGGTGGTGTAGCCTTGTATGTCAAAGAAGTGATAAAATCGTATGAATTGGAATATCTAGGTGATTTGGAGTCACCATTAGAAGCTCTGTGGGTAAGAGTACCAGGCCACAAGGATGGTCTAACAGTAGGCATATACTATCGGCCTCCGACCCAAACTCTTGAGGGAGACTGGCAGTTGGAGAATGTTGTAAAGGAGGCATCCAAGAAGGGAAGCCTGGTTATAATGGGGGACTTCAATTACCCTCACATAGACTGGGTGAACTGTTGTTCAGCACATGATAAAGAGATAAAGTTCCTAGATATGCTAAATGATTGTTCCCTGGGACAGATGGTTGAAGACCCAACTAGAGGTACAAGAATCCTTGACTTGATCCTGAGTAATACAAAGCCTTCAAGATGTTAATGTGACTGATCCAATAGGGAACAGTGACCACAACTCAATTATGTTTAACTTGATCATAGACCGCAAGTCACTGATAAAATCTAACACAGAGACCTTAAATTTTCAAAAAGGAAATTTCCCAAAGTTGAGGAAACTAGTAAAAAAGAAGCTGAAAGGGAAAATTGAGAGAGTCCAAACACTCCAAGAGGCATGGAGGCTGTTTACAAAAACAATAACAGAGGCTCAATTGGAATGCATACCCAAAAGGAAAAAGGGCACTGCCAGGTCCAAGAGGACTCCAATGTGGCTTACAGGAGCTGTTTGGGAAGTGATCAAGAGCAAGAAAAGCTCATTTAGAAGATGGAAGGCTTGTCCGAATGAGGACAACAGGCAGAAACATAAATTCTGGCAGAACAAATGCAAGGCAACAATCAGGAAAGGAAAGCAAGACTTTGAGGAGCGTATAGCTAAAAATACTCAGAGAAATAACAAAGACTTCTTTAAGTACATTAGAAGTAAGAACCCAACTAGGAAGGCCATTGGACCATTAGATGACAATGGAAGGCAAGGGGTTATTAAAGAGGAAACAGAGATTGCAGAGAGACTCAATGAATTCTTTGCTTCAGTATTCACTGAAGAAGACAGAGGCCACATGCCCAAAACAGAGCCTATCTTCGTAGGGAGGGAAACCGAAGAATTAAGCCAGATAGAAATAACCAGGGAGGAGGTCCTTGCATGTCTTGTTAAACTAAACACTAACAAATCACCAGGACCAGATGGAATCCATCCACGAGTTCTCAGGGAACTTAAAGATGAAATTGCTGATCTCCTAGCCAAAATATATAATCTTTCCCTCAAATCAGGCTTTGTGCCTGATGACTGGAAGGTAGCGAATGTAACACCAATTTTCAAAAAAGGATCCAGGGGTGATCCAGGAAATTACCGACCTGTCAGTTTGACATGTGTCCCAGGTAAAGTGATGGAAACCATCCTAAAAGATAGAATTAATAGGCACATAGAAGAGAAGGTGCTGCTAAAGGAGAGCCAACATGGCTTTTGCAAGGGCAAATCATGCCTCACTAATCTGTTGGAATTTTTTGAGAGTGTCAACAAGCATGTGGATAAGGGGGATCCAGTTGACATTGTTTATCTGGACTTTCAGAAGGCTTTTGACAAGGTCCCACACCAAAGGCTCTTGAATAAACTTACCAGTCATGGAATAAAGGGACAGGTCTTGTCCTGGATCAGCAACTGGCTAAGGGACAGGAAACAGAGGGTAGCACTAAATGGACACTTCTCCAAGTGGAGGGAAGTAAAGAGTGGGGTCCCCCAAGGTTCAGTACTGGGACCCCTGCTTTTCAACCTCTTCATAAATGATCTAGAGGTAGGAGTAAAAAGCAAGGTAGCCAAATTTGCTGACGACACTAAATTATACAGGGTAGTGAAAACTGTGAGAGATTGTGAGGAGCTCCAGAGGGATCTCTCGACACTGGGGGAGTGGGCAAAACAGTGGCAAATGAGTTTCAACATTAGTAAGTGCAGAGTGATGCATGTTGGGGCAAAGAACCCCAATTACATTTATAAACTGATGGGGTCTGAACTCTCTGCGACAAACCAGGAAAGGGACCTTGGTGTCCTGGTGGACAACTCAATGAAGGTGTCAACCCAGTGTGCCTCAGCAGTGAAAAAAGCAAACTCAATGCTAGGGATCATTAGGAAGGGTATAGAAAATAAGTCAGCAAGTGTCATTTTGCCTCTTTATAAATCTATGGTGAGGCCCCATCTGGAATACTGTGTACAGTTCTGGTCGCCATACCTCCAGAAGGATATTATGGAGCTGGAAAAAGTGCAGAGGAGGGCAACCAGAATGATTAGGGGACTGGAACACCTTCCTTACCATCTGAGGCTGCAACGGTTGGGCCTCTTCACTCTTGAACGACGATGTCTAAGAGGTGACCTGATTGAAGTTTATAAAATCATGCACGGTGTGGACAAAGTAGATAAGGAAAAACTGTTTTCCCTATCGCATAACACTAGAACTAGGGGACACTCCATGAAACTTTTGGGTACTAGTTCTCAAACAAATAAGAGAAAGTACTTTTTCACCCAGAGGATTACTGGTCTATGGAACTCCCTGCCAGAAGAAGTGGTGACAGCTGTCAGTCTTGACAGCTTTAAGAAAGGATTAGACAAGTTCATGGAGGAGAAGAGTATCAATGGCTATAATTATGGATACTTAAGGACAACCTCCGGGTTGGAGAGATAGGCAGGATATCTCTCAATATCATTTCCAGGGAATCCTAAGCAGGTGAAGGCATCTGCTTGGGAATACCCTGAAGGAAATGGTGAGCCACTGTGTGAGACAGAATGCTGGACTGGATGGGCTGTGGCCTGTTCCAGCAAGGCTGTTCTTATGTTCTTATGTTCTTATGATTTTAGTCTCCAGTGACACAGCTTTATATTTCATAATATTTTCTTATTCCTTCATTGTTGCCCTTCTGAGTCTCAGTCTTCTTCTGATTTCTTGGCATGGTCTCCATTTGGATTGATGACTGAACCTGTTGTGAGTCCGGCCCATGGCCCAGTTCTGGCCCCTGAACTGGCCCACCTTGGGTATGAGGATTCTGAGATGAGGGGGAGGAGCTGGCAGAAACTCCCTCCCCAGGAGTGCCCCCCCGACATTGCCTCAGCCTCCGTTGGAACTCCAGCAGCAGTCTGACGGTGAGAATGTTCCTCGACAGCAGCCGCAGCTCACAGACAGCTCTGGTGATGAGGTGTGGCTTGACGCCAGACATCGGAACAAGGCAAAGCGTCTCCAGGAGAGGCAGAGAGAGAGGGCCAGGAGGTAATTAGGAAGCATCGGGCCACACCCCATGGGAGGATATAAGGAGCCAGAACGCCGGGTGTGGCTCCGTGATGGACAAAGTTTGAGCTTCCCTGTCCCTGCTCCTGTTTGCTCGTCTCCTCGGCTTATTGAAACTCTGGACTGGATTTTTGGACAGAACTTGGACTTCTCTTGGATATACCGTGCTGTAAGTGTTTCCCCAGCGGAGAAAGTAAGAGGGAGGGGGAGACAGAACATCTTGTCCATCACCCCAAACGGGCAATGTTGCTGGCACGATGGAGGAGCTGCAACAGCTGCAGGTGGCGAACCAACAACTACAGCAGCAAGTGGCACACCTGACTGCCCAAGTCGCTGTGCTGGCCACCCCTGCAGTGCCTACTCCTCGTCAGAAATGCCCAGTGGCCATGCCTGATATGTTTTCTGGCCAACCGGGGATGTTTCCAGTATTCATGGGACAATGTCAATTGTTTATGGCCGTACGGCCTCAGGATTTCCCCGATGACCAGGCCAGGGTGGGGTTTGTGATCAGCCTTCTGTCTGGCCCACCTGCCTGGTGGGCCACACCTTTGCTGACCCAGAACAGCTCGCTGCTGATGGACTACCAGGGCTTTCGGCACTACCTGGGCCACATGTATGAGGACCCCATTTGGGCCCAGACGGCAGCCAGGTGCATCAAGGACCTCCGGCAAGGGAAGCGCCCCCTGCAGGAATACATCATCGAGTTTCGGCTTTTGTGCCAGGACTCAGAGTGGAATGACGCGGCACTGATGGACGCCTTCCAGGATGGGCTGTCTGAGGAACTACAGGATGAGTTGGTCTTGGTGGAGGTCCCCCTGACCCTCGACACCATGGTGGTCCAATCGCTTTGCATCGACACACGCCTTCAGCGCCGATGGATGCAGCGCACCGCCTGGGAGCCATCAGCCGTGCCCGTGCCCCTATGGTCAGTGCCAGTGACACCCCGCCCTGCAGGTTCATGGCGATGGCTGAGAAGCCGATGGAGCTTGGGGTGGCTCGGCCCCTTCTGACGGCCCAGGAGCGGGCACACCACCACCAAGGAGGTCTGTGTCTGTATTGTGGGGAACCCGGACACTTTGCCGCCTCCTGCTCTCGGAAGGGAATTGGGGCACCCATGTCCAGCTCCGGTTCTCAGCCCGGCCAGCCGGGAAACGGGGTCAGCCCAGCCTAGGGGAAACCCTTGGCCGGGCATATACCACACCCTTGCCAGAGTCCGCCGACACGGACCCCGCCCCCCCGGCACCTGGTGTTGGACACTCGGATCCTTGTCTCCGGCCTGCCTGAGGGGATTCTGGCACATGCACTGGTGGATTCAGGAGCCACAACCAACTTCATGGACCGGGCTTTTGTGGCCCACTTTGGGATTCCCCTGGGCCCGGTTGACCCGCTGTTGTGGGTAGAAACTATTGATGGGCAGGAACTCGTGTTGGGGCCCATCAAGACGGCCTCCCAACCTTTGCGCCTGGCCATTGGGGCACATGAAGAAGCAATCCACTTTTACATAACTGCAGACCTCCATTTCCCTCTGGTCCTAGGCATGGCCTGGCTCCAGGCACATGACCCTCAGGTACCGTGTTCATGGAATGCCATCACCTTCCCGGCCCTGCAGTGCATCGACCACATCCGCTTCACTTGCACCAGACAGGAGGTCTCCTCCCCTGCAGTCTCCTTGCCCCCCAAGCTGTCCGACTTTGCAGATGTGTTCAGCGAATGGGAGGTGGACCGTTTGCCCCTGCACTGTCCTGTGGACCTCAAGCCCAATGCACCGCTACTGGTGGGGCACTTGTACCCAATGTCAGGACCCGAGCTGGCCACTTTGTGGGACTTCCTGGACAAAAACCCG
The DNA here is from genome assembly GCA_035047305.1 of Bradypodion pumilum. Classification (NCBI taxonomy): domain Eukaryota; kingdom Metazoa; phylum Chordata; class Lepidosauria; order Squamata; family Chamaeleonidae; genus Bradypodion; species Bradypodion pumilum. The sequence continues at coordinate 184,840,203 of JAWDJD010000004.1, read as the reverse complement.
AGGGTTTATCTGGCCCCCATCTTCCACCCTCTCGGCCCCGGTGCTCTTCATCAAGAAGAAGACGGGGGACCTGTGTTTGTGCTGTGACTACCGCAGGCTCAATACCATCATGGTGCGGAACAGGTACTCCCTACCGCTCATCTTGGAACTCATGGAGAGGCTGTGGGAGGCTACCATATTCATCAAGCTTGACTTGACAGGGGCCTACAACCTGGTGCGGATGCAGGTGGGGGATGAATGGAAGACGGCCTTCGGCACCCACTGTGGCCATTTCGAGTACACTGTGATGCCGTTTGGTTTGACCAACGCCCCCACAGTTTTCCAGCACTTCATGAACGACGTGTTCCGGGATGTGCTTGACCATTTTGTGGTGATCTACCTGGATGACATCCTGGTCTACTCTGGCTCCCGGGTGGAGCATGTTCGGCAAGTCAGCCTCATCCTACAGCACCTGCGGGAGCACCAGCTCGATGCCAAGCTGGATAAATGCTTCTTCTTCCGGACTTCCATCGAGTACCTTGGCCATGTCATTTCTCCTGAGGGTATCATCATGGACCCACACAAGATAGAGGCCCTGTGTTCTTGGGCGGCCCCCCGTCGAGTGAAGGACGTCCAATTTTTTTTGGGTTTACCAACTATTACCGCATGTTCATCCCTGGTTACGCTTCATTGACGGTACCCCTCATCCAGCTTCTATGAAAGAAGGTTCTGTTCTGGTGGGGTCCCCCACAGCAGCAGGCATTCGAGGCCCTCAAGCAAGCCTTCATCTCTGAGCTCATTCTGTGCCATGCAGACCCCACCCGGCCCTTTGTGGTGGAGGCAGATGCATCTGATGTGGTGATTGGAGCAGTATTGTTGCAAGCCTCGGAGGATGGCAGAACCCTTTTCCTTTGCGCCTATTACTCCCGGAAGCTTACCCCGTCTGAATGCAACTATACCATCTGGGAAAAGGAGTTGCTGGCCATCAAGGCCGTGTTCGAGGCTTGGCGGCATCATCTTGAAGGGGCTCAGCATCAGGTGGAGGTTCGGATGGACCACCGGAACTTCGAGCATCTAATGATGGCCAGGCAGCTGAACCAGTGACAAGTCCGATGGTCCCTGTTCTTCAGCCGATTCGACTTCCATGTGACCTACATCGCCAGCAGTGCCAACCGACGTGCGGATGCTCTTTCCTGCAAACTGGAGTACTTCCACACCAAGGACCCGCCACTCACGTGGACAGTTCTGCCCGCAGCCTCCTTGGCTGTGGTCCACGAGCCAGTGGACTTGCGAGCGCAACTGTGAGACGTGCAGGGTTTGGACGCGTGGGCTCAACAACGGAAAGCGGAGGTAGGCCCCACATCCTCATGGACATATGAGGAAGGACTACTCAAACACTGGAGATGGCTGTATGTGCCCGTGGGCCTGCTCCGAACTCTCATCTTGACTCAATGCCATGACAATTCCCACGGCAGGACATTTTGGGTTCTTCAAGACCCTCAATTTGGTGCTACGGTCTTTCTGGTGGCCTCGGATGTGGCATGACGTCTATGCCTACATGACCTCCTGCGTGCTGTGCCGCCAGGTGAAAGCTGCCACCAGTGTGCCGCCCGGCCTCCTCCAACCCTTGCCGATGCTGGACAGGCCGTGGGGTGCCATCTCCATGGACTTCTTGACGGACTTGCCACTGGCGTCAGGGTACACCACTGTCTTGGCGGTGGTCAACATGTTAACAAAGATGGTGCACTTCATCCCCTGTCGGGGGCTGCCGTCGGCCCGTATGACCGCCCGCCTGTTCCTGCAACATGTATTCTGCTTCCATGGCTTGCCGGATAGGGTGGTCTCGGATTGGGGCACGCAGTTCATGACGCATTTTTGGAAAAGCCTGATGGCCGTGCTGGACGTGCAGGTATGCCTGTCATCGGCTCACCATCCAGAGACCGACGGGGGCACGGAAAAGGTGATCAGCATCCTGGAGCAATACCTGCGCTGCTTCGTGAACCACCAGCAAAGTGACTGGGCCGAATACCTCCCTCTTGCGGAGTTTGTTTTCAACAATTCCCAGCACACCTCCACCCGGCTGACCCTGTTCTACGCAAACCTGGGGTACCACCAGCACCTCTTCCCTTTGACTCCCTCCAATTCCCCTGTTCCTGAGACTCAGGACTTCCTGGAGGAGCTGCGGGCGGTCCACCAACTAGTGCGGCACCAGCTGACCCAGGCTAAGGAAGATTACAAGAAGGTTGCCGACCACTCATGCTGAGCGTCGCCGCTGGTGGTGGTCGGGGATCGGGTTTGGCTCTCCACAAAACACCGACCGACCGACCGTCCCACCAATAAGCTGGACCATAGATTCATTGGGCCGTTTCCGGTCACAGCTGTCATCAATCCAGTTGCCTAACCGCCTTGCTCTGCCCCGCTCATTGCATGTCCACCCGGTCTTCCACCCATCCTTCTGGTACCGGGCCCCGGCGCATTCCCTCCAGAACGCCGGGTGTGGCTCCGTGATGGACAAAGTTTGAGCTTCCCTGTCCCTGCTCCTGTTTGCTTGTCTTCTCGGCTTATTGAAACTCTGGACTGGATTTTTGGATGGAACTTGGACTTCTCTTGGATATACCGTGCTGTAAGTGTTTCCCCAGCGGGGAAAGTAAAAGGGAGGGGGAGACAGAACAGAACCAAGGTACTGTATATGAAATTATTTACTATATTAATTTTTTCATTGTAATTGCTAAAGTTGTATAGTTCAGTAAAACTGTTTCAAATCAAGATATACAATACAGTGTACAATAGTCACCCAAAAAATACAAAATGCAATAAACACAATAACTCACCCCAGCTCCCAAAAAGTTCAGAGCAGAAAGAGATAGACCTATTGCCATCATGGCCCCAAGCCTTGGCCAGCGGCATGATGATGGTAATGGGGGATCCCGGAGTGCCGAGAAAGATGACCCGTGGCGGCTCCCACCTGTCTCCACTCCCCGGAGCCAGTGGTGTGGGTTCCCGGGGCGAGACAGGGAGTTCCTCAAGGCGGGAACAATGTTACTTTTCTATTAGGTTGGCCAACCATTGTGTGTGTGTGTGTGTGTGTGTGTGTGTGTGTGTGTGTGTGTGTGTGTGTGTGTGTGTATAAAATCGATGCAATGAGGTCTCACTCTTATGTGGACTTGATGAAGTGGACTTGATCCATGAAAGCTACCATTAAAATACAGGAGTTAGTTTGTATCTGCCACAATGTTTTTTGTCTTTATGTTGTTGTTTTGTTTTGTTTACTCTCTGATATGAAAAAAGTGAGAAGATCTTGAATGTTTAATATTGTTATTACTAACAGGATTTGTGTTGCTCTATGTTGGAAATCAAGAATGCCAACCCTGCTGGAAGACGGCAAAAAGAGCGAGTTGGGCCTATTACTTGTAATACTATTTTGTCACAGACTAAGGAAAGTGTTTCAATGGACTGATCTGTGGAATGACGGACTCTATTAGATGCCAGCTGTCCTATCAGTATAAATCAGTGTTGTTTTATTCTTTCTAATTCAGATTCAAAGAGGTGCTGTTCCATTACTGTTGTGTATTTAAGGAAATGTGTTTGCCATTTTGTCTTGTTGTGAAAGAGTTTAATATGTATTTGCTTTACTATGGTCCGAAGTCTCGTGAGACTTTGGGAGGTTCTGAACGAGAAGTGCACAAGGCAGAGCTGTCAACGGTTCCAACGGTTTTCCCCCAACTGTCAGTTCTGATCAGAGATAGCTAAGGAATGTGAGGGTGTGTGGTTAGATTTGATCACCTATTCTTATTCCAAATAAAGTTGTGTGTTTGGCCCGTATTGCTGGCTGCTGCCTATTATTTCCAGAACACTAAAATTACCTAGCCCAAATGTAGCACCAATTTTAAGAATGGATTTTATTCTATCTTATCTCAACTCCAGTAGATACGTTTGTGGTAATACATTTTAATTGTATCTTGTGTACTTAAACCCTTTTTACCGTGCCGGCCAATGACCATAATAAAATAATTTATTCTATTCTGGACTCTATTGGTGAACAACAGGTTTCATGATTTTAGTCATACGTATTGTGGTCATTATAGCACCATGTTCAGATTTTTTTCTATACTATTCCACAATTTTTTATAAAAAAATCCAATAACTGAGCTACTGTTGCCTATCAGTAATAAACCAAACCTGCTTCCCAGGGCAGTCACTTCATTCTCCTCCATGGTTGTGGTTGGCCTTGTCAGAAATATTTTGTTACCCTCTGTGTCTAGTTCACCCTTCTCAGAACTTCACTTAAATCTTATCTGGTGGTCTCAGCTCTCTAAATCTGTTCTCATAAAACTACTTTCATCTCAGCATTTTTTCTCATCATTCATTGTTTCTGATGCCTTCTTTATACTCGGAATTACTTCCATATGTTGTACCTTTCTTACTCAATATTTCTCCTTTTAATGACATCCCCACTAAAAATAGACATCTTTGATGAATGCTAATCAAATCTACCTCAGCCATTTGGATGAGATCCAAAGCAACATATGCCTGGCGGTTTTGAGTCTTGGATTGAAATCTTGTATTTGTTTCCAGGAGGACTTGAGAGATGTGGAACTGGACTCCCCTAAAAGCTATTTCTCCCCCTATTGTGCAGCTTCTTTTGTTCGTTTAAATGTTGCTATTTGATTCTCATCACAGCTTTACAGAAATTTTCTACACTGAGGGAAACAGGTAATTCCTAAAAGCACAAGAAAACCCAGCCCATCACACACACACACACACACACACACACACACACACACACACACACACAGAGCTTGCAAGTACTCCTTCTGCAAAATTCCAACCAGCAGTGCTAAACCAGCACATTTTGAGTTGCCAGCTTTTATCTTGTCACTTTCAGACAGGCCAGTGGCCTGTTAAGTGTGTGCTTTATAGCTGCCTTCTCTCTGCAATCAAGGAGATGGGAAGAAAGGCTCATGAGTGCGCCTTGACACAGAAAGCCTCTCTGATGTACTAGGGGAGACTGATGAAAGGAGGCAAGGTGCTTCTGATGGGCTCTCCTCTTCTAAAGCTTCCCCACCTGGTCAGATGGGAAGCACATGTGACCTTAGGGGAGCCAAGCTGGGAGGGCAATGGTCATGACTGGTCTGAGGACACAAAAGCTTTTCTGGTCCTTGAGAATTAAGAGTGTTGCCCAAAGCAGAGGGTTTTTTTTTTGTTATAGAAACACTCTTAAATAAAAAAAAATTGCAAAAAAGGAAGAAGGAGGAGGAGGAGGAGGAGATCTGGTGAAGGTTTAAGAGGATGACTACATGGACATTTAGCCTGTTGTTTGGTCTGCTTCAGACATGGGCAGGTGAACAGATGATGAATTTGCTGGAGAAAACCAGCTTGTCCTCAGAGTAGCCTCACCTGTACCTTTTTGGCTCTTGTCAGGAGCTTCTACTTTTTGTGTGTGATGCAAGTAGGATCACTCTGGTTTGGTCCATTTCCAGTGCATGCGATCACTGAAAATGAACACATGCCAGGAACGATGGGTCAAGAATTAATTTCTTTGAGACAAAGATTGTCACATGGTTGGGATTACAAAGCATTTTTTATGGAGGTGGAATTTGAGCATTGCTTCGCCGGTTTTGTCTGCTTGATTAGGTTTTTAAACTTTTAAACTTTGATATCTCTTTACTCAGAATCTTTTTCTTTTGAAACATATAGTTAATCTCCTCTATACTGTTACAGTGTATCCCTCTCTATCTCAAGGCATGGTAACAGTCTCATAGCTGTGATACAAGTTAATCAGTCCCTGGTGGTGTGTTTTCCCCCCTGTATTATTGAGGATATCTCTACAAGCAAGATTGGATGTGGAAAGTACTTTTTTTCTTTTCTTTCCTCCTTTAAATTTTTTTCTTCGTAATGAGTGGATTATAACCTTTAAAGTTTTTTTTGGTCTTTTTGGGTCTTTGCTGGAAGTGGATTATAACAATTCTTTATTCAATTTCTAATTAAGAATAAGGGATTAAAATTAATATTGGTTATTTTGGTATTATCAAGCATCATCAAATATATATTTTGGATTTTCGATGTTTGTGGAATAGAACAAGCAAATTTTTGCTAAATTCATAACCAAGCCAGAGGATTAATTATTATCACTGATTACAATATTTGCAACATTGGAACAGGCTCAAGGGGAGGTTTCACCGAGAGTCAAGAGTATTGCAGCATTGAAACTTGTATTTGATGTTACCATGGATAAGGTCACAAGAGGAAAGGCAAAGGATGCAAAGGAGGAGGAGCCTGTGGTTAAATCTAAGAGAAAGAATAAAGTACCAGTGGAGGAGGTGCCCTCATCGGCATCACCATCACCTGAACCCTATGATCAGACCCAAATCATGGTTGAATTTGGCAAATTGTTTCAGAAATTTGAGAAGATGGAGGAGGCAAGAGTGAAGGATAAGAATGAAATGTTGAAAAAACAGGATAAGGTGGTCTCGACTGTTGTGGACTTCTCCCAAAAAGTGGAATTAAGCTTGCAAAAAATAGAGGGGAATGTTAAGCTGATGCAAAATGAGGTGAAAAACATGAAAAGTGAAATAAAAGAGACTCAAGAAGGTGTGAGGGAGAATAAGATGAAAATGGATGAGCATGAAAAAAGGATAGATGCTATGGAAGAATTGATGAGAAAGCAGAACATTGTGATACATCATTTGATTGAAAGGATGCCAGACCAGCTAAGAGATAGAGTTGTTCAATGGCTAAATAATTTGAAAATGGGAAAGGACTTTGTCCAGGAGGATATTGTAAGTGCATATAGAGTGGGCCCAAGAAGGGGAAAAGTTGCTCAAATAAATGTTTTGGTTAAATTTGCAAATTGGGGCAATAAGCTCAGAGTAATGGCATTTTTAAAACAAGCTGGGTCTGGCGCTCTGAAAATCGATGGCTCTGATGTTGAAGTTTATAATGACATTTCTATTAAGGAGTGAGCTTGGAGATATAAGATGAAACCGGTAACCAAATTGTTGATGAAAAAAGGCATAAGATACAACTGGAGATTTCCACAGCAGCTGAGATTTTTCTATGAAAAAATGCAGGTATTGATGCAGGGACTGATCCATTGGAGTACCTGAGTTTGCTTGATTTGGTTAAGACGGGCTCAGAGGATTGGGTAACTCTTAGAAAAGATCTGTTGGAATCAGGTGGCATAAGAAGAGATTATGAGGGTGCAGAAGCGGGTGGTGCCACAGGCGGAGGGCAACAGGGACAAGAAGAGGAGGAGCTATCATTGATTGTGGTGGAGGAAGAGATAAGTAAGGGTTAGAAGGTAAAAGGGTTGTGAATTCTTATATGATACAAGTTTTTTTAAAAAATTGGTGTTATAATGGGAAGGCATGCTAGAGCATTAACCCCCAAGTTCATCTTGCATGTTCCCCCCTCCCCCCTTTGGAGAATGAAGGCGGCTTTTTTTTAAAGAAAGTGGGGAGGTTGATTTTGTATGTTCTATGTTTTTTTAAATTGTTTTGGGTTAAAGGTAGCACGCCTAATGGAGAGCATGGAAGAGAGAGGAGAGGATGTTGAACTAAAATATGAGAAGCATTAAAGTATTAACGTGGAATGTAAAAGGTACAGGATCTGTTCTCAAGAGGAGGAGACTAGAGGCGTGACTAAAGATGGCAGAGGAATAACATACTTCCTTGCGAGCTTGTGCGTGGTAATGAGTTACTAAATGGGATAATACCTGGAAATAAATGTAAATAAGATTTAAAAGTTAAGCAAAAGTTTACCCGAAAAAAGAGCCTTATTTTTTTTCTTTTGCGGTCGGAGTTTGGGGAGCTGTCTAGGCTGGAGAAGCAAGTGGCGTAAGCTGCGGCTTTTCCTATCGGGGCAGCGGCGAACGGGACCAACAAAGAGACTGGAAGGACGAGAAAAGTTGGGCGCAGCTGGAAAAAAAACAAGGAAAGAATTCAGGAGCTGTGGCTGGCGTGATCATTGGGGTGAACTGAGAGTGTGTTCGATTGATGGATTGTTGGAAAAATAAGTGCTGAAGGACTGTGGAAGAGAGGGTGAAAGAAACGGATGGTGAGAAGAGTGGTTAATGGTGGCAGTTTTGTGAGAAAGTGAAAGTTAAGTTTGAGGGGGAAGATTGGATTGAAGCGATGGTGGAAGGGTCCGGCTGTTTTGGAAGAAGGAGAGGAGTGGAGAGTAAAGGAGAGTAAAAGGAGAGGGTCTTTGAAAGAACAGAGGGAGAGGGAGGAGGAGGAGGAAGAACGAAAAAGGACAGAAAACCGAGATCGGAGTTTGGAAGTTGGAGAGGCTTGAGAAGAAGGAGGAGGGGCACCCCATGAAAACTGAAGCCGCGGCTTTTGAAATGGTGGAGTTTCTACATTTTTACTGTGGAGTGAGTCGTTTTTGAATGAATGGATGTAAGCTGGTTGCTGCTGGATTAGTGAATTTAAGCATGGTCCTGTTTTGAATATTTTGAAGCTTGTTGTCAAGTCACTGCTGGATGGATTACTTCCTTCTGAGCACCTATTTGAATAAACAGCTACAGTGTATTTTCTTCTCTTTTCCATATACAAGAGGCTGTTTTTTATGATACATTTTTACTGTGTGGTTCTATGCAAGTGATACAAGGTTTCTCTTTCCCTTCTGGTGGATTTACAGTTTCTGAGCAAATTTATTTTTTTTCCTTTTCTTCTGGAAAATCAATTGGATTACAAATACAATTTGGAATATAATCTGGAATATAAAAACAGAAGACTGCACAATTAGTAACTTTTTTCTTTTTTGAAGGGGATATAAAAGTGCTGTTTTTGGTTTTTCTTTGGATAAAAAAAGAAAAAAGAAAGACTTTGTCAGATCATAAGGAGTATTGGTTTGGATAAATTTTTCAAAAGTGGATATAAAAGTAATTGAATCTGGAATTTTATCAAGAAGATAGACTTGGGGGAATTAAAGGAGTTGCAGCCTTGAAATTATTATTTGACGTTACAATGGAAAAATCTGGAAAAGGAAAGGGAAAAGAAGAGGATGTTGTGAGGCCTAAGAAGAAAGATAAATCAGCAGTTGAAGATGCACCCCTGTCAACATCAACATCGACATCATCATCACCATCGCCGGAACCAACACAATTGGACCAAACACAAATTTTGGTTGAGTTGGGTAAATTGTTCAAAAAATTTGATAGGATGGAAGAGGCAAGGGTAAAAGATAAAGAGGAAATTATGGGAAAACAAGATAAATTGGTTACAATGTTTACGGATTTCTCCAAAAAGGTTGATTTTAATTTTCAAAAGATGGACCCAAGTGTTAAATTAATGCAAGATGATATGAAATTGATGCAGAATGATATCAAAGGTGTATATGAGGAGGAAAAGGAAATCAAGATGAAAGTTGATGTGCAGGAAAAAAGGGTGGATGTGGTGGAAGAGATGTTGAGAAAGCAGAATATAGTAATTCACAATTTGATTGAGAAAACGCCAGACCAGCTAAAGGAAAGAATAGTTAATTGGCTAAATAGCATGAAAATGGGGAGAGATTTTGTTAGTGAGGACATTGCAAATGTATATAGATTGGGAGCAAGGAGGGGAAAGAGTGTTCAGAGAAATGTTTTGGTTAAGTTTGCAAATTGGGCAGATAAGTTAAAGGCGATGGCTTTTATAAAGCAAGCTGGGTCTGGCATTTTAAAAATGGAAGGTAATGATGTGGAGGTGTACAATGATATCTCTGTTAAAGAATGGGTTTGGAGATACAAGATGAAACCGGTTACAAAATTTTTGATGGATTGTGGAATTAAATATAATTGGAGATTCCCTCAACAATTGAGATTTTTTCATGACAAGAAAATGCACATGATTGAGGATGGCATGGATGCTTTGGAGTACTTGTGTTTGAATGATTTGGTTAAGGCATCTTCAAGAGAATGGTTGGCATTAAGGAGAGCTTTACTTGAATCTGGTGCTATAAGAAGGAATTTTGCAGGTGCAGATGAGGGTGCTGCTGCGGGAGGGCTAGATCTGGAGGTGAAGGAAACGAAAGAGGGTTCTAGCAGTGGCTAAAAAGGTGATAAGGGTGAGAAGAGTTATTATGTAATGTTTTGGAAAAAGATTTTAAAGAGTTGGCAGTTTAGTAAAGAAAAAAGATGCACTGGAGCATTTGATAGTAGATATATCTTCCATTTCCCCCCTCCCCTCTTTGGATAATGAAGGCAGCTGTTTTGAAGAAGAGAGTGGGGAGGGTAGAATTGTGTGTTTTTTGTATTTTGTATTTTTTTTGTAAGGGTAGGGTAGTAGGAATCATGCCCAATGGAGAAAACGGAGATTATAAAAGACAGGGTTTAATTAAATTATGAAAAATATAAAGGTTTTAACATGGAATGTGAAAGGTACAGGGTCGCAAATTAAGAGGAGAAGTATTCAATCTGCTTTGAGGTAAGATAGGCCGGATATAGTCTTTCTTCAGGAAACACATCAAATATCCCAAGATACAAACAAGATTTTTTTAGGGTGGATGCAGTTTTATGAAAAGTCATATGGTACTTCAAAAGCAAGAAGGGTGGCAATATTAATTTCGGCCAGATTGGGTTTTGAAAAGATAAGTAGTATATCTGACCCGGAAGGTAGATATTTAATAGTAAAAGGGAAAATTGATGATGAGGAAATTACTTTAGTGAACTTATATGTTCCAAATGAGTGACAAGGAGAATTTTTGAATAAAATTTATGATATATCGGTAAAGGAAAAAACGACAAAAATGATTGTGGCTGGTGATTTCAACTTAATAAGGTCAAATTTAGATTGTACAAATATATTAAGAAGTGGGAAAGATCTTAAAAAACAAATTTTGGATAAATGGTTGATATCCTTAGGTCTGAAAGATATATGGAGTGAATTAAAAGGGTCAGAAAGAGCATATACTTTTTATTCACAGGTGCACAATTCATATTCCAGAATAGACTATATTTTTGTAACAGAGACAATGGTTCGAAATATTGATGAGGGAGAAGTGGGAATTTTCAAAGAGTCTGATCATGCGAAATTAATGGCAGAATTGAAGACAGGTGATATGAGAAGAAGGACAATGAATTGTAGATATGATGCTAAACTTTTTAAGGATCAAAAAGTTAAAGAATTTTTTTTTGGAAAAATGGGAGGAAAGTTGGCAATGGAACGATAATGGTGAGGTGAATTACAATATGGTATGGGACACCATGAAGTCGGTTTTTAGAGGGGAGAGTATAAAAATGGCTAGCATTAGAAATAAACAATTTTTTTAAATAAATTTTTATTGAATATAAAAAGATAAACATTACAAAAAAGAAGAAAGTACAGAAAAGAGAACACGTAATTTAAAAGAAAAAAAACATATTCAATTTTTATCGAATCTAATTACATTAAACATAACATAAACACTAATAATCACCCTGTGTATTTACAAGTTATAAGAGCCTGTGGGATATTGCCTTTTTTACCATTTCCAAAAATATATATAATCTGGTACAAGGCTATTGCTCTGATCTCCATTCAGTGAGTATTCCACAAAAGGTTGCCAAATTTTCCAAAATCTATTTTCTTTAATTTTTCCCTTATATTTGTTTATTTCTCATGTCAGTTTGTCATTCAATGCAAGATCCCACATCTCTTTATACCATTCCTCTACTTTTAGAACTCTATCAAGTTTCCAGCTCCTTGCTATACACATTCTAGCTGATATCAGCATAATAGCTATTAGTTCCTTATTGTCTTCATTTACTTTCAAATTCTCGACATCTGTCAACAGCACCATATTTAAATTCAATTCACATTCTACCCCCATAATATCACATATTTCCTTCTCAATTTTCCCCCAATACTCTTTTACCACTTTACAATTCCACCACATATGATCATATGTTCCTAAAGAGTTTTTACATCTCCAACACATTTTACTTTTAGCATTGTCCATTTGAAATAATCTCTCAGGAGTCAAATACTACTTTCATAACATTTTGTAATTATGCTTTGCGGGTTCTGCGAGCACAATTGGCATAACTGTCCCTCACGGTGGTCACACCGGGCGAGGCAGACCCCTGGTGACTGACCTCGGTGAGCACAGAAATTGGGGAGCGGATTAATAATCATAGGGTTGATTCACCCACATCTGACCTGACCGGCGATTCCGCTGAGGGAAGCAAATCACTAAACTCCGTTACGTATTAGGCAATTACTCTCAGTTAAGCCTAATCCTTGGTGCAAATAGTGGCCATATTTACCCTGATGTAAGCCCCGAACAATGCATTTCCCCTGTCAGTGTTTGCCCTAGTTAATTAACTTCCCCCAGAGAGATTCCCCATTAACCCGGGTAAATGGGTGATATGATTTTCTGTCAGATGACGATTCTATCACACGCTGCCTTGAATTCCTATATATGATGATGTTTTTCCCTCAATAAACCCCTGGTCTTCGCTCCATCTTGCCTCGTGTCGTTCCTTGACCAGTCTCCTCCGGGACCCTAAGGGCCGCTTCACGGCCCCAATCCAACATCTGGTGACCCCGAGACGTGATCCTACCTGAGAGTAAGCGATCAACGCGGTCCGGTTCTACGCTAGAACCGTGTCCGATCATCCCGGAGGACAGCGCGGCAGCCCGGTCGGAAAGCCAACCGATCGGGAAGACAGCTCCGCGACGAGGCATTTCAGAGAGGCATCCTACAGCTTGCTCCGGCTTTCGCGGCGGCTTGCAGCACGGAAAAACGCGTTCCGCTCAGGGTCGGCTGTGAACCCCTGACAGCGCAGAGGCCACCGAGGGCCCGTGGCGGCAGTCCACGCTCCAAGCTCTACTCAGAGATTCGTCACGCAAAACCTATTGCCTGAACTACAGATGCGTCGAATCGTCCCGAGAAGGAGACTTCAAAGGACCCCCGCAGGTAATATGGGGACTTGTCCTCAGCGGCAACGTCCGTCCGCTAGTCAAAGAATTCAGGAGGAGGAATTCAAAATCCTGGCCAGGGTATATCAGACAAGCTTTCATAGTGGAGAACTAGCGCGGTTTTTGGTGTTCTTGAGGGAACACTGCCTGCTTTACCCAGAAGCAGGTACGTTATCCCTTCAGCTCTGGGATCAGATAGGAGTCTGCATTCAGCAACCCCCGAAAACTCCAGAGGGCATAATTCGCACATGGAGCAAATGTAGGAAACTTTTAGCAGAGGTAGATCCAGTCCGGGTAGAGGCTAAAGAACCCCCAGCATCAGCAGAGCCATTGGCGCCCACGGCGCTCTATCCGTCATTTCAGTTTAAGCAGAGTAGTGTAGGGAGCTTTCCCTCGTGACAGCTGCAGACGTCACCGGTGGAATGCATGGAATGGGAAGCGCTGGCGCTTCTCTGACAGCTACAGGTTCCCGAACTAAGAGTGCCCTTCAGCGTACAGTTGAGGAAGAGATCAGGAAGGGGGAATTGCCAGCCGAAGAACTAGCTGAGCTTAGTCAGATTTGTCCAATTTGCTTGGAAATGGATGCCCTCACAGGGCAGCAGCAGGTAGTTCATTCAGCAGTCCCGTATAAGCTCCTCATGGCTATACGGAAGGCCATTTCAGAGACAGGACAACAGAGTCGGTTCACTAGGGGCATGCTTCAGCAAGTGTGCGAGAACACCATGTTCATCCCACACGACTGGAAAGCCGTCATGCGGATGATGCTCAACCCCAGCCAGTATTTGTTATGGGACAGCGAGTATCGCCTTGAGGCTCAGGCAAGGGCTGCCAGGATGGGGGGGGGCAATAATTCCTGACCAGTTATATGGTTCAGGTGCCTTCGAATCCATTGATGCACAGACCGCCCTGCCACTCGCCACTCTCCAGATGTCAGCTGAGGCGGCCTTCAGGGCCTTCCTCAAAGTCCCAGCAACTGGCAAAGCGGCCAAAAATTACACCGCAGTCAAACAGGGCGCCCAGGAGTCCTACATGGACTTTATCAATCGCTTAGAGGAAGCGATCAGTAGGCAGATCGATAACGAGCAAGCCCAACAAGAGCTCATGATGAAATTGGCTAAAGACAACGCCAATCTCGACTGCTGTAAGATCTTGCAGTCACTGGGTAATCGTCCCGACTTGACTCTTACGGACATGATTAGAGCTTGCGCCGACGTTGGCACAGACTCTTACAAAATGGGTCTTCTGGCAGCGGCGGTGCAAGGGGGTAGGAGACCCAAGGACAAGAACAAAGGGGCATGTCACAATTGTGGCAAAGTCGGTCACTTCGCTAGGGAGTGCCGATCCAAGAGCGGCGGACAACATTCCGGCCGTTCCAAGGCTCCAACCACCCCATGTCCGAAGTGTAAGAAAGGCTTCCATTGGTCCAGATTCTGTCCGAATTCGGGAAACCGGAACACGGGCACGTCTCTGGCCCCGGTCCAAACAGAGACTTCCCTCGCTCTGGGCGAGCCAGAGCTGGATTAGATTCCATTCACATTCCAGGCATTGCGAAGGCGCAGGCCAGCCCCAGGGCTAGAATTGACTTGCCAGGCGGACGTCATATGCGACTTGCCAGGCACAGTCTATCTGGTGGATTCCCAGTACAAGGGACCCCTGCCCAAGGGCTTCATAGGCTTAGTTTTGCCTCGCAGTGTAGCAGGAGCACGCGGAATTCTTGTAATTCCGGGAGTCATTGACTCCAATTTTTCGGGTGTTCTCCAAGTTCAACTCTGGACGCACCTACCCCAAACCATCCATAAGGGAGACACGTTAGCGCAACTGATTATGGTTCCTTGTAACTCGCCAGCAGGTAGCCAGGGAAGGCTCAGGGACAGCGCAGGGTCCGGGTCAGAAGACCGCTCGAGCGCAAGTGAGGCAGTGCAAGGATACCAGGTCTTAGCGACAGTGGAGACCAACATAAAGTGGAAACAGCGGCCAGTGATTGGGGTATTTTTCGAAAAAAATCATTCTCAGGGTTGCTGGACACCGGAGCTGACGTCAGCGTGGTCAGCCAAAGCCAGTGGCCACGAGAGTGGGCCATTGAGCCGGTCTCTGATGTGTGGGGGGTAGGCGGCATCCAAGAAGCGTTTAGAAGCCGGGAGTGGATGGAAGACATGATCCCTAAGGCTGACGGCACAGCGGTCATTCGGCCGCACATTCTGGACGTGCACATCAACCTTTGGGGGCGAGACATTTTACAGCAATACGGTGCCACTCTTACCTTCGGGTAATGGCTTTGCCACTTAAATGGCTTACCAACACGCCAGTCTGGGTGGAACAATGGCCGGTAGTGGGGGAGAAATTAGTCACCCTAAAGCAACTGGTCAAAGAACAGCTAGACGCAGGACATATAGAGCAGTCCACTAGTCCTTGGAATTCGCCCATTTTTGTCATCAAGAAGAAGTCGGGGAAGTGGCGACTCCTCCACGATCTCAGAGAGATCAATAAATGTATACAGCCAATGGGTCCGCTTCAATGCGGCATCCCAAATCCAAATATGATTCCCGAGGGTTGGGAGATCCTGGTCGTAGACCTAAAGGATTGCTTTTACACCATTCCCTTAGACCCCAGGGACCGGGAAAGGTTCGCCTTTACGGTGCCGGTTGTGAACCACAGTGAGCCCACGCAGCGTTACGCGTGGAAATTTTTGCCACAGGGGATGCTCAATTCGCCCACCCTGTGCCAAATTTATGTTCACAACGCGCTGGCAAAGTTTCGAAACCTTCACCCCACAGCCTTAGTATGCCATTTCATGGATGATATCTTGGTCGCAGTGCCGCAACTCGGCAGCGAAATGTTTACAGACCTCCAGGCCAGCCTGGGGAAGAAAGGGTTACTCATTGCCCCAGAGAAAGTGCAGAGAACCGAGCCCTTCTCATACTTGGGTCATCGGCTTCTCCGTTCCTTCGCAGCACCCGTTTTGCCCCAGATCAACTTAGAAGACTCAGTCACCTTGGTAGAATTGCAGCATGTTTTGGGTAACATTAATTGGGCCAGACCGTATTTCAGATTGAATACGGATCTCTTAAAACCACTCTTCTCGCTGCTAACGTTAGGCAAGCAGCCGGCAGACCGGATACAAATTCCTCGAGAAGCACGCTTGGTTCTCGAGAAAGTCAACCAAATTCTCAGTCAAAGGTGGGTGGACAGGATTTCTCAGGGGCCATATGCCCCGATCCTGAACTTGTACATCGTTCGGGCCGGATCCATGTTCACCGGAGCCCTAGGAGTGGACTCCGAGAGAGGAGCGAGTATCGTGGAATGGGTGTATTTACCGAACACCTCTTCCCGAAACATCGTCCCCCCCAAGAATTGGTCTCCGCGGTGATCTACCATGGAAGGCTGAGGGCTAGGGACATCTCAGGGCACGACTTAGCAAAGATCGTGGTCCCATTCACCAAGGAGCAAGTTCAGCAGTTGATGCAGCTCGGTGACTCGCTTCCAATTGCCCTGGAGGGATTCACCGGATGCTTGGCATACCACTTGCCAAAGGACCCCAGACTTGTCTCGCTTCAAACGCAGACAGTCAGCTTGTACGAATTGCTCTCGCTGGTTCCACTTCAGGGGGCCAGAACAGTTTTTACAGATGGGGGTCGCACATATGGTGTCTTAACTTGGCAGGAGGGCCAGGCTTGGCGCACGCTGCTAACTCTTCCACAGAAGTCCACGCAGCGGGCAGAGTTGGCAGCCGTGAACCTTGCCTTGCGCACCTTCGCCAAAGAGTGCCTCAACATTATTACTGACAGCCAGTATGTTAGGAATTTGCTTCACAGCCTACCGGGAGCATACATCACTCCCGCGATAGACAAAAATTTGCTGAGTCTGTTCCTCATAGCTCAATTTCACTTGCGAAACCGCACGGAAGCGCTCTATATTGCCCACATCCGAAGTCACCAGGACCTACCGGGTCCAATCTCCGCGGGCAATAGTCGAGCGGATGCGGCCGCAAAGGAAATTCAGCAACGATCAGTGTTGGGTGTTTTCACTACTCCAATTCAGAGTCATGCATTCTTTCATCAGAATGCTAAGGCGCTCGCCAGACAGTTTAACCTGCCACTTTCTCAAGCCCAAGGCATAGTTTGCTCTTGTCAGCATTGTGCAGGGGCACCGGGGGGCCCTCGTGGGGGGTCAACCCATGAGGGACAGAGGCTAACCAGGTGTGGCAAATGGACGTCACGCATGTCCCGCAGTTTGGCAGATGGCAGTACATGCACGTTTGCATTGATACCTTCTCGCAATTCGTTTGGGCGACAGCGCAAAAAGAGGAGACTGCTTCCCACATGGAGCAGCACCTCCTAGCCTGCTTCACGGCAATGGGCAAACCTCGGCACGTGAAAACCAATAACGCCCCGTCCTACAGCTCTAGGCAGCTGGCTAGCTTCATGGCCACCTGGGACATTAAGCATACTTTTGGCGTTCCTTACAATCCGCAGGGGCAAGCGATTGTGGAACAAGTCAATCGGACACTCAAGTCCTACATTGACAAACAAACAGAAAGGGGGGAGCCACCAGCCTTCCCCAAGTCACAGGGTCAGGCACAGCATTGTCTGAACAAGGTGTTGTTCACGTACAATCACCTTAATGTTTTTTCCGATTGCACGCCGCAGGAGAAACACTTCCGCCGCTCGGAAGCTCTCCCACGACCGCTGGTTCGTTACCGGGTGCCACCGGACCCTTCCTGGAGGGGCCCGGTGCCACTCGTAACCTGGGGAAGAGGGTATGCTGCAGTTATGTCTCCTACAGGTGTCGTTTGGATTCCAGCTCGGTGTGTTAAGCCTCACTTGGAGCCACATGGCAGGGACCCAGGCCGATCTGATCCCGATCCCGGAGATGGAGGACCTCACCCTGACCGAGGGGACCCGGCAGAGGAGGTGGCGACAGCCGACGACAGCGCCGAAGGTCACCTGGGGGATGATCCAGACCATTTGTAATGAAACCCAGGACGCCCTCCAACGTGAGGGCAGGGAACCGACACCGGAGAACTTCGTAGCTGCAGTCTTCGCCCGGATTACTGTCAACACCGTGGCAGTCACCATCATCCTGACCCTCTCCCTACTTGCGGGGGGAGGTGTTCAGGCAGCATCACTAAAGGCCAGCGATCTGATGCCAGGCGGAGATCTCTCTGCCCGAATGCACTACAATCTATGGGAAAGGTTGGCGGGTCTCGTCAACCAGTCCGATTTTTGCCTGAAGCAGGACATTGGTTCTGCCTCAATTCTGAGCACCTGTCTCATCCCAGTATGCCACACTCCAGCCGCGCACACCAGGGATGGCGACTGGCTGGTGAGGCGGATTTTCGGTCCATTCCTTCCAACAAGTTTCACAGCATACGCTCGCTGGGGAATGCAGCTGACTATGACTTTGCCGGCTGACGCAGCCACTCTCCACACCCCTCGAGTGGCGGTCGGCCCGAACTCTACTTGTGCTCGAATGACCGGCTGCTCCGCAGCCGGCCGGACTCGGCACCGCTGCCTTGACGTTGGCCGCGGCAACTGGACTTGTAATAACCCAGAGACACTTGGTTCTATGTATGCTCATGTTACCCTACCTTCAGGTTGGTTCTTTACATGCAATCAGTACACTTGGAACTACATTCCCGCAAATGTATCAGATTCCATGTGTTGTATCAGTCGCTTGACATTGTTACTCCCCACTAGGGATATGATTGTTCCAAGCACAAATGTTTCTGCACCCATACGGCGCACTCGTGCCACCCAGTTAGACAGCTCATGTGATAGCAACATTAGGGTCCTGAGTCCAGCTGAGTACATCTCGCTGGCAGTCAGCATACTTGGCGTGCCAGGCTTAGCCGTCAGCAACGCTCGGAGAATTGGTCAATTGGCTTGCGGATTAGCAAAGGCCATTAACCATACCTCCTCAGCGATAGCGCTGCTCAACCAGGAGCAGGCAGAACTTCACCATGCCATCCTAGACAATCGAGCAGCTATCGACTACCTTCTGTTGTTACATCATTTGGGTTGCGAATCTGTCCACAGCATGTGTTGCTTTAATCTCACAGACAACACCCGTAAAGTACAGAGCCAGCTCACGGACCTCCACACCCTAGTCAAGAACATCAAGGAGGATTCTTCATGGGGGTGGTGGGATTCCTTGTGGTCATGGCTCCCATGGGGGTGGCTCCAGACAACGCTCAAGGTGGTTGCGGGGGTGATAATACTGGGCATAGCAGGATGCTGTTTCATGCAATGTATTCCCTCGCTGCTATCGAGATGCCCCCCGTGGGGGGAACCCCGAAGCGTCGTTCTCGTACACCAGCTGATGCCCCTCTTGCGCAGGTCCAGAAATAACAAAATAAGGGGATATGCGGGTTCTGCGAGCACAATTGGCATAACTGTCCCTCACGGTGGTTACACCGGGCGAGGCAGACCCCTGGTCACTGACCTCGGTGAGCACAGAAATTGGGGAGCGGATTAATAATCATAGGGTTGATTCACCCACATCTGACCTGACCGGCAATTCCGCTGAGGGAAGCAAATCACTAAACTCCGTTACGTATTAGGCAATTACTCACTCGCAGTTAAGCCTAATCCTTGGTGCAAATAGTGGCCATATTTACCCTGGTGTAAGCCCCGAACAATGGATTTCCCCTGTCAGTGTTTGCCCTAGTTAACTTCCCCCAGAGAGATTCCCCATTAACCCGGGTAAATGGGTGATATGGTTTTCTGTCAGATGACAATTCTATCACACGCTGCCTTGAATTCCTATATATGATGATGTTTTTCCCTCAATAAACCCCTGGTCTTCGCTCCATCTTGCCTCGTGTCGTTCCTTGACCAGTCTCCTCCAGGACCCTAAGGGCCGCTTCATGGCCCCAATCCAACAATGCTCTTTCATTCTTACCGACATAGTTCTCATATATCTTTTTCCCACTTATCTTTCCAAAAATTTTCCTGAATTTTTATGTTCAAATCCTGTTCCCAGCATGACTTCAAAGTTTCTTGTGGATTACCTTCATTATTTAAAATTTTATAAATCCTGCTTACTATACCCTTTAATCCCATATATCCTTTTCGTATTTTTAACAACAGTTGCTCAAATTCTGTTTTATCCCTCTCTAAACTACTTTCTTCCTTGTATTTATCAGTCCATCTATCCAACATTACCTTCTGAAGGCAGTTCAGATTCAACTGTGAATAAATTACTGCTTTATTCTAGCTATCTTTACAGGCACGGACCCAGTCCTTCAACAAAGAAACATTTTTCCTTTCCAGTACCATCTTTAAACTATTATCTAATTGTATCGGAAAACTTTTGATATCATCTAATTCTATTATAGGAGATAGTTCTGGACTCAATTTCTTTTTGACCTTGTTCCAAACATCCAACATTGTTTTCATCATTCTATTTTTAACACTAATTTTCCCTTTCTTGTCGCCTAGAAATACTCCTTTACCCATTTTTAACTCCTTTATCTCTATTTCTTCCCAGACAACCTTCTCCCTTGCTAAAATTTTTATAATATTCTTTATTTGGAAAGCTCTATAATAATTCCTTAAATTAGGTATTCCCAATCCTCCTTCTTTCTGAGATAAGTACCAAAAAATCTTAGCAATTCTAGGCTTTTTTCCTGCATTACAATAATTATTTATTATGTTTTGAAAATCTTTAATTTCCTTATCAAACAACCTAATCGGCAACGCATCAAATAAAAAAATTATTTTTGGCAACAACATCATTTTAGTTAACGCTATCCTACCAAACCATGACAATTTGATTTTTTTATACAATTCTATTTTCTCTTTAATTTCTTTTTTCTGTTTATCATAATTTCATCGCTTAAGGTCCTCAACTTTATTTGAAATACTTATTCCTAAATATCTCAAACATTCTTTAACTTGAATTTTAAATTTAGCCTTAATTCTCTCTTGTTCCTCCTTCTCAACATTACAGGCTATCATTTCTGATTTATCCCAATTGATTCTCAGACCTGTTATCTCTTCAAAATCTTTTAGATGTCCTTGTATTTTTTCCAATGCCTTTCTAGGATGCTTCATTATTATCAAAGTATCATCTGCATACAAACTTATTTTATTTCCAGCCATCCCTTCAATGCCTTTATCCCCTCTTATAATATTCGCTAACAACTCCATTGCCATTATAAACAATACTGGGGATAATGGGCAACCCTGTCTTGTACCTGCTTCTAATCTTATCTCTCCTGTATTTTCATCATTGACCCTGACTTTTGCAAATCCAAATTGATATAACTGATCTATCATGTTACAAAATCTATCTCCAAATCCATAACATCGAATTATCTCTTTAATTGTAACCCATTGCAAAGAATCAAAAGCCTTAAATATATCTAATGACAATAATCCAACTTTCTCTTTTGTATGCCCTGCTATGTCAATCAAGTCCAGAACCCTCCTAATCAAATCAGACATATGACGTCCTTTCAAAAATCCCGCTTAATCCTCCTTTATATAATTGCCCATGAACCCATTTAATATTTTTGCTATTATTGCTGTAAATATCTTAGCGTCTTGATTTATCAGAGAAATAGGCCTATAAGATTCCACTTTTTCAACATCCTTTCCAGGCTTTGGCAGCAAAACAATTATAGTTCTGTTCCATGATGTCGGTATCTTTCCCCCATCCAATATATAGTTAAACAATTTCACTAATCTTGGAACTACACTATCTTTAAATTTGTTATAAAAATCCGCTGTCAGTCCATCCTCACCCGGGGATTTACCTAGCTTCAGGTTGGCTATTGTATCTTTTACCTCTTTTTTCATTATTCGCTCCTCCATTCTATTTTTATGTTCCAATTCTATTTTTGTTTGCACCTGTTTTTCTAACTGTTCTCTCAACTTTTCTATATTGATATCTCTTTTAGTATACAAACTCTGATAGAAATCTTTTGCAATCTCAATCTTATCATTAGCCTTATTACATCTCACCCCTAATTTATTTATCAAAATTCCAATCTCTCTTTTCGTCCTCTTTTCTTTAGCAGCTCTTGCCAATAATTTAGAATTCCTATTACTATATTCAAAATACTCTCTCTTCAAATATAATAGATCTTTTTTTTACCTTCTGCATATCTTTTCCTATCAACTCTGACTTTAACCTTTGAATTTTATCAAATGCTTTTTTACTATTGGTCTTTATATGTTCCTCTTGCAAATGCTTAATCTCGTTCTCTATCTCAGACTGTTTGTCTCTACGTTGTTTATTTTTAATACTAGCCAACCTAATGCATTCCCCTCTAAATACCGACTTCATGGTATCCCAAACCACATTATAGCTAACCTCTCCATTATCATTCCAG
The DNA here is from genome assembly GCA_035047305.1 of Bradypodion pumilum. Taxonomy (NCBI): domain Eukaryota; kingdom Metazoa; phylum Chordata; class Lepidosauria; order Squamata; family Chamaeleonidae; genus Bradypodion; species Bradypodion pumilum. The sequence continues at coordinate 184,818,006 of JAWDJD010000004.1, read as the reverse complement.
GCCCAACTTTCATTCCAATTTTCAATTATCTTTTCTTTACTCTTTTGATCATAAAATAATTTTTCATCATATCTCCAATTCCTCCTATCCTTTCCCCCCCTCAAGTCTCAATTTCATCCAGAGTTTTGCATGATCAGATTCCTTAAAAATCCCGATTTCTACATCATCTACATTTTTAATCAAATTTTCCGTGGCCATGATATAGTCAATTCTGGAGTATGTATTATGTACCTGTGAAAAATAAGTATAAGCCCTCTCTTGTCCCTTAATTTCCCTCCAAACATCTTTTAATCCCAAACACTTCATCCATTTATCTAGTATCTTCATTTTGACTGGTCTTCCAGCTCTAGCTACATTAGTACAGTCCTCCGGGGTCCTTATCAAATTAAAATCTCCTGCCACAATCATATTAACTAATCTCTCTTTTTCCAATATACCCAATACTTTATTTTAAAATTCTTCTTGATGATCATTCGGGGGGTATATATTTACCAACGTTATTTCTTCATCCTTTATTTTCCCTATAACTATTAAATATCTGCCATCTGGATCGGAAATACTCTTTAACATCTCAAAGCCAAGTCTCTTCGAAATCAAGACTGCCACCCCCCTGCTTTAGAGGTTCCATAGGACTTTTCATAAATCTGCATCCAATCCAAATAAATCTTATTTGTGTCCTCTGTTTTTTGATGTGTTTCCTGGAGAAAGACTGTCCGGCCTATCTTTCCTCAAAGCAAATTCCAACCTCCTCCTCTTCATTTGGCTGCCCGTACCTTTCACATTCCACGTCAATACTTTAAAAGTCCTCATAATTTATGTAACATCCTTGCATTTTGACCACCACAGACTCTTTTTTGTGTAATTACCTTCACCATACATATAACTACATTTTAAAAAAAACCAATGAAAAAACATTTAACATTCAAAATCGCCCTCCCCACTCTTCTTACCAAAAAGTGGCCCTTATTCTTCAAAGGGGGGAGGGGGGAGACATGTAAGATGTGCATTCTAATTAAAGCTCTAGCGCCAACTCTCCTCTTCAAAATCTAACCTAATTAAAGCCCCTCATCTTTCCCTTACCCGTCTAATCCCCCTCTCTAGTACCCTGCCTCACCCTGGCACCTCCGCCACCTGTCCCTCCTCCTCCTCCTCCTCTGCTCCTCCTGTGGCCCCCTTCTCTTGTTCGATCCCTGACTCTCTTTGTGTACCCCCCGCTTCAAACAAGGCCTTCCTCAAGGCTCGCCACTCTCAAGATGCTGTTTTAACCAATCCTATCTGGCACAGATAATCTAATGAGTCCATTTCAATATCTATTGTATGCATTTTTTTCATAAAAGAATCTGAGCTGTTGAGGAAACTTCCAATGATAAACAATTTCACGTTCTCTTAATAATTGTGTCACAGGTTTCATCTTATAGCGCCATACCCGTTCCTCAACAGATATGTTGTTATAAACCTCAACATCACAACCATCAATTTTTAAAATGCTAGACCCAGCTTGTTTTATAAATGCCATCACCTTCAACTTATCCGCCCAATTTGCAAATTTAATCAACACATTCCTTTGGACTTTTCTCCCCTTCCTTGGGCCCAATCTAAAAACACTTGCAATATCTTCATTTACAAAAACTTTCCCCATGTTCAAATTATTCAGCCAATCCACTATTCTTTCTTTTAGCTTATCTGGCATTTTCTCCGACAAATTTCTCATGACCACGTTCTGTTTTCTCATCACCTCTTCCATCAGATCCAATTTCTTCCCAAAACCCTCCACTTTCAGTTTAACCTCTTTATGTTCCTCATGAAGCCCTTTCATATCATTCTGCATTAATTTCATATCCTTTTGCACCAGATTCAGAACTTTATCCACTTTCTGACTATTAGCTTCCGCTTTTATAGAAAAATCAGTAAACATACCAACAAGTTTCTTATGGCTACCCATTAACTCCTCCTTATCTTTCACTCTCACATCCCTCATTTCTCTGAATCCTTTCGTAGTTGTTTCATCCATCTTATCAATTTTTTTAAACAACTTCCCCAGCTCTACCAAAATTTGGGTTTGGTCCATTACTCCCGTCTGCTCTACTGCTGCTGTTGCAGATGATAAAGATGCATCAGCACATGGCACTTTCTTCTCCTCTTTCCTTGCATCAGTCTTTTTTGGTCTTACAATCTCATCTTCTTTTCTCTTCTCCATTTTGGTTATAAAGTCTTCAAACAAACCAAAACACTTTTATACCCAACAAGCACTTCACCCTGATTTTTTCCAGCTTGCTTTAGTATCCCCCCCCAAGCAACCAAACCCCACTCCAACTGAAGAAAGAAAAAAAAAGCTCTTCAAAGCACTCAGAGCTGTACTGTTATATCCAAAGAGGAAGACCAACTACTTTATATCCACGATGTCCAAAGGAAGTGAAAAAAAAAAAAGCAGAGCCACAGGGTAACTTATCTAAACTCCAAGCGTTAACGGGCAGGGAAAAAAAAGATGAGAAGCAGCTATATTTCCTTCACTCCAGAAAACCCGACTGCATTCCCACACAGATGAAAGAAGGAATATTTATACATCCAGCCACATTGGCGGCTCCCGAACCCGGTCTCTCCTTCAATCTCCCAGGCACACCAGCCGTGTTCCGCGCCTTCCAAACGGTCTCTTCCTTATTCCATCTCAGCTCTGCTGAAATCTTCACCTCCCCCCCCTCCGACCTCCGTTTCCAGCCTCAATTTCAGCATTCCTGCCATTCCACCATCGCTTCACACTCTCCTCTCCTCTCAGCCGTCCTCAAAACTTTTAACTTTTGTTTCTGTTCTTCCTCACCGCCATTACTCCTTCCCGGCTTTGCCCTCCATTACCAGGCTTATCCCTCCTCCTTCCCTCCACACTTACTGTGCCCTCTCAATTGTCCGGCTCCAAGACCCTGTTCACCGCCACCAGCGTCCTCTTTAACTTTATTTTTCCTTTTCTCTCTCTTAAAGTTCCAAAGCTCCGAAGCCCATTTCACTTTTAAAAATCGCCAGAAGCCTGTCCGACCCGAGCTGCGAGCTCAGCACAGCCGACACTGCGCTTCCCTCGCCGCCCGCTCCTCGAACTCCGTCTCCGGCGAAAATAAACTCACTTCAAAAGACTCCCAGGCTCCAGAAATAAACTCTCTAGCAAGTCGGTTCCAATTTTTTGTTATTTAGCCACTTTAAAGTCCCATTCTTGGCACGAGCAAAGCAATGTATGTGTTAATCAGGCATCATCTTAGCCACGCCCCAGAAATAAACAATTTAAGGAGGTACAAGATAATATTGAAAAGGAGATTAAACAATTGCAAGAGGAGCATATGAGGACAAACGATAAGAAGGTATATGAAAAATTGCAAGGGTTAAAAACAGAACTGGTAGGCAAGGATATAGAAAAAGTAAAAAGAGATTTGATATATTGAAAAAGAGAGTATTTTGAGTTTAGTAATAAGAATTCAAAATTGTTAGCTAAAGCAGCAAAAGAAAAGAGAGAAAGGAGAGAAATTGGAACTTTGAGTAATAAAGATGGAGTAAGATGTAATAAGACTGGGGATAAATGTAAAATAATTAAGGAGTTTTACCAGGCTCTGTATGCTAGAAAGAATATAGATTTGGATAAGTTAAAAGATCAGCTGGGAAAAAAATAGAGAATAGGATAAGCCAGGAACATAGAAATATAATGGAGGATAAAATAACAGAAAAAGAGGTGAAAGAGGTAATAAAAAGTTTGAAAAAGAATAAAGCTCCTGGAGAAGATGGGTTTTCAGCTGAATTTTATAAGGAATTTAAAGAGTCAGTTGTACCGAAATTGGTAAAATTATACAATTTTATAATGGAAGGAGGCCAAATCCCGACATCATGGTATAGAACCATAATAGTTTTATTGCCAAAACCTGGAAAGGATCCAAAGAAAGTCGAATCGTATAGACCCATCTCTTTGATTAACCAAGACGCCAAGATCTTTACAGCGATATTAGCAAATAGGTTAAACAGTTTTATGGGTAACTATATTAATGAGGATCAAGTTGGTTTTTTGAAGGGTAGATATATGGCAGACCTGACAAGAAGGGTTATTGATTTAATAGATACTGTTGGGCAGACTAAAGAGAAAGTTGCATTTATATCTTTGGATATTTTTAAGGCATTTGATTCGTTACAATGGGTTACAATTAAAGAGTTAATCAAATGCTATGGATTTGGAGATAAATTTAGAATGACTATTGAACAATTATATCAGCATGGATCTGCCATGGTCAGGGTAAATGATGAGGTAACAGATGAAGTGATATTAGAAGCGGGAACAAGACAGGGATGTCCATTATCACCAATATGGATGGCAACCAGAATGATTAGGGGACTGGAACACCTTCCTTACCATCTGAGGCTGCAACGGCTGGGCCTCTTCACTCTTGAACGACAACGTCTAAGAGGTGACCTGATTGAAGTTTATAAAATCATGCACGGTGTGGACAAAGTAGATAAGGAAAAACTGTTTTCCCTATCGCATAACACTAGAACTAGGGGACACTCCATGAAACTTTTGGGTACTAGTTCTCAAACAAATAAGAGAAAGTACTTTTTCACCCAGAGGATTACTGGTCTATGGAACTCCCTGCCAGAAGAAGTGGTGACAGCTGTCAGTCTTGACAGCTTTTAAGAAAGGATTAGACAAGTTCATGGAGGACAAGAGTATCAATGGCTATAATTATGGATACTTAAGGACAACCTCTGGGTTGGAGAGATAGGCAGGATATCTCTCAATATCATTTCCAGGGAATCCTAAACAGTTGAAGGCATCTGCTTGGGAATACCCTGAAGGAAATGGTGAGCCAGTGTGTGAGACAGAATGCTGGACTGGATGGGCTGTGGCCTGTTCCAGCAAGGCTGTTCTTATGTTCTTATATGTTCTTATATTGTTTATTATGGCTATGGAGATGCTGGCAAAGGCTATACGGGACGACAAAGAAATTGAGGGAATACTAGGAAATAAGATAAGTTTATATGCTGATGATACATTAATAATTACAAAACAACCAGGGAAAACTTTAGTCAAGATACAGGAAAAACTTAAAGAATTTGAGGACATAACAGGATTAAGAGTTAATTGGGATAAGTCAGAGATGATTTTGTGTAACATAGGTAAAGAAGAACAAAAATAAATAAAGGAAAATGGTAATTTACAGATCAAAGACAATTTGAAATATTTGGGAATAAACATTTCAAATAAGATTGAGGATCCTAAGAATCTAAATTATGCAAAATTAAAAGTAGATATTAAAGAGAAAATACAACGATATCAAAAACTGAAGTTGTCCTGGTTCGGGAGGATAGCATTATGTAAAATGATGTTATTACCCAGAATAAATTTCCTGTTTGATGCTCTTTCAATTCAACTGAAGGATAGTGAATTAAAGGAGTTTCAAAAATTGTTTGATTATTTTTGTAATGAAGGGAAGAAACCTAGAATTAACAAAAAAAATTGGTATTTATCGCAGAAAGAAGGAGGCTTAGGAATCCCAAATTTGAGGAATTACTATCGTGCTTTTCAAATTCAGAATATAGTAAAGATCTTGGCCAGAGAAAAGGTTATATGGGAGGAAATAGAGATGAAAGAGATCAAGCGATTTGGAAAAATTGTTTTTCTAGGATGTGATTTTGTGATACCACCAGTTAAAAATAGAATGATGAAAGTATTATTGGGAGTGTGGAAAAAAGTGAAAAAACAAATGGCTCCGGATATCTCTCCTATTATTGAAATAGAAGATATCAAAAACTTTCCAATTAAATTGGACAATGAGGTAAAGGATGTATTATTTAGGAATAATGTTTCCTTGTTGAGGGACTGGATCTCGGCCTGTAGTGATAGTGAGAAAAAGGCAGATCTGTATGTACAGCTGAAGTTGAATTGGTTCCAAAAAGTGTTAGTAAATAAATGGAATGGTAAATATATGAGGGAAGCCTTTTGGGATAGAGAGATGACGGGATTTGAGGAATTCTTAATACAAATAAGAAAGGGAGAAAGGGGTATTAAGGGCTTAGTAAGTAAAATATATAGTTTGTTAAATAATGAGGGTAACCCACAAGGGGATTTGAAAATGAGTTGGGAGCGAGATTTGAATATTAAAATTGATGATGTAAATTGGAAAAAATAAGTGGAAGAAAAGAATTATGAGAACTATGTCTGTTAGAATAAAGGAGCATAATTATAAAATGTTGTGGAAATGGTATTTGACCCCAGTGAGGTTAAATCAGATTGATAATAAGAAGGATAAAAAGTGTTGGCGGTGTAAGGAGTTATTGGGAACTTACGAACATATGTGGTGGAGTTGCAAAGTGGTTAAAGATTTTTGGAGGAAAATTGAAAAAGAGATAGGGGAAATTATGGGTATGAATATTAAATTGGGGTCAAATACTGTTTAGTTGACAGATGTGGAAAACATAAATTTAAGCAAGGATAAAAAAGAATTGTTAGAGATAGCGTTAACAATGGGTAGACAATGTATCGCTAGAAATTGGAAAAATGATGTGATTGTAAAAATAGAGGAATGGTACAAGGAAATGTGGGATTTAGCTTTGAATGACAAGTTAACGTGGGAGTTAAGAATGAGAAAGGGCATAATTAAAGAAAATAGATTTTGGAAGGTGTGGCAAGGTTTTGTGGATCATGCATTGAAAGGAGATGATTTAAATAGGCCTGTACCCGGTCAAAGATGTTTTTGGATAAGAAATGAATGAAAAAGTCCATGCTCTCCAGGGCAATGTATAAAGCACTGGGTGTTTTTTCTTTTTTCTTTCTATTATTATTGTTATTATTGTTATTGTTATTGTTATTATTGTTATTATTATTATTATTATTATTATTATTATTATTATTATTATTATTATTATTATTATTATTATTATTATTATTATTATTATTATTATTATTATTATTATTATTATTATTATTATTATTATTATTATTATTATTGTATCAGTATTATAATTTTAATACTAAAATAATGATTATGGAGTCTGACTTAGTTGTGATATTTGAAAGTGTTGGAATGAAACGAGTAAGAAAATGTTTAATGTGATGATGATAAATTATAAAATAGTTGTTAGAAATTTGTGGGACGTACAATTTATGGTGGTAAAATATAATAATTAGATGCGGAAGTCACTTCTTGAAAGTATGAAGGTGTGGTGTTAACATATATTTTACTAAGTCATTCTCATTGGTATTTTTTTATTGTATTATGATTGTTATTTTGTAATGTTTATTAATGTCATGTATTATTGTTGCTCTATTAATGTTAAGTTGTATTTGTGTGTTAAAATTTAATAAAATTAATTAAAAAAAGAGGGGGAAAAAGAGGAGGCTAGAAGCGGCCGTGAGGAAGGATAGACCGGACATAGTCTTTCTTCAGGAAACTCATCAGAAATCACAGGATGCAAATAGAATCTTTTTAGGATGGATGCAACATTACGAAAAGGCATTTGGCACATCAAAAGCAAGAGGAGTTGCAATTTTGATCTCTACTAGATTAGGATTCATGATAACAAAAAGTATCTCGGATCCAGAAGGCAGATATTTGATAGTAAAAGGGAAAATAGATGATGAGGAAATAACTTTGGTGAATGTTTACGCACCAAATGAATGTCAAGCTAATTTTTTAGAAAAAATTCGTAAGATTGTGGAAATAGAAAAATCAGCAAAGATGATAGTGGCGGGTGATTTTAATTTAGTGAGATCAAATTTGGATTGTACAAATGTAACAAGGTGTGGGGTAGGCATTAAAGGCAAAACTTTGGATATTTGGATGGTTGCATTAGGATTGAAAGATACTTGGAGAGAGATTAGGGGGTCCGAAAGGGGGTACTCGTACTTTTCACACGTTCATAACTCCTATTCCAGAATAGATTATATATTTGTATCTGAAAATATGGTCAAAAATATTGAGGAGATTGAAATTGGAATTTTTAAGGAATCAGATCATGCCAAAGTGGTTTTGGATTTGAGGTTGCAGAATGATGGTAGAAGAAGGAGGACTTGGAAGTACGATCCCAGTTTTATCAAAGATCAAAAGAGTAAAGAACAAATTACAAAAAGTTGGATGGAAAGTTGGCAATGGAATGATAATGATGAGGTAAATTTTAACATGGTTTGGGATGCCATGAAGTCGGTTTTTAGAGGGGAATGTATAAAGTTGGCAAGTAACAGATATAAAAAATACAGGTTGGCACAAGATAAAAGTGAAAAAGAAATAAAACAGTTACAGGAAGAACATTCAAAAAACAAAGATAAGAAAATTTTTACAAAACTGCAAAGACTGAAAGTAGAATTGGCTGGTAAAGAAATAGAAAAGGTCAAAAGAGATTTGATTTATTTAAACAGGGAGTATTTTGAATTCAATAATAAAAATTCAAGATTATTGGCAAAAGCGGCAAAAGCTAAAAGAGAAAAAAGAGAAATGGGAGTTTTGGTTAATGATCAAGGGGTAAGATGTAACAAGATTACGGACAAGTGTGAAATTGTGAAGAAATTTTATCAAACTTTGTATGCAAAAAAAGAGATAGATGAGGAGAAGCTTAAAAAGTTGCTAGAGAGGCAAACAACAAGTGGAATAAAACAGGAATATCGGGATAGAATGGAAGAGCAAGTTTCGGAAAAGGAGGTAAAAGAAGTAATAGCGGGGCTGAAATTAGGCAAAGCTCCAGGCGAGGATGGTTTACCGGCCCATTTCTACAAGGAATTTAAAGATGTGGTGGCACCAAAATTAGCGAAATTGTATAATTATATATTAGACGGGGGGCAAATTCCGACTTCATGGTATAGAACCACAATCGTTCTGTTGCCAAAGCCGGGAAAGAATTTGGAGAAGGTGGAATCGTACAGACCAATCTCTCTTATAAATCAAGATGCTAAGATCTTCACAGCAATATTGGCAAATTGTTTAAACAAGTTCATGGGGGAATATATAAATGAAGACCAAGTGGGCTTCTTAAAAGGGAGGCATATGGCAGATTTGACTAGAAGAGTACTAGATCTAATAGATAATGTGAACCAAACAAGAGAAAATGTGGGTTTAATATCTTTAGATATCTTTAAAGCATTTGATTCCCTACAATGGACCTTGATCAAGGAAATAATTAAAAGCTACGGATTTGGTGATAAATTTAGAAGAGTAATTGACTTATTATATCAGAAAGGGACAGCCAGTATTAGAGTAAATGACGAGGTCACAGATGGGGTAAAGTTAGAGGCAGGCACCAGACAGGGCTGTCCGTTGTCTCCTATATTGTTTATCATGGCAATGGAAATACTGGCAAAAATGATAAGAGAGGATGTAAAAATAGAAGGGATAACGGGTAATAAAATAAGCATTGATAATTGTTAAACATCCAGAGAAGGTTATGGATAGGATCAGAATGCAATTTAAGGAGTTCGAGGATATCATGGGCTTGAAGATAAATTGGGATAAATCGGAAATGATGTTGTGTAATATGGGTGAAGGGGAAATTAAGAAAATAAAGGGATTAATTAATATTCAAATTAAAGATAAGTTGAAATATTTGGGGATACTTATATCAAATAGTATGGAAGAGCTTAAAAGATTGAATTATGATAGTTTAAAAACAGAGATTAAGATTAGAATACAAAGTTTTCAAAAGCTGAAATTGTCATGGTTTGGGAGAATTGCACTTACTAAAATGATGTTGTTACCTAGAATTAATTTTTTATTTGATGCATTGGCAATTCAATTGAAAGACAAAGAAATTAATGAGTTTCAAAATTTGTTCAATAATTTTTGTAACAAAGGTAAAAAGTCTAGATTACCAAAAAAATTATGGTACCTACCTCATAAAGAAGGGGGTTTAGGAATGCCGAAGCTATTGGCATATTATCGTGCTTTTCAAATTAAGAATGTAGTGAAGATCTTGGCAAGAGAAAAAATGATATGGGAGGAGTTGGAGATGAAAGATTTTAAGAAGATAGGCAAAAGGATTTTTTTGGTAGCAGAAGCAGGAAAGATAACCATTAATAATATAATGATGAAGGGAGTTATGGGTGTGTGGAAAAGGTTGAGGAATGATCTGGCACCAAATTTCTCCCCAATTTTGGAACTAGCAGACATGGCCTGTTTTCCATTAAAAATAAACAAAGAAATAAAGGAAATATTGGAAGAAAATGATGTTTTCCTGATGAAAGACTGGTTACGGATTTGCAGAGTTGAAAGTAGGAAGAAAAAGTTGTTCGAACAGTTGAAATTGAATTGGTTTCAGATAATGAAGGTTAATAATTGGAATGTTAAATATGCAAGAGAAATAGATATAGATAGAAAAAAGATGGAGTTTGAAGAATTAGTATTAAAAATTAGGAAAGGCGATAGAAGCATTAAGGGCTTAGTAAGTAAACTGTATATTTTAATAAATAGAGAAGGTGATCCACAGGAGGATTTGAAATTGAAGTGGGAGCAGGATTTGAATATAAAGATAGAAAAAGATGTATGGAGAAATAAATGGAAAAAGAGGATAATGAGAACTATGTCAGTTAGAATTAAAGAACACAATTATAAAATGCTGTGGAGATGGTATCTGACACCAGTGAGGTTACACCAGATTGATAACAAAAAGGACAATTTATGTTGGAGATGTAAAGATAGTATAGGAACTTATGAACATATGTGGTGGGGTTGTAAAATGATAAAGGATTTTTGGGGTAGAATAGAAAAAGAGATTAATGAAATATTGGGCAAAAAGATCAAACTGGTGTCAGGTACCATTATGCTTACAGATGTGGATGGGATGAATTTAAACAAGGAGGAAAAAGAGTTATTAGAAATAATGTTAACAACGGGTAGACAATGTATTGGCAGACATTGGAAAAGTGAGGTAACTATACAAACAGAGGGATGGTATAAAGAAATGTGGAATTTAGCATTGAACGATAAACTGACATGGGAGAAAAAAGAAAAAAGAGATAAGCTGAAATTTTGGAATATTTGGAAACCTTTCGTGGATCACTCCATTGCGGGCCCAGAAAGAAACAGACCTGTATTGGAACAAAGTAGCTTTTGGAGGTGAATAATGAGATACTCTGAGCTTTCCAGGGCAATGTAAATGAATCACAGGGTGTATTTTATGTGTAATTTGGATTTTGATGGTTGTACTTATACTAAACTATTATTGAATGGTATATTACGAATAGATTTAGTGGTAGTAACAAATAAAGATTTTTGGGAACAATTTTGGAAGTAGGATAGATGTTAACTACTAAACCAGTTTTCAATACGGGATGTTTTATTATAAAGATGAGTATAAAAATGTATGGGATCAACTATCAAATATGTTATTTTTATGATGTATTGTTATTGTATGTTTATATATTTTTGAAAAATTCAATAAACATTTATTAAAAAAAGAAAAAGAAAAGAAAACTGTCCTGAGAATATAATGCACTGGCCTTTCATCTGCCTTCCACATCGCTGCATGACCCCTGTACCACTGATCTAGTTCTGCAAGTCACTTTCTGGTCCTGAGAACTTTTGGCACACAAAGTCCTCCTCAGCCCCAGACCAGGATTGATGAAGCTTCCGCCCTCCATCAAAATGGATTCAAGTGGGATTTAATTCACTTGGGGACCATCACCCTTCCCAGGATGCCAAGGGCCCAGAAGATGAATGGCTGATGTTCTGAGTCCATTTGGATAAAGGGGTGCTGGCAGATTTTTGTTCAACACCCAGTGGGGATCTTAGGTTTGGCATCTGGGTTTGTACATATGTACCTCTTGTATGGGGCAGTTGCTTAAGGCTCGGGCCTGCCTGTAAACCAATATAGTAAAGGTCTCCCTTAGTCAAAAGTCAATGTGTTTGATTCTAAGGGGTGGGGTTCATCTCCATTTGTAGCCCAAAGAGCCAGCACTATCTGTAGGCAGTGTCTGCAGATGCTTTCTTGGTAATTGAGGCAGGTATGACTAGATGCTGAAGTACATGGAATGCTGTTAACTTTCCAGATGAAGTGGTACCTACAGTATTTATCTATTTGCAATTCCTTACATTTGAACTGCTGGGTTGGCAGTTGCTGGGACAGATGATGGGAACTCACTTGGGTCTTGAACTGCTGAACTGCCAGCTTTCCAGTCATCAAGCTCAGCATCTTAACTACTAAGCCACTGTGGCTCCTTTAAGACAGCATTGGCCTATACAAAGCCTGTGCAGGAGAAGTATTGTTGTTCATAATAGGATGTAAGTCATTAACAATGCTTTTGAATGTTATTGCCTAGGAGCTGTAGGCAATTGCTGGTGGCATTGCAGGCGCACCCCCCAAAGAAAGACTCAGACACCGGTATATGGATAAAGGCATCGGGCCACTTTTATTGAATAATGCCCTAGTCCGAATTATAACTTTCAATTGGTGTAATCATCCAATTGTAATTCTTTAAGACAAGCAGGCCGAAGTAACACTGGTAAGATTCCTCCCAAAATGCCAATGGCAATTGGCTACATGTAACTATTTGTATCAGTTTGTTTGTTGACACAAACAAATTGTTGACCGGAGTCAATAAACTATCTACTGACCCCACCTTATGACGTGTATCCGTTAAATATCAAGGTGATGCAGGCTGTGAAGCTCCTGCCATCACCCCTTGCCTGGTTCGCCCTTGACCGGCCAAACCTATTTCCCCTGTACCTGTCTACGTGTTGGCCAGTCAATTGCGAACCTGCCGGATACCTATGGGTCATAAATCTTTACCTTACCAGTGCTACCCGCCACACGGGGAGGCGTCCGTGATGACTCACTGCCCCCCCAGACCATCAGCTCGGTCACCAGGCCTGCTTGCACATCCTCAAGAAAGAGGTTCATACCTCTGGCCAACAGATGGACCCCATCTCCTGCAAATAGATCAAAATCCTGCAAGCCTATCCTAGGATGTCGAATGGCTGTGCCAAAGCCATTATCAAAAAGGAAACGGGCAACAGCCCTGTTCACTGACCGTCGAGCACGATCCAAACCACGGAGGTCAATGCCTCCCCTGTAACACTGTCTCCGCACGTTGTCAGACCATAGCAGCTGCGTGTATGGCCATAAGTGATGTAAAAAGGCCAGGTCACTGCACACCGACATTTTTAAAGAAAGGCCAGTGATCTGTGCGAGATCATTGCCGCTGAGGTGCAGAATCAGGACATCAGGCGGTCCAGCATCCCTGATGGACATCAGGAATGGCAACAGTTCCCGCCATCTCATGCTGTGCTTACCATACCATCACATACGTGAGGCTGCACGTAGCCCGAGATGGGGTCCCCAGTCTGTCGCCGCAGCATACTGTGCTGCCCAGTGCACGTAACTGTGGCTCACCAGCCATACTGCCACCGGTGTGCGGGGACACACAGGGTCTGTAAAAGAAGAAAGGAGAATAATGACTTAACTGGTACTCATACATGAAGGGGGCGTACGTACAATGCAAAGCACATTGATCCCCATCTTCCCATCCAACGTATATCGGCCTCAGAGTACCCAAACGCAGCCGTAGTGGACGCGGCGCCTATTCTAAACGAATGGGTGCCGTAACGAGCCCCCGGGAGGCCCACACTGTGAAGTGCCATACCGGTCACCTTCCAAAACTGGAATTTAGTAAGGGGAGACCCATCCTGGTGGCAGAAAAACGGGCCAGGGTGAGTACCACGTACTGCCAAAAACTCATGTAGGGCACCAACCGAACAGATGTCTTCAATGGAACATCGTAGCAGTCTAACTCCACTGCCTACGCCATGCTGATCAACCTTTGAGGACCGTATCCTCAACTGAGCCCACTCATGTGTAACATAGACATCGTTGAGTTCCAGTGCCCTACGAGACGCATCCGCCTTAGACAATGGTACCAACTCACTGATGCGGAGCGCTCCAAAGAATGCTACCGTGGTAGCTGCGTGAAAAAGAGCAACCTCGTACCTATCATAACATAAGTTATGCCAGCCTCGTGCAAGGTGGGTAAGAACCTCTGGTGAAATCGGGTGACGTGTGTCCGGGCGGCGGCCACGTTCACGTGTCCATCCCTCCATTCACGCAGTCAGTGAAGCCCCTCACATTGGCCATAAATGCCAGTGCAGAAAGCCTAGAGGCTATAGTATGGAGAGCCAACCCTTGACCATGAAGATAAACCATGTATTGTAAAACTTGGTCATCCGGTATCGGCCACACTTCAGGCAACCGGAGTTGCTCGCAAAAGGTTCTAAATTGTATGAAAGCATGTTGATACGCCTTACGCGTGCGAGGAGCCAATGACATGCTGATCGCCTGGTTCACCTCTCCTCGCCAAATGTCCAAATCTCGGCCGGGAGTGGCGAGGGAATTCCTCTGCTTCCGGGGCCAAGGCACGGAACCGGGAGATCTGCAGGCGGGATAAAGCATCAGCAATATCGTTATTAATACCTGGTACATGTCTGGCCCTGAACAGCACATTGAGGCGTAGGCTTCTCAAAACAAATTGACGAACCAATGTCATGACCCTAGGGGATTTGGACATCTGGGCGTTAACAATGCGCACAACTGCAGCATTGTCACACCAGAAATGGTCCACTGAGTTGGCCCACTTGTCGCCCCATAGCATCAGTGCTCCCAAAATGGGAAAACATTCCAAGAAAGTAAGATCGCGGAGGTGATCCGTACCCTGCCAAGCGTGGGGCCATCGGCCATATGCCCACCGCCCCTCAAAATAAATCCCATAACCCAGAGAGCCGGAGGCTGTACTTGAAATTTAGGGCAGACAATGAGGTCTGATCTCCAGAAAGAGACCCCGTTAAATCCCTGGAGGAATGTGAGCCAAACCGAGAGGTCTGCCCGTATGCCCCTTGTCAGTTGGACCCTGTGATGGCGTTTTAATAGGCCAGCCATGGCATCACACAGACGCCTGGCAAAAGCTCTGCCAGGTGTCACCACCCTGCAGGCAAAGTTAAGGTGGCCATGAAGGACCTGTAGCTCACGAAGGGACACTTTACATTTGGCAATCAGTGCCAGAATCGCCGCGGAGATCCGAGTCACCTTGTCCATGGGTAACCTGGATGCCTGTGTGACAGTGTCAATTTCTATGCCTAAAAAGGTGAGCTTGGTAGCTGGGCCCTCGGTCTTTTCAGGAACTAAGGGGACACCCAGTTCCCGCATGAGCGCCTGAAATGTAGTAAGGAGATGCATACACGTGTCCGAGCCCCGTTCACCCCCGAACAAAAAGTCATCGAGGTAATGGGCTACAGACCGGGACCCAGACCTACGGACAAAGGCCCATAGAGCAGCCAAAAGACATGGCTTTATCTATGTAGAACTTCCCTCGGAAACGAAAACCCAAAAGCTCAAAGTCCCCGGGATGCACTGGCAGTATCGGAATGCCGATTTAATATCACACTTAGCCAGGAGGGCACCCGGACCACAGGAGCGTACCATCTGTAGGGCCTGATCGAATGACGTATACCTGACTGAGCAAAGGTCATCAGGAATAGCATCATTGACCGAAGAACCTGCAGGGTAAGAGAGATGGTGAATTAAACGAAATTCGCCTGGGGTCTTTTTTGGTACTAGCCCCAGAGGGGAGACCTTCAAATTAGGGAATGGTGGTTCAGTAAAGGGCCCCGCAACTCTCATAGCCTCAACCTCCTTAGCTATACTTTGTGCAGCGACCGCCTCATTACCCTTCAAAGAAAGTAAGTTCGGGGCGTCCTGCGGTCCCTGAACACCCCTAAATGGGATACGAAAGCCAAACTGCAAACCTTCTAGCAGGTACCTCGCACCATCCCGTCTGGGATAAGCTGAGAGCCATCGCTCCAGCATATGAATATTAATTGGGGAGGGGGCCTTTTGCGTGGCTAGCCCTGTCAGAGGGAGCTCTGACCACCCCCTGCCCACCCCTACCTCTGCCTCGTGCCGCACCAGCCCGTGGGCACGCGGAGGCGGCGTGAGAGCCAGAGCAAGAGGGACACTCGTGTTGGAAGTGACACTGACGCTTGTTGCACACGCCGCTAGCTGAGAAGCTCCAACACAGCAGGCGAGCTGGAACCCTCTGCCCCGCCAGCTGGCGGGGACCTTGTGTTGCAGCTGCCCGCTGCATGGCATGGCCGCAATGGTATCTATCACCAGGCGCCGGACGCGTGGGAGTCATATACAAGAGCCACAATTGCTGGCAGGGCTCATCCCACCTCATCTCAGGATGTAGGGCCACCCTCATCCTAAATTCCTCATCGTAAGCCAACCACGACGGGCCAGGAAAATCAACCATCGCCCTATAAATGTTGTCGAGGTATTGCACCATCGGAATGGCCAAATCAGGCCGGGCCCTCAGGTATACCGCCATATATATAAGGTATGCTGGCAACCAATTGGCCCAGGTACGCGGTGGCTTACGACGACGGGACAACTCTTTGTCCCTGTCATCCTGTCCCTCCCTCTCCTCCTTAGTGGGCTCACGATTCAAGAGGGAGAAAATGTCAACATACTCCCCTCGCCAAATCTTATCCCTCGTGGCCTGTGACAGATGATCACCCAGGGGCAGGGAATAACCAGCATTTGGCAAAGCAGCCGTCGGCACATTCTGGATGGACAGTATGCTCAGCGGGCCCTGAACAGCCGCTGGAACGCTTGGCATACCCCCAGGGGCGGACACCCCTGCCCTAATCGAGGGACCATTTGGCAACTAGGGAGTGAAGGAACAGTGTGGAGGCAACTGACCACCCACAGTAACTTGACGTGGCCATGGCCACTGTACCCCCCCGGTGTAACTGGACAGTGTCGGGGGTGCACTAAATTGAACCAGATACTCACTAGTCGCACCCATGTGAGCCGCCCCCACTGGGGGTTCCGGCCCACGGCGGGCGTCGGAGCTCGCGACGGGCATCAAGCTCTGGGACCACACCTGACCGCTCCCCACCGGTAAATCTGAACGCGCGGGGAGCTGCGAGGCGCCAGCCGGGGCTGGCCTGATGGCCTCAAGCAGCTCGACCCTGTTGACGGCCCGCTGAAGAGTCACGGCCGACGTGTTGGCCGGGATCGATGAAGGGGCCGTAATTGAAGGAGCGGCTAAACTCCCATCAGAAGGTGGTTGGGCAATGCCCAGTGATGCCTCTAGCACTGCTATGCATGCTATGAGTGCATCAACAGCCTCCGAGCCCCCAGTATAAGGTGGGCCGGGTGGGCCGGATGGCCCACTAGGTAGTTGATTAAATGGAAACCCGAAAGGGGATCCAGGGCCCGAATAGGGCCATGCCCAGAACTCTGGCCCATGAGGGGCCGGAGGAACGGTGGGGTGGAAACCCGCACCAGGCCCACACGGGCCACCCTGTCCTGAGCCCTGAAAAGGCCCTCCGAGGGCCGGGGTCCTCGTGGTGCCAGCCTGTGCCGGCCCAGCCTGAAGGCTTGTGCCTGGCTGCCAGATAGGAGCCTGATCAGCCCCACTGGTAGCAGTGGGCAAGTCCCGCCCGCTGCCCTGCTGCGGGGGCGCAGCCGGAGTCCTCCAACCCGCAGGCTGCCCCCCGTCCGATGGAGGGCTAGGAAAAGCCCTTCCCCTTGGCCGCAGCTTGACCGCCGGGGCCCTACGCTTGGGAGCCATGTCTCCCGAAGAGAACCGAAGGATCCCTGGCCAGGGATCGGAGTCCAAGCCCGGAGTACCGCGGTAACGAAGAGCAAGTGAACCAGCTCTAAACCAGGTATGAAGGGCAAAGCTGAGATAAGACGTGACAGAGAAAACATCTCTGCTCCGTCGCGAATCTAAAATAGCAGCTCGGCTGCCTCGTGGCCACCCCTTTTATAGAGGGGTGGCCATGCCCCCTAACTCACCTGGATGTCTGAGTCCGGGGGGGGGGGCTGCAAAGAGCGCGGTGGCCATTTTGGCGCCACGCTTTCATTCTGTCATGTCTCTTCCAGGCTCATTTTATAGCAGTTTGTTTCTGGGTACCAGTCCTGCACTATTTACTTTTTTCATCTCACGGTGCAGGTATTATAGTTCAAGATATTCCTGTCAGATGTCTGCATGCTTCTGAGTCTCTGTGTCATGGATGTGAACAGATACAGCTTAATTTGAGATCTGGCCTATTGGCAAGATTGTATGGCTTGTTCTGGATTAAGGCTAAAATGTAAATGTGACATATTGCTTCTAAGGCCATTATGCCGCTACACTGTGGTATTGAAGTATGTGTTGGGTAGACTGGGCTGGGCTGGGCTCAAGCAGAAAAGAGGATGAAAATGGTTCTTTTCTGTGAGTGTAGACAATAAAGGTTTCAGTTATGTATCTCACATTGAGGAAAGGCTTTAGTGTACTATGACACACAAACACACCCTCACCCACACCAGTGTGCTCAGCGGATGTCACTGGGCTTCCTTAGCAACAGTGCCAGTCAACTGCAGAGGTCCAACTGGCAACTGAAGGGCTGACAGTGGTCATTTTCTACAACAAGATAAGCTTTCCTTCCTTCCTTGTACTACTAGAAATCCAGATGTGATCCACAGAAAACTGGATGGTGCAATTTGTGGGAGAAGAAGAAAAGAATTCCTTCTTTGTCTGGCCCACGGGTAAGTTGTGGGATTCACTACCACACAGTACAATGACAGTTGCCAATTTGGAGACTTTTCAGAAGGGATTAGGCAGATTTATGGATGAGGTAGTGGCCCTTAGAGCTGTGATGGCCAACCTTGGCACTCTAGCTGTTCTTGGACTTCAATTACCAGAAACCCAAGTCAGCACTCCTGCTGATCAGAGCTTCTGGGAATTGAAGTTCAAGAACAGCTGGAGTGCCAAGGTTCACCATGACTGTCTTAGAGTATCAGAATGTCAGAGGCCAGCATCGGAGGCAGTACACCTCTGGAAACGAGTTGCTGGAATCACACAAACAGGACAGTGCTATTGTACTTCATCTTGCTCATGAGCACCTCTTGAGCAACTGATTGACTCCATTGGAAGAGAATGCTGGACCTTTGGTTTAAACTTGGACAGTTTTTCACATGTCCACAGTTTGGGTGAATGTGGTTGAGAGCAGGCATTGTAGGGGGAAAACAGCTAAAGCCAGCATATGGGCCATTGGACAATACTTTTAAAGGGGGACATGCTCAGGGAGCTGTCAGTAATGGGTCCTGCCAATATTCCAGGATTCAGCAGCTGCATCATATACTCTACAAATATATGTTCACACTGCATGTGTCAACATACCTGCAGTGCCTAATGGTGCTATTTATGGGTTTCTACATGGTTAGCTGCAAAATCACATGCCCACTGCTAGCTCCTGGGATGCCACTGTCTGCAAAGATAACATTATCACTAGCACAATCACAATGTTCTGTGCTCTACAAAGTCAATGGATTGAGCTAAGTGGTACAGAGGAAATGTTCCCTATTATTTGTGTATATTTATCTAGATGCCATAATAGCAAAGCTGAATTATAGACTGTTTGACCCAAATGCCATTATTACCAACCCCAGCATTTCCAATCTGTCAAAAGCTATTGCAAAAGGTTAAAATAGCAAAGTCTGTATTATCTGAGATGTTCGGCTTTCACATTGTTTTCTATAAGCACAACTGATGGGGTAGATCAGGGGTGCCTAAACTATGGCCTGGGGGCTGGATCTGGCCCCCGATGCCAATTCATCTGGCCTGCAAAGCCCTCGTTGCTCCTGGAAATGGAAGTAAAACACGCCCGTACGGGCACATTTTACTTCCACTTCCAGGAGTGATGAGAGCTTTGTTGGCCGGATGAATTGGTGTCGGGGGCCTGGATCCACCCCCTGGGCCATAATGACTGGCTCCTTGAACCACATGACCAGCCCGTGGCCTGAAACGTTTGGGCACCTCTGGAGTAGATTTACTAATTAATAGACAGAAAATCCTCCAGTTGAACAAACCAAGCAAAAAGCAGAGAGAACATCGTCTTGGTAAGCCATGTTTGGAGTTTCCTGCTTTCATTGCTATGGAATTTGAGTGCCATCTAGTGATAAAGAATTTTCCTACCAATACTGTTTCCCCTCTCAATCCTATTTTCTTTCAATAGTCACTGCTATGTTTTACCCTCAAATTGCTAGAAACACCAAGAAGCAATAGCTGAAAGTGGGGAACTGAAAATGAGTTTAGCAGCTTGTAGCAGTGGAAATGGTAAGTGGTACTCTTAACAAGTACTGGCAGCCTGACAGAAATCTCTGAATGCTTGGACAGCTACAAGTTACTAAACTGTTAGCATTCATTTACTTCAGAAGTAAATTAATGCTCTTTGGTAGATAAAATATGCTTATGGAAGAGTTGGATGAGTAACTCAGTAGTTTGATTTCCTACTGTGCATGTGGGAAGAAAAACCAGCCTATGTGGCTTTGGGCAAGCTGTACAATTCCAAGTTATCCCAGAAGAAGGGAATGACAAATCACTTCAGAGTATTTGTTACCTGTGGAACCCTATGAAGGATCACCCTAAATTAGAATTGACTTGATGGCACACAATTATTATTAAAGAGAAGACAGTTTATATTGTAACATATGGTGTTACAGAGCTTTAAACAGGTGAAGATCTTTTAAAACACTGGCAAGAAAACAAGAAAATGTACAAAAATAACAGAAATTGACATCTTGAATATCACTTGGCAGATATAACCTTTTTAGCAGTTGTCACAGCTTGTCCACCCCCGGGTTGAATCTGACCACAGTACTTGTCAAATGTGTATACAAACCAGCCATTTTTTTGAGACCCAGCTCATGTCTTAGCCACATTGTCTACCCCAAGTACCAGAAATAGTAACATTTATATGTTTAGATGTCTAAGTGTTCACCCCCTCACCTTATATTCTTAAAAAGTCCCCACCTCATTGCAAAGCAGCTCTCACAGACAGGAGGAAATGTTACTGTTCTTATCTGCTGTCAACTTATTTCCAGCCTATGTTGATGCTATGGATTAATACCTTGGATACCTTGGAGTCATTATTCAGTGAGGAGTCTGCACTGGTAGACTTCTCCATGACAACATTCCAGACATGTGAATGGACATGAGAAATCAAGTGATTTTTTTAGCCATTAGGATATCATATCACCTGCTGGCTAGGTGGACCATGACGTGCGCCCTCCAGTTTCAACTTGCCCAAGGGATCTAATAGAGGACACTTTAGTGAGTTTTAGTCCTGGCCTAACATCATTGACAAGAGATGGGCAACTCTCCCTAGTTAGACCACTTAAGCTCCCATGTCCTGACAAGGCTTTCACCTAGCAGAGGCCTATGAATTAATGCCCTGCAAAAACTCCTATCATTGCCACTCTTCAGTGGTGGGATTCAATAGGTTCGCCCCCGTTCGCCAGAACCGGTAGCAGAAATTCTGACTGGCCCCGCCCATTCAAGTTTTGAAATAAAGTAATCCTAATTCAGGTGCAACACAGGACTTATCCCCTGGCCACGCCCACCATAGTACATAGTAAAAAAAATAATTGAATCCCACCAATGCCACTCTTCCTCAGGTCTTTCAAGCCAAAGGCTGTGCCTTCTTTCACTCATCATAGTCCTTCTTTCCTTCTTGTGTCCTATTGGTTTCTACTTTCTAAAAAAAATTACTATGTTTTCCAGTGATGCAAGACATGTCCAAAGTAGCACAATCTCAGGTTAGTCATTTTAGCTCCTAATGAGAGTTCCGTCTTGATTTGATCTGGAACCCACTGGCTGAAATCTCGCTGCATAGCTCCATGTGTACAATAGGAATTATGTCATCAACGGCAGCAAATCACTACACATTAAAAGCTTCCTTTGATGAGTTGGGGTACACATTCCTTCATTGCATTGTGTACAAAATGCATGGACCCTGCAATTGCCAAACGAAGCCATCAATCAGTGACAATTTGCTGCTACTGATGGCATCATTCCCATGGTAAACACAGAGGTATGTAACAGAATTTCAATCACTTATTTGTCTTTCTGTCAGTTTACGGTATCCATAAAATTACCCTGAAACACGTTGAATTTATCAATATTTTTTCTCTCTTAGCTTTCTTCATTGTCTAGTTTTCACACTTGTACATAGTAATTGGTAAGAACATCACATGGATGACCTTCCTTTGGGTCTCCAATAATATATCCTTACAGATCAAGATCTTTTCTAGTTACTTCACAGGCATACTTCTAAGTTGATATCTTCTTGATGGTAGCCTCCATTTTGATTGATGATCAAACCAAGGCATAGACAAACCCATAGTCTCTTCCACAGCAGTTTTCTCTCTGGTCTGCAACAAACAATGCTGAAAAAATGAAGAACATGTGTTTTAAACAGCTCTTTTTGGGACAGAAAAGGTTACACCTGTATTGAGGAACCAGCAAAATTAAATTAACAAAACAAAACAAAGCAAAGCAAAACAAAGCAGAACAGAACAGAACAAAACAAAACATAAGAGCATAAGAATTGTGACACCTTTACAATGAAATTTATTGTGAGCTTTAATGACAATTCACAAATTTAGACACAGTGTCATGTCTTCAGTGTGTAAAGAAGTGGATTGTAATTCATACAAGCTCACACTAAAATTATTATTCTTAGAGGTGCCAAGACACTTCTGTTCTTGTTATTGCTGTTGTTGAAATAGAATAACACAGCTGCCTCTTTGAATACATATTAATTTTCTTTTTGCTGCTATGGCAATTGAAACACTTGATTAGGAATAAAAAGCAGGTTAATTAGTGCAAATTTTCTGTACTAAATGCACAAATTCATTGTAGAAATCAATTTTGCAAAAAAGAAAAAGAAAAGTAAGCTCCCTAATACATCAATGAATTAATAAGGTTTTTTTTTAAAAAAAAATGATGCCAGATGTGCTTCCTGGGCTGAAAGGATTTTTGCTGGAGAAACTCCGCTCAGATGATGCCTGAATAATGCTCCTTTCATGTCCCCAATATCTTTTCCAACCAAAGTGGTCTGCAAGGTTGGCAGGAGCTGGGACAGAGACAATGACCTAGCACTAAATTTTGTAGTTTATTTTTTAAAATGTTAAAAATACTTCAGTGTGATTAGAGAAAAGGATTATTGGGTGTTCCTGCTGTCCAAAACATGACACGCAGCTTAGTATTTTACCAGAATGATCACTTCTCAAATTGCTCTGGCTTCAAAAAAAGTAAAAGTGCTCAAAAGCAATGCTGATGCACGGTCTGCTTTGGAAGCAAAGAGTGCTTACCTCTTGTGATCAGTTAAAAAAATTGAACACATCCCTTTTACTCGTGCAGTAAATCCTATATTGTTTACCTGTGCAGTGGCAGCATGAGTCTAAGGCATGGTTTTACAATTTACGGCCTGTGAGCTGGATCCGGCCAATGGCACCAAATAATCTGGCCCCTGACCTTGCTTCAGCCACCGGAATCAGCCGCGGACTCATTTACAGCTGCATAAATGCATTTACTATAGCCTAAATGAGTCTGCGGCTATCATAAATGAATTTACTGTACTATAGTTGGAAATGAGTCTGAGGCCGTTGTAAATGCATTTACGACAGCTGCAGATATGTTTTACAGCACCAGTCCGGCCTACTCAGTTGCCTGAGGAGGCGTGGTCCAGTCCGTGGCTGAAAAACATTGAGAACCCCTGGTCTAAGGTCAAATTTCCCTTGTAGAAAACTGTTGAATCCATAATTGGGTAGTTGTTCAATTTTAAATATATTTGTTTTAATATTGTGGAATGTTTCACTGTACTTTTTCATTAATCTTTTGGAAAAGAACTTCTAGTCTTATCCTGATAGAAAAGATATGAAGTGGGAGAAGCAAGGACAACATAGATGCAACCAATTCAGTGTTTTCTGAATTTGGGGTGATTTGAAGGCTGAGAAGAGGTGGCACAATCCAGATGTTTTGGGACGATCGGCTTATTTTATCCAATTCTTCCCTAAAACAACATCCTGGTTTTAGTTCTTGCCTTAAAGGTACTATTTGACTGGATTTGCTTGGTTTTAGTCTTTTCTGGTAATGTGTTATAATCTTGGAGCTGATGGGCATTTATGAATCAAGGATCCTTCTTCATGGAGCAGACTAAGCTACAATGCACTGCAGATTCCCCCAGATACTGCAATTATATGGATCTGAACTACTGCAATATTATCTGTGGACACACTTGCTTCTATCCTTGCCCCCCCCCCCTCAGTAAAGCAGAACAATGAATTTCGATGCATCCTTTAAAGACAGAACTATTGAAACAATAAAGAATCTGGTACCCTTGATTTGTGGAGGATGGTAATGTGGACAGCATATTTTAGGTTATAGTCCTGTGCACAGTTACCCACATATATTTTGTGTCCATGGTTTAAAATGAGTGTGCAGAGATAACCATGGTGAAGGACTGTGATACTTATTGGTCCAGGTTCTTCCACTTTGTTCATAAAAAGTATTTTATACAATGAAAATTGCTGAGGCAAAGATGTTACTATGCGCATTTGGTCTCAGTTAGTGCCACCCTTTATTGTTGTACAACCCTCGGGAGTTGTAGCAAGTTAGGCATCTCATCTGAATGGCAAGTATACACGTCCAAATGTTATGATCCAGGACTTTATGCCATCATAAGCATCTGGGCAAAAGGATGCTGAAGTGGTAGCTAAATGAGTACAGAAGGTTGTTGGCGGAGCCTCTGCAAATCAGGGGTATGGTAAGTATGCACTGTGGGAAACTATACACTTCATGGACTATTGCTTGTGCCATTTCCATATTTCTGTAGAAGCAACCTCTCTCTGTGGATACTATTTTGTATTCCGTTTATTTTTCACTTGTATTTTCAAAAGAAGATTCATATAACTTTGATCTGTGGAACAGCATCTATTTGCACAGACATTTGCAACACAGAGATCTTTTCTCTTCTGTTTTCCTTTGGCGAGGTGATGGTGCCAATACATGCATTTGCCACACTGAGACTAAATGTCTTCATTGCTGCACAAAACCAGGGAAAATCTGCTCTGGCAAAGGGTTACTGAAGGGAGGGACACTCTCTAGGTTTGTGCTTTTGTAATTCTTGGGAAGCAAGTTATGAGAAATTTGGGCAACATAGTTAAAAGTAGAGACATCACCTTGCAAACAAAAGTCCACATAGTCAAAGCAATTGTATTTCTGGTAGTGATGTATGGTTGTGAGAGCTGGACCATAAGGAAGGCTGAGTGCAGAAGAATAGATGCCTTTGAGATGTGGTGTTTGAGGAGAGTTTTGAGAGTACCATGTATAGCAAGGAGAACAAATAGGTCGATCTTAGAAGAAATCAACCCTGACTGCTCCTCAAAAGGACAAATAGTAATGATGAAGCTAAAGTACTTTGGACATCAAATGAGAAGAGAGGATTCACTTGAGAAAGCCTTGATCCTGGGAAAGGAGGTGGCCAAAAATGAGATAGCTAGATGGTATTGTAGATGCAATGGGCACACAGCTGGCCTAGCGTGTGGCCGCTTCTCCCACTGGAGGGCAGTTTGTTTTGGGTAAGAACGCAGCGTGCAGCGCGTTCCCACCCAAAGCAAACCAGAGGTTTGTGTCGACCCCCCCCGCCACCACCATGGGTCCTCACCTGCCATTGCTGGAACATGCTCCCGGCCACCAGCGGGGGTGGGGTGGGGTGGATTGGCACTCACATGGCACCGCTGTAAAATGCCTCCTTCCACTGACTTGGGCTTCTGGGAATTGAAGTCCTAATCCAAGCGGGTGTTTTACAGCACTTGGACAAAGACAAAACCACGCTATCCGGGGGAACTCTTTGCACCAAATTTAGCATCGTTGTCTGAAATTGTCGTTGTCCGAATGCACCATTATCCAGGGTTCCACTGTAATCTAGAAGACATTTTAAGAGATCTGATTTATGTAGGATTCACAATTTTCTTTCTCAAGTCAGGATGAGAAACCAGAGTGAGGATGAAAGGAAGCCTTCTCTCCTCCTCATCCTCCTTTTGGATGCCTAGATTTAGAGTTTAAAATAGTCCAGAAAAAAGAGATCCAGGTCTCCATGTTGTTTAAGAAATTTAGGAGCATGCAAGCTGGAAACACACCCATCCTTTTTTGATGGAGCTTGTTTTGGATTTCTGTGTCTGTTTATTTCTGAATGTTAGCATTCCCAAAACACATGCAGATACATGTAGAGTTATTAGTTTAATTTTGCTCTGAATTGTAAGAGAAAACAGAGAGAATAAGGAGGGAAAGAGGAGAGAGATTTTTCTTCTTTTTTCCAGTGGCCATATTGCAAATGAAGCCATTAATTTGGGTCAGTGTCATTGGGGAAATATTCCCAGAGTAGCTGAGCTAATTGGGAACTACTGAGCAGTGATTTGTAAATAGGATAACACAAGGGAAGAAAACATTGTCAGTTGATGGCCAAACTATTCCCCAGCTCTGTGTATCTGTTTAAACCCCATTTCTTCCATTTAAAACCTAAAATGCACAGGGAAACACAGGGAAACACAGGTTAAGATTGGTTTTGGATGTTGTAAAACACAGTGTGTGTATGTGTGTTCAAGCTGCTAATGCAAGGACAATTTGTATGATGTACTTACTGGATGTGAAAGTTCAAAGTTGGATATTGCAGAACAGGGCTGCCATCAGGGGGGACCATCAGGACTCCCATCCCGGGCCCGGAGATGATGGGGGCCCGTCGCCACTGGGAAACTACTGATCTGCACATGCGCAAACAAATGACGCATGCGCAGGAAACCCCAGGGGCATGGCCAAAAATGTGTGGGGCCCCCACTTGTACCGGGCCTGGAAATTTCTGATGCCGGCCCTGTTGCAAAAAGGGGAACAGTAAATATGTTTGACCTATGCTTTTCATCTCTAATCCCCCCTCCCCTACTTTCTGATATCCAAAGGCCGAGAGTGTGATAGTAAGAAGTAACAGGTCCATCCCTGTCAGTTGTGTTATCTTTGAGGTGACTACACAGACTTCTGTGTATTTCACTAAAAAGTTAAGGAATGTAAGCAATTCTGGGATGACCACATTATAATCATTACCACTCCTGGGGTCACCAAGCCCCATGTTTGCACATGGCACATGGAGCAAGACAGGGAGTGAGTTATGAGCCTTTTTGTTGCTGGGCCTGACAAAATTACCACCTGGGCAGACACCTGGTAGGGAGCCTTCCACGAGTCCCAACAGTAGTGCAGGGCCTAGGGAAACTCTCCACATGTTCTCTGTGTTCTAGATGTTTGTTGGAAATCTGAAACTTAGCAGAAACAGCATTAATGTGCTACAGCTATTCGACATATTTTGCATTTTACCTTCTTCTTCTTCTTCAGTTGCCGTATCCATTCCAGACATTGGCTATCATCATGGTGATAGTCTTCTTATTCTTAATTCCTTGGAAGAGTTCTTCCGAGGACATGCCACACCAGTGTCTCAGGTTCTTCAGCCATGAAGTCCGTCTACATCCAGGGCCACTCTTCCTAGGGATCTTTCCTTGCAGAGCGAATTGGAGTATGTTGTTCCTCATGATATGGGCAAGGTATTGGAGCTTTCTTTACTGAAGGGTCTTAAAGAGTTCTTTTTCTTTGTCCACGCTGTGCAATACTTCTACATTTGTCACATGATCAACCCATGATATCTTTAGCAACCACATATTTTACCTACCTGTCTAAAAACCCTCTTCATCTCTAGGATGCAGTATTATTCTGTTTGCTGGGTTTTGCCCAAACGATGGACTCATTTACTTCCTGTAAGATGGAGTCTGATGAGGACCCCACACCAGTTGGTGAGCTGTCACCCCTGACCCCAGGTATACCAAACCCAGAGCTTGCCCATCAAGTGGGGCATGAAGCAACTCTAGGAGGAGGAGACATGGATGGAGAGACCTCCAAGGGGTGCGGGGCCAGGGTCAGATGCAGTGGTGGGATTCAATTTTTTTACTACTTACTCTGTGGGTGTGGTATGGTGGGCATGGCCAGGGGGAAAGGCCTGCATTGCACCTGAATTAGGACTACTTTATTTCAAAACCTGGATGGGCGGGGCCAGCTGAAATTTCTGCTACTGGTTCTGGTGAACTGGGGTGAACCTGCAGAAGCCCAACACTGGTCAGTTGTAGGAGCCCCTGAAGGCTGGTAGGATATAAAGGAAGTCCTAAGTGGCTACTGAGGATAGGAAGAGAAGCATAAGAACCAAGTGGAGGTTGAGGGGCAAGCAGAGGCAAAGCACCTCTCATTGGAGTCTCAGCAGAGAAGGAACCACAGCAAGAGTGGAATGTTCCTCCAGAGGACCCCCCCCCAAAAAAAAACAACAACAAAAAACAAAAAACAAAAAACAAAACAAAACAAAAAACTGGTACCTAGAAGAGGAGGAATAGTGGCCTGAGGATTGGGTCTACTTTACAAAGAAGATCCCTGGATGGGCATGGAGGTTCCAGGTCTTTGCCACTGAGGCACACAAGCATCTGCCCTCAAGGAAACCCTACAAGGCCCTTTAATGAGGAGAAATGACCCATCCAGAGCACCTCAGTCAGAGGGCTGGAGAGATCCCCTGAGTCTTAGAAGATGAGAAAGAACAAACAAGGCAGTGAAAGCATCTGATGCAACAGAAGGACTTGGAGTGGGCCATCTGGATGGAGCTGTTGCCAGGCCCTCCCTGGTGTTGCCCACTTGCATCCAAGAAGACTAGACAGAATTAACTTCCACTGCAATGGAAACAGGGGGACAGTGGGCTGAGGAACCGAGATAAGGTAGTGATGCAACAGTACCTCCCATGGGGGAGGATGAGCACACCTAGATTCCCTTTGTTCCTGTTTGCACAATCAGCTGGCCCAACCCTTGCTAGGTTTTCTCCTGGGACATCACCAAGACCCACCCTTTCATCCAAGGTTTTGACCCTGACATCTCAGGGAACTGGGTGCTGCTGTTGCTGCTGACTTGACAATGCTTCCCCACAACTCCAGCCCTTGGCTTGCAAGCCACCAGTTGCTGATGCCACTACAAAAACCCATTAATACATTCTAGGAGGGGAAAAAAAACTTTAACAAATCTTTGCAATAAGCTTTTCATGCTGTATCAAAAGCAAACTCTTATTTTAAATGCCTCTGCAACAATAGGCAACATGAATTTTGCAATGCTCCTTGAAGATGTAAAACATTAAAGAAGATATTGAGGCTTCCCCTGAAGCTGGTCCCCCATGTGGGATTATTTTCCAAGATAAAGTCATTTACATAGCATCCCTCTGTGAAACATCTTTGGTTTATTCAGTAGGATAAATAAAAGCCTTGCAGGTACTCTTCTTTATCTTGCAATATGTGTAGTCGACAGGAAAGCTTATTCAATTGGTTAATATTTAACACAGTGCCGGGGAAGGCAAAGGTTCATGATGAGGTACCTTGAAGCTTCAGATCTCATTGTCCCTTTCAAAGGCATTTGTGACATAGAGAAAATTTCCTTTATTTACACTAAACAACCCCTTCTTCCCTTTGGCCTCACAAATAGCACGCAGATGAGTCTTTTTATTCATCTCATTTGTCCTCATTTTTGGAGTTTGCCAAGGAAAGTCTAATTACATATATAAAAAAGGTGACAGTTGTGGTGATGAACTACTTTAATTTCCATTTGTTTCTCTCCCCAGTAGGCAGCATGGTTTAGAAAAAAGTGTGCTAGAAAAGCTCCTCAGTCTCATTATTTTGCAACACAATTAGATAGATTTGGATAATAATAATCCATGTACAAATAAATCCCAACTTCATGATACAGTATTGGGTTTATAAAATGGCAGGTCAGGCAAAGCTCTATCAACCGAACCCTTGTGCAGGACAGAACTCCACTTTAGCTGTCAGAAATGAAATCTCTACTACATCATCATAGCTACGCACAGGTGTTTGCATCTCTCTGTTTCTTTCTGTTTCACCCATGTATCTACATATACCAGAACATTAATGGATAAGAAGTAAATCCCATATCCAGCATGACAAGGATAAATACAGGCTGTTGTTTGAGCAAAACCCAGGATTTTTACCTTTTCTCACAAGCATCCCTGCAGATGCAAATAGATGAGTAACCATTATATCAACCAGAGTGAGCAAAGTATACGTTTGACACAGTGGTGGGCATCAACAGGTTCGCACCAGTTCGCCAGAACTGGTAGCAGAAATTTTGGCTGGCCCCGCCCATCCAAGTTTTGAAATAAAGTAGTCCTAATTTAGGTGAAATGTAGGGCTTTCCCCCTGGCCATGTCCACCATACCATGCCCACAGTGTGGTAGTAATTTTTTTTGGAGCCCACCACTGGTTTGACATAAGGCTGTTTTTGTGAGCATGCTGGCAAGTAATTATATTTCTGGACATTGTGCTTTTCTTCAAAACAGGAGGCAGGTCTCCCCTGTACTGTTTAGCACTCCTCAAAAACATTATTTAAAATTTTTGAGCGGACTGCCAAACACCATAGCTTCCTCCTCCTCTTCCTCCTCCTCCGTTTCCTGCATTTTGGTTTACATTTGATGTTTTTGAGGCCCCTGATTGTTCCAGGGATAGAAATATCATCTTGGACCCTTCAAAGTTACTCACTTTTCATATTAAAGGTGGATCAAGTGACTCTGTCCCAAACCCTTCATTGTGAATCAACTAAAATGAATATTTCTCTAACATCAGTCTCCCAGTAGATTAGGTATTGTACTAGCAAAGAAAGCATTTTGCCTAAGAGCCGCCTTTTGGTGAATCCATTCCACAGTTCCTTTTGCCTGACTTAGTGTGAGAAAGATTAACCAAAACAACAAGTTTGCTGTTGCCCAGGGAACTCCCAATTGTGGTTCAAAAATACCACAATCGTCAAGGAGGCTCTTTCTGTGTACTCTGCCTAAGGCACTGTCCAAAAGGGAGAATTGAGCTGAACCTATTTAGAAGCGAAACAAATAAAGTTTCCTGTAGCGATGTTGGGCCGCTAGGGCGGCGCTAGGTCCCGGAGGAGACTGATCAATGACAACACGAGGCAACAGGAGCGAGATCAGATCAGTGGTTTATTGGAAAAATACATACACCTTTTATAGATCAGAAGGCAGGTAGAAAAAACCATCACCCGGGAGTCAATCACATCACCTGTTTACTCAGGTTAATTGGGAAACCTCTCGAAGGGAAGTTAATTATTTCAGACAAACACGGGATGAGGGAAGCCATTGTTTAGGGCTTAGACAGGGGTAAACATATTCACTATTTGCACTGGGGATTTCCTTGGCCAGGAGATGAGTGTTTACCTAATCAGTCACTGGGGTTAGCGATCTGCCTACCTTGCAGAATCGTCGGTCAGGTCATGTAATTGGGTGAATCAAACCCTATCATTTATTCACCCCCCTTAATTTAGCTGCCCGCAGAAGCCACCGCCAGGAGCCTTCTCACCTAAGCAGCCTCCGCAGGGGCTGTTCCATGCCAGATGGGCATGGGGAATCCGCATCTCCCCTTACTTTTTAATATTAAGAGCCTGACCAGCGATTTTGCGCAGGAGCGGCACCAGCTGTTGGTCGGGAGTGACGTCACGGGGTTTCCTTCTGAGGCGGCACCTCGAGATCAGTGAGGGAATGCATTGAGCGAGACAGCAAATTGCTATGCCCAGTATGACTACCCCCACCACTACCTTAAGCGCCGTCTGAAGCCACCCCCATGGGATCCACGACCACATCCACTTCCACAGAGAACTCCACCAAGCCCCCCACGCAGAGCCCTCTGTGATGCCTGCGACTATGGTGTGGAGATCTGTGATCTGGCTTTGAATTTTCCGGGAGTTGTCAGTAAGGTTGAAGCAGCACATTCCTGAAAGGACTCGCAGCCCAAGTGGTGCAATGGTAGGAGGTAGTCGATAGCCACTCGATTATCGAGGATGGCATGGCGAAGCTCTGCCTGCTCTTGATTAAGGAGCACTATCGCTGAGGAGGTATGGTTAATGGCCTTTGCTAAACCACAGGCCAGGCGACCAATCCTTTTTGCGTTGCCGACGGCTAAGCCTGGCACGCCAAAGATGCTGACTGCCAAAGAGAGGTATTCGGCAGGTCTCATTACCCTAAAGCTGCTCTCACATGAGCTATCTAACAGGGTGGTGCGAGTGTGCCGTATGAGTGAGGGAACATTGGAGCCATTGGAAGCATTGGGGATATTAGTGCGTGGGGCAATCATATCCTTAGTGGGGAGCAACAGGGTCAAACGACTGATACAACATATAGAGTCTGTAATATTAGCCGGAATGTAGTTAAACGTATACTGGTTACACGTAAAGAACCATCCAGATGGCAGGGTGATATGTGCATACTTCGAGCCAAGTGACACTGGGTTATTGCAAGTCCAATTGCCGCTGCCTACATCGAGGCAACGGCGCCGGGCTCGGCCAGGTCCGGAGCAACCGTGTATTCGGCCGCAGGTAGAGTTCGGGCTGACCGCCACTCGAGGAGTGTGGAGAGTGGCCGCATCAGCCGGTAAAGTCATGGTTAGCCGCATCTCCCAACGGGCGTATTCCGAGGAAGTTGATGGGATGTATGGGCTGAAGAGTCGCCTCACCAGCCAGTCCCCGTCCCGGGGGTGTGCGCCTGGAGAATGGCACACCGGGACAAGGCAGGTGCTGAGGATCGAGGCAGAGCCGACGTCCTGCCTGAGGCAAAAATCGGACTGGTTGACAAGGGTAGCCAACCTTTCCCAAATGTTGTACTGCATCCGGGCAGAGAGGTCTCCGCCTGGCATTAAATCGCTGGCCTCCAGTGAGGCGGCCTGAGCACCTCCCCCCAAAAGCAGGGAGAGGGCCAGGATGATGGTGACTGCCATGGAGTTGGCGTGAATTCGGGTGAAAATCGCAACCGTAAAGCTCTCTGGAGTCAGTTCCTCCCCCTCGCGCTGGATGGTGTCCTGGGCATCATGGCAGAGGGCCTTGACCATCCCCCAGGTGATCTTCGGTGCTGTCGTCTGCGACCGCTGTCTCTCCCGGCGGGTCCCCTCAGTCAGGGCGAGATTCTGCGTCTCCGGGATCGGACTCGGGTCGGCCTGGGTCCACGCCATGTGGTTCCAAATGAGGCTTGACGCACCGAGCTGGAATCCAAACGACACCTGTGCGAGACATAACTGCAGCATACCCTCTTCCCCAGGTTATGAGCGGCACCGGGCCCCTCCAAGAAGGGTCTGGTGGCACTCGGTACCGGACCATAGGTCGCGGGAGGGCTTCCGAACGGTGGAAGTGCTTCTCCTGCGGCGTACAGTCCGAAAAAACATTGAGGTGATTGTGTGTGAACAATACCTTATTCAGACAAAACTGTGCTTCTCCCTGTGATTTGGGGAGGGCTGGTGGCTCCCCCCTTTCTGTTTGTTTGTCAATATAGGACTTTAGCGTCCGATTGACCCGTTCCACAATCGCCTGCCCTTGCGGATTGTAGGGAATGCCAAATGTGTGCTTGATGTCCCAGGTGGCCATGAAGGCGGCCAACTGCCTAGAGCTGTAGGACGGGGCGTTATCCGTTTTCACGTGCCGCGGCTTGCCCATCGCCGCAATGCAGGAAAGGAGGTGCTGCTCCACGTGGGAGGCAGCCTCCCCCTTCTGTGCCGTCGCCCAAACGAACTGAGAAAAGGTGTCAATGCAGACATGCATGTACTGCCATCTGCCAAACTGCGGCACATGCGTGACGTCCATCTGCCACACCTGATTGGCCTCTGTCCCTCGTGGGTTGACCCCCCACGAGGGCCCCCCCGGCGCCCCGGCGCAATGCTTGCAAGAGCGTACTATACCTTGGGCTTGAGAAAGTGGCAGATTGAACTGTCTGGCGAGTGCCTTGGCGTTTTGGTGAAAAAATGCATGACTTTGAATTGGAGTAGTGAAAACTCCCAAAACTGAACGTTGCTGAATCTCTTTTGCCGCCGCATCCGCTCTGCTATTGCCCGCGGAAATCGGACCCGGTAGGTCTTGATGACTTCGGATGTGGGCAATATAGAGCGGCTCCGTGCGGTTCCGCAAGTGAAATTGAGCAGTGAGGAACAGACTAAGCAGATTCTTGTCTATCACGGGGGTAATGTAAGCTCCCGGTAGACTGTGGAGCAAATTCCTAACGTACAGACTGTCAGTTATGATGTTTAAACGTTCCTTGGCGAAGGTGCGCAAAGCAAGGTTCACGGCTGCCAACTCCGCCCGCTGCGCGGACTTCTGTGGGAGAGTCAACAGCGTGTGCCAGGCTTCGCCCTCCTGCCAGGTCAAGACGCCATATGTGCGTCCACCATCGGTAAAGACTGTCTTGGCCCCCTGAAGTGGGACCAGCGAAAGCAATTCGAACAAGCTGACTGTTCCTGTTTGAAGCGAGACAAGTCTGGGGTCTTTAGGCAAGTGGTATGCCAAGCTTCCAGTGAATCCTTCCAAAGCTATCGGAAGCGAGTCACCTAGCTGCATCAACTGATGAATTTGTTCCTTAGTAAACGGGACTATGATCTTAGCTAAATCGTGCCCAGAAATGTCCCTTGCTCTCAGCCTGCCGCGGTAGATCACCGCGGAGACCAGTTCTTGGGGCGGAACAATGTTCCGAGATGAGGTGTTAGGCAAGTACACCCACTCCACAATTTTCGCTCCCTTCTCTGAGTCTACTCCTAGCGCCCCTCCCAGCGCCCCAGTGAACATGGATCCCGACCGTACGATGTACAAATTCAGGATCGGGGCATATGGCCCCTGGGCGATCCTATCCACCCACCTCTGGCTGAGAACTTGGTTCACTTTCTCGAGCGCCAAGCGCGCGTCTCGAGAGATTTTTATCCGGTCTGCCGGCTGCTTACCTAGGGTTAGCAGCGAAAAGAGCGGCTTTAGAAGATCCGTATCCAAGCGAAAATACGGTCTGGCCCAATTGATATTCCCCAAAACTTGCTGCAATTCTACGAGGGTGACTGAGTCTTGTAAGTTTATCTGAGGTAAAACCGGTGCGGCGAAAGAGCGGAGAAGCCGATGGCCCAAGTATGAGAAGGGCTCGGTTCTCTGCACTTTCTCCGGGGCAATGAGTAAACCTTTGTCCCCCAGGCTGGCCTGGAGGTCTGAAAACATTTCGCTGCCAAGCTGTGGCAACGCTACCAAAATGTCGTCCATAAAGTGACAAACTATGGCTTGTGGGTAGAGGTTTCGAAACTTTGCCAGCGCGCCGTGAACGTAAATTTGGCACAAGGTGGGCGAATTGAGCATGCCCTGTGGCAAAAATTTCCACGCGTAACGCTGCGTGGGCTCACTGTGGTTCACGACCGGCACCGTAAAGGCAAACCTCTCCCGGTCCCTGGGGTCTAACGGGATTGTATAAAAGCAATCCTTGAGATCTACAACTAGAATCTCCCACCCCTCGGGAATCATGTTCGGATTCGGGATGCCGCATTGAAGCGGACCCATTGGCTGTATGCATTTATTGATCTCTCTGAGATCGTGGAGGAGTCGCCACTTCCCCGACTTCTTCTTAATAACAAAAATTGGCGAATTCCAAGGACTCGTGGACTGTTCTATATGTCCTGCGTCTAGCTGTTCCTTAACTAGCTGCTTGAGGGCAACTAATTTCTCCCCCACTACCGGCCATTGTTCTACCCAAACCGGAGTGTCGGTGAGCCATTTAAGTGGCAACGCCATTACCCAAAGGTAAGCGTAGCACCGTACTGCTGTAGAATGTCCCGTCCCCAAAGATTGACGTGCACGTCAAGAATGTGCGGCCGTATCACCGCCGTGCCGTCAGCCCTTGGGATTGTGACTTCTACCCACTCTCGGCTTCTAAACGCTTCCTGAACGCCGCCTACCCCCCACACATCGGAGACCGGCTCAATGGCCCACTCCCTCGGCCACTGGCTTCTGCTTATCACGGTCACATCCGCTCCGGTATCGAGTAACCCTGAGAACACTCTTTTGTTCAAAAATACCTCGATAACGGGGCGCTGCTTCCACTCAATGTTGGTCTCCACTGTCGCCAAGACCTGGTATCCCTGCACTGCCTCACCCGCGCTCGAGCGGTCTGCTGAACCGGACTCTGAGCTGGCACTGCGCCTTCTCTGGCTGCCTGCTGGCGAGTGACAAGGAACCAAGATCAGTTGCGCTAAGGTGTCTCCCTTGTGGATTGTTTGGGGTAGGTGTGTCCAAAGCTGGACATGGAGGACGCCTGAAAAATTCGAGTCAATGACTCCTGGAATTATGAGAATTCCGCGTGCTCCAGCTACACTACGGGGCAAAACTAAACCTATAAAGCATCTGGGTAGGGGTCCCATGTACTGGGAATCGACTAGATAGACTGTGCCCGGCAGATCGCATGTAACGTCCGCCTGGCAAGCCAGTTCTAGTCCTGTGCCACCCTTGGGGCTGGCCTGCGCCCTCACAGTGCCTGGAATGTGCCTGGAACCTAGTCCAGTTCTGGGGAGTTCTGGATCTGGGTGAAGGAAGCCTCTGTTTGGACTGGGGCCAGAGACGTGCCCGGATTCCGGTTTCCCGAACTCGGACAATACCTGGCCCAATGATAGCCTTTCTTGCACTTCGGGCAGGGGGTGTTCGGAGCCTTGGGACGGCTGGATTTTTGTCCGCCTCCCTTGGATCGGCACTCCCTGGCGAAGTGTCCGACCTTGCCACAAGTGTGGCATGCCCCTTTGATCTTGCCATTGCCCTGAGGTCTTCTTCCCCCCTGCACCGCGGCCACTAGCAGCCCCATCTTGTAGGAGTCTGTGCCAACGTCGGAGCATGCTCGGATCATGTCCGTTAAGGTCAAGTCAGGGCGATTGCCCAGGGACTGCAAGATTTTACGGCAGTCCAGGTTGGCGTTGTCCTTAGCTAGCTTAATCATAAGCTCTTGTTGGGCCTGCTCATTATCAATCTGCCTGCTAATTGCTTCCTCCAGGCAATTGATGAAGTCCATGTAGGGCTCCTGGGCTCCCTGCTTGATGGCAGTGTAATTTTTAGCCGTTTTGCCAGACGCTGGGACCTTGAAGTATGCCCTGTAGGCAGCTTCGGCTGACATTTCTAGAGTGGCGAGAGGCAAGTTAATTTGAGCGTTGATGGGCTCAAAGGCACCTGAACCATACAACTGGTCAGGAAGTACTGCGCCTCCCATCCTGGCAGCTCGGGCTTGGGCCTCTAGGCGAAACTCGCTGTCCCAAATCATGTACTGGCTGGGGGTTAGCATCATCCTCATGATGGCTTTCCAATCATGAGGAATCCACATGGTGGTTTCGCACACTTGCTGAAGCGTGCCTCTCGTAAAACGACTCTGGAGCCCTGTCTCTGAAATTGCTTTCTGTAAAGCCATGAGAAGCTTGTACGGGACTGGGGAATGTACTATCTGCTGTGCGCCCGTGAGCGCATCCATCTCCAGGCGGATTGGACAAATCTGTCTAAGTTCAGCTAGTTGTTCAACTGACAATTCCCCCTTTTTAAGTTCTATCTCAGCTTGTGCGCTGAAGGGCACTCTTCACGACTAGGGAGCCTGGAGCTGTCAGAGGAGCGCCTGCGCTCCTCATTCCTTGCGTTCCTTCGGTGACGTCTGCAGCTGTCACCGCGGGAATGCTCCCTACGCTACTCTGCCGATAGCTAATTGACGGATAGAGTGCCGTGGGCGCAGTCGGTTCGACTGGCTTGCCTGATGGCTCGGCTAACGGGGGTTCTTTGGCCTCTACCCGGACTGGCTCGATCTCTGCTAAGAGTTTCCTACACTTCCTCCAAGTACGAACTATCCCTCCTGGAGCTTTCGGGGGTTGCTGAATACAGTCTCCTATCTGGTCCCAGAGCTGCAGGGTTAACGTACCTACTTCTGGGTAAAGTAGGCAGTGTTCCCTGAGGTACGCCAAAAGTCTCGCTAATTCCCTGCTGTGAAAGCGTAACTTAAATACCCTGGCCAGGATTTTAAACTCTTCCTCACGAGTTCTTTGGCTAGCGGACGGACCTGGTCTATGGGAGCAAGTCCCCATATTACCTGCGATTGGGTCTCCGGAAGATTCCTCCTCAGGACGGGTCGACGCGTCTTTGCAGGCAACAGGTTCGGGCGTCGGGTGTCTGGGGTAGACCTCGGAGCGTGGACCTTCTGCCACGGGCCCTTCAACGGCCTCTGCGATGTCAGGGGCTCACAGCTGCCCTGAGCGGAACGCGTTTCCCTCTATGGCAACCCTCCTCGAAAGCGGGGAGTAAGCGGTAGGAATGTCTCTCTGGGATGCCTCGCCGCAGGCTACTCCTCCGATCGGCTGGCTGCCGGCCGGAGCGCCGCGCTGTCCTCCGGGATGACGGGTCGCGGTTCAAGCATAGAACCGGACCGCGGGAATCGCTACTCACGAGTAGACCTCTCTGGGGTCTCTTACTCACGAGTAAATCACGTCGGGGTCACCAGCTGTAGCGATGTTGGGCCGCTAGGGCGGCGCTAGGTCCCGGAGGAGACTGATCAATGACAACACGAGGCAACAGGAGCGAGATCAGATCAGTGGTTTATTGGAAAAATACATACACCTTTTATAGATCAGAAGGCAGGTAGAAAAAACCATCACCCGGGAGTCAATCACATCACCTGTTTACTCAGGTTAATTGGGAAACCTCTCGAAGGGAAGTTAATTATTTCAGACAAACACGGGATGAGGGAAGCCATTGTTTAGGGCTTAGACAAGGGTAAACATATTCACTATTTGCACCAGGGATTTCCTTGGCCAGGAGATGAGTGTTTACCTAATCAGTCACTGGGGTTAGCGATCTGCCTACCTTGCAGAATCGTCGGTCAGGTCATGTAATTGGGTGAATCAAACCCTATCATTTATTCACCCCCCTTAATTTAGCTGCCCGCAGAAGCCACCGCCAGGAGCCTTCTCACCTAAGCAGCCTCCGCAGGGGCTGTTCCATGCCAGATGGGCATGGGGAATCCGCAGTTTCCAGAGAAGGAGAACTACACATTTTGCTCCATGCAGGTCCTGTTGTTAGGGCTCTCAGATTCTAAGCTTGATTATGTAGATTCATAATTAACACCTATGGATGTTTGTAGAGAGCCAAATAGGAAGTGTTGCTTTCTCCACATTTTATGTAAAACTATTATAACGTATGCAGATAGGCATCCAGCTAGTAAGCAAGAGGTTTAGACTGATCACTCCTTTAGAGAGTGAAGACGATTAATTCACTGAATTTTTATATCTTTACCATGTCTAGATTTCCGATTTCATGAAGAAAGATTAATCTAAAAAGTTTGATTAACCAGCTCAACTTTGAGATCAACTTCATTGGATTATTGAATCATTGTTTATTTGAGATTAATTATGAAGAAACAGACCTTAGTTCAACTTTTCAAAAAATATTCTTTATTGAACCTCTTGTGAAGAAACAACTCCCTTTTGACTT
Source organism: Bradypodion pumilum (assembly GCA_035047305.1). Lineage (NCBI taxonomy): Eukaryota > Metazoa > Chordata > Lepidosauria > Squamata > Chamaeleonidae > Bradypodion > Bradypodion pumilum. The sequence goes on along the minus strand of JAWDJD010000004.1, from coordinate 184,778,807 downwards.
TAAAAGACTTTTAAAAACTTATAACTTAATTTACAACAATTAAACATCAATTATCAACTTTGAAGACTTGCTTTGCAATTTCTCGCCTCAAACGGTTTTTTCCTACTGCTTTGTCTTTTGTGAGACAGTGACATCTTGGGCTCACTGGTAGTTCAGATGGATACTTCTAATCTTGCAGTACTGCTTCCACAAAAATTGGGCATCCTAGAAATAACAGTGGTAAAATAAATTTACAGGAATATAATTTTGCATACATGAGATCTTAGTTTTGTTATTACACCTAGTTTATCATAAGGACTTATGATAAATCATAAATCATAAAGCAAGAAAAGGAACATTAGAACATTGCAACATTTGGACTGAAAAAAGATATTTTATTTTGAAATTAACGAACTCATAAGAAACAGTGTGCTTATAACAGTGAGGGAGGAAAACAAACAGGAACTATAATGGAAAGCTCACATAAGCAGACTTCTTTGAAAATCTGTCAACATAACTGTCTTTAAAGTCTACTGTACAAATATAGCTGTGAAGAGGAAGAAACAGAAAGCTTTTATACAAATGTAAGACACTGAATTTGACAACTGGAAGGTTGGCAGGTCATCAGTTTGAAACCTGAGTGGTGCACGATGGATTGAGCTCCCGTCTCTGTTCCAGCTCCTGCCAACCTAGCAGTTTGAAAGCACAAGTACAGTGGTACCACACTTAAAGAGCATAATGCATTCCACGGGACTGCTCTTTAAGCAAGTTTAGCTCCTGTTGTGTTCTGTAAAGCAGTGCCTTTAACAATGTACCTGTACCATGTGTTATCAATGTAACCTTTCTGTGTGCAACATTATAACCATCACCTGTATCAATGTATGCTTAATAAGGGGACGCGAGCTAGTGACCACCAGAGGGCAGTAGCGAGCGTCCAGCTCTAATGGATCAAAGCCACCTGGATCAGCAGCGCGGGAAGATTCCCCGCGACCTCCTCACCTGGTCAAGAAGGGCGTGACCTCCTACGACGTCACGCGGGCAGCAACCAATAGCCTGCCAACGAGCCACATTCAAATGTATAGCCAGCTGTATATATTGAGCTACCCAGCCGCCATTACCACATGTTCCTCCGGATCATCATGCAATAAACCTGTGTTAAGCCAACCCTTCGGCTGTTGTATTGTCTTTGGTCCCTTACACTAAATTGGCGACGAAGGTGGGATGGCAGCCCACGGGACCAAGACATGCGCCGGTTTCGAAATCAGGAAACCGGGCGACTGGGAGATCTTCGAAATGGACTTCCAGGCCGCACTGATCGAGTCCGAAGTTACGGAAGAGGCGAAGAAAAGAGCCATCTTCACCAGAATGCTCGGACAAGAAACAAAAAGGACCTTGGTGGACCTGATTGCACCGAGGAGGGTGAGCGAATTCAAGGCCAAGGAACTCATGCAGTTGCTGCGTGAGCACGTCCGGCCTGCCACGGTGATGTTTCCCGCTCGGAGTGCGTTTTGGAGGCGAGTCCAAGCGCCCGGGGAGACGGTCGCCGCGTTCGTGGCGGCCCTGCGGCTAGCGGCCGGCCCGTGCAAATGGGAGAACGTCGAAACCACCCTCCGAGACTGTGTGCTGTGCGGCCTGAACGACGCCGAGACCCAGCGCACATTAATGAACCAAGAGCCGCCTCCCACGCTGCAGGAGGTCGTTAGAGCGGCCCAGGCCGCAGAAGCTACGAAGGCCGGGGTCCAAGAACTCCAGGACTGGCGGCCAAAGTCAAGCAAAGCAGAGGCTCCGGTACATGCGGCCCGGCGAACTTCGAGGTCGTCTACAGAGAGCAGCGACGACGAGGACGTGCAGAGGGTCCGGAAGGAGAGCCGGCGTTGCGACGGCTGTGTGGCGGCCCACGACCGCGTGAAATGCCCCTTCCAGAAGGCCGAGTGCCACAACTGCGGCCGCCGCGGGCACATCGCCAAGGTGTGCAGGAAGAAGCGCGAGTCCCGGAGGAGCTCCCCAGACCGTTCTGCGGGACGAGACCGCCCAACAAAACCCAAGGACGGCGCCCAGGCCACGCGGAAGCAGGACGGCGTGGGCCGCATCGCCGACGGCAGCGAGGATGACGCCCCAGTGTTCAGCGTGTCTACTAGACACCCCCGCTACTTTGTTGAGGTACTAGTCCAAGGGGTCCCCATTAGGATGGAAATTGACTCGGGGTCCTCATATTCAATCATTTCCCAGAGGGAGTTTTTGGGAATTGCCCCCCACAAGCAACCCAAGCTCAAAGCATTGAGGTCCACACTACGGGACGTGCAAGGGAACAGTATTCCAGTGTTGGGGGTTGGAGAATTTCAGGTCAAATTCAAGGAGCACGCCGCGTCCCTTCCCCTAGTCGTGCTCAAAGGAGGAAATTGCAGCCTCCTCGGGACTCAATGGTTCCAGCCCCTGGGGTTGTTTATTGGGGGGGTGCACGCCGTTGGGATGCACGCCGTTGGGACTGATCCAATTCAGGAGGTGTGCGAGGTGCACCCCGAAGTCTTCAAAAAGGGACTGGGGAAATTCAAGGGGCCCCCAGTGACTTTCGACCTGGACCCGGAGGTCCGCCCAATTCGCCTAAAACCACGCCGGGTGCCGTTTGCACTCAAGGACAAGATAGAGGCGGAACTGGACAAGTTGGTGGGCCAGGGGATCCTCGTGCCTGTAGATTCTGCGGAGTGGGAAACTCCAATTGTAACCGCTCTAAAGGCCAATGGGGAGGTCCGCATATGCGCCGACTACAAGTGCACCATCAACAAGGCGATCCGCCCGAATGCGTATCCGGTGCCGGTAGTCAGCCATCTGCTGGCCAGGTTACACGGGGGAAAGTGTTTCGCTAAGCTCGACTTAGCACAGGCCTACCAGCAGCTCACGGTGTCTCCTGCCGCAGCTGCTGCGCAGACCATAGTCACCCATAAGGGGGCGTTCCAGGTGACGCGCCTCCAATTCGGCGTGAATTCGGCGCCAGGAATTTTCCAGTCACTCGTGGAACGCCTCCTGAAGGGACTGGAGGGGGTGTTGCCTTATTTTGATGACGTGTTAATAACAGGGGGGAGTCGGGCTGAATTGGCCAAGAGGTTGGGGAAGGTCCTGACGATATTCGAAAAGGCGGGGCTGAGGTTGCGAAAGGACAAATGCGTCTTCTTCGCAACCGAGGTGGAGTTCCTAGGGTTTTGTGTGACTCCTGAGGGGATAAAACCATCCAAGTCTAAGGTGGCAGCCATCAAGAAAGCCCCCCGCCCCACCTCCAAGCCCGAGTTGCAGTCGTTCCTAGGGCTGCTCAACTTTTACCACTCCTTCCTTCCCCGGAAGGCAGCGGTGGCCGAACCGCTACACAGGCTGCTTAAGAAAGACCAGGCATGGAAGTGGGGCGATGACCAAGAAAGGGCATTTAGTGAGCTGAAAAGCCTCCTGGCGTCCGACGCCATACTGACCCACTTTGACCCCAAACGCCCAGTAGTTCTGATCTGTGATGCATCTCCAGTGGGGGTGGGGGCAGTGCTGTGCCACGTGCTGGAGAACGGAAGAGAGGCCCCGATAGCATTTTACTCCAGGTCCCTGTCCCAAACAGAGAGAAACTACGCACAGACGGACAGGGAGGCATTAGCGATAGTCTTGGGGACGAAAAAATTTCACGATTTTCTGTATGGCCGCCCGTTCACCATCGTGACGGACCACAAGCCCCTGCTAGGCATTTTTACCGCGGATAAGCCCACCCCTCAAATCCTGTCCCCAAGGATGCTCAGGTGGGCCATTTTTCTCAACGCGTATCAGCACGCGTTGGTCTACCGGCCCGGGAAAGAGATCAGCCATGCGGACGCCCTATCTAGGTCTCCCCTTCCCCTAACACCCAGCCAGGTGAGCATGGGGGAGCGGGACCATCAGGTTCTCATGATAGAGGTGCTGGATTCGCCCCCCGTAGTGCCCGCCGACATTGCCAAAGCGACAGAGAAAGACAAAACGTTAGCGACAGTAAGCTCCTGGCTACAGAAAGGGTGGCCCGCATCCTCCCCAGCGGAGGAGTTCGCTCCATTTTTCAGAAAAAAGCTAGAACTGTCCCTAGAGAGGGGATGTCTTTTGTGGGGGCAGCGGGTGGTGATTCCCACTTCCCTTCGGCCGCGGGTGCTCAAACTGCTGCACGTCAGCCACCCCGGCATCGTGCGATCCAAGGCGCTGGCCCGGAGTTACTTCTGGTGGCCCCAGCTAGACGCCGACATCGAGCACATGGTCGGCACTTGCGAAAGTTGCCAATGCTCCAGACCGGAGGAGGCCCGCCTTCCCCACAGGGAATGGGACACGGCTAAGGGGCCGTGGTCCCGGGTGCACGTTGATTTCGCGGGCCCGTTCAGAGGCACCCTATTCCTCCTCGTTGTGGACGCTTTCTCCAAATGGTTGGAGGTTATCCCAGTCACGAGCACCTCCTCGGCCCAGACCATTAGGCATTTGCGGAGACTCTTTTCCACGTTCGGCATACCCGACACGTTAATTAGCGACAACGCCAGTTGTTTTACGTCCTCCGAGTTTAAGGCATTCATGGAGATTAACGCCGTTCGGCTCATTACCTCCGCCCCGTTTCACCCGGCCACCAACGGCCAAGTAGAGCGCCTCGTCCGCACCACGAAGGACGCGTTGCGGCGCATGGGCCCAGGGGATTTGAACCTACAAGTGTGTCAGTTTCTGTTAGGGTACAGGGTGACCCTGTTGGCGTCAGGATACTCCCCCGCAGAGCTCTTAATGCGCAGGAAGCTGACCACCATCCTTACTAGGCTAGACCCCACGAGGGTAGAGGACAAAGGAAGGAACATCGGGCTGGAAGTTGCAAAGAGTTTCAGCATAGGCGCCCCCGTGCATTGCAGGAATTACGCCAGCACAGGCCCAGCCTGGGTGCCCGGTGTAGTCGTGGAACAAACCGGCCCTGTGTCGTACCGCGTGGAAACCAGCACAGGGCTCCTATGGAGGCGGCACGCAGACCAGCTCCGACGCAGGGTCCCCGACGAGCAGGACGCGGTTCACGCAGGAAATAAGTCAGCGTTAGGGTTCTCCCCCACCCGTTTAGCCCAAGGGGGAGGAGAAGGGGACCGTGGGCCCCCACCAAGGGGGGAGGAGGATATCCTCGTAGATACCCTGGGGGATCTTTCCGAGGGAGAGGAACCCGACCCCATACATATCTCGCGGAAAGTCCCCACAAATGCGGGTACCCCGACCAACTTAGATTTTGATTTTCAGACCCGGGGGGTTTTTTCGGAGTGGTCCCCCACCCGTCCAAGTGAGAAGAGGGGTTTTCCGTTAGTCCCGATGGCCCCCGGTCTGCCCACAATGGAGTTTTTCCCTTCCCCTAAGACCGCCAGACAGCGGCAAGCTACTAACGAGTCTCCCTCTCCCATTTCAGGACAAGGGACCAGGGAACAAAGAAGCAATAACGCCCCCGGGGGGGGCAGCCTTCTTCACGGCCCACACGCACACGCAACAAGCCATCTTGGCTGAGAGACTTCGTCTCATCCTAGGGGGGAGGGATGTTGTGTTCTGTAAAGCAGTGCCTTTAACAATGTACCTGTACCATGTGTTATCAATGTAACCTTTCTGTGTGCAACATTATAACCATCACCTGTATCAATGTATGCTTAATAAGGGGACGCGAGCTAGTGACCACCAGAGGGCAGTAGCAAGCGTCCAGCTCTAATGGATCAAAGCCACCTGGATCAGCAGCGCGGGAAGATTCCCCGCAACCTCCTCACCTGGTCAAGAAGGGCGTGACCTCCTACGACGTCACGCGGGCAGCAACCAATAGCCTGCCAACGAGCCACATTCAAATGTATAGCCAGCTGTATATATTGAGCTACCCAGCCGCCATTACCACATGTTCCTCCGGATCATCATGCAATAAACCTGTGTTAAGCCAACCCTTCGGCTGTTGTATTGTCTTTGGTCCCTTACACTAAAGCTCCTTAAGCGAAACACCATTGTAAGTGACCAATTGCAACTTCTGGTGGGTAGGGATCGTGAACCCCGATTTAGTTGTTAAGTGAGTTTTTGGTTGGTTTCAGTTGTTAAGTGGGGCGACCATTCAGATAAAATTCTGCTCTTTAAGTGACTTAGTCTCTAAGTGAGGCTCTCTTTATGTGATGTTTTACTGTATTTAATATTAGGTACCTCTATGGCAAGAAAGGTAACAGCATTCCATGTGCTATACTTTCTAGTCATATCTGCCACATGACCCTGGTAATGTCTGCAGATGCATTCAGTGCATCTTTGACTGTAAACGGAGATGAGGCCTGGGTGTGAAACTGTAATCTCTGTTTCATATTATGAAGTATTATAAAATGATAAATTTTATTAGAAGGGCTGTGATACGAGAAAACAATGAGTATATTATTAAGTGCTGCATTTTGTTCATCTGTTCATCTTGTTTTTTAAACAACCTCCACTTCACAAACATGTTTAGCATATTTCATGATGCCTCTGAGTCTTGTACCTCTTGCTTTACTGAAAAATCCGAGTATTTTCTGCCAATATACATATGTGTGCCACTGTATGCAATATTAAGGGACAAAGCATTTTGTGTACACACACAGATGTAGTACATACTTATACACTAATTTCCCCGAACATCACATCATTCCTTGAAAGGGCACACTTGGGTCAAGTAATTACTCTAGAAAACACCAGCAATGCAACTAAAATTGTTCCACACCATTGCAAGGCTATCTTCTTATGAACAACATTGCTCTTATAGGGGTGGAATGGCATTTTTCAAAAGCTGAGAGGATGAGGAATGCTAAGCTTTGGGGAGGAGCAACCTTTTACCAGAAGGTAGCCCATCCCTCAATGACCCTTATCTCTGTGGGAATCCCAGTGGGTAATATAGCTGCTTCCTCCTGCTGAAAGATGACATTCAAGCATTGTGTTTTCATAAGACAGGTAAGAAATGAGCATACATTTCCATAAAGCATAGGATTTGAGTTGACTTCTACACTTACAGTACATCAATAAGCTGCTGACATAAAGAGGCAGAAAAACTCACACTGATGCTGAGTTGACATAGCTTACAAAGGATATTGTTTATTAATGTAAATTGCAGGTTTATGTGTTTCTTATTTGAACATTAATGAACTTGTTTTCCCCTATAGATCTAATTAGCCCAAACCATGATCTTTGTTTTAAGCCATTGCTGATAATGGTAGAGACAGACCTCATATAAGGTCAGATTCCCCACTTGCCACAATACTGTATGTTCCTTCTTCAACATTATTGTTCACTCATTGTACCAATGTTCTGGGATTGGTTGTTACAAGATACTCTGCAAACTAAAATTAATATTTATGATAGACAGATTAACCTTAGTTATCATAGCTATGAAGATAATTATTTCCCCCCCTGAAAATAAGATTGCCCCCTGCTTCACAAATCAGAACAGTCATTGCCCATAATCTGTGCCCTGGAAAATGCCCCAGCATCTGGCAGGTCATTAATAAATTGCATGCAATCTGTGTGAAAGGGGAATCAGAATGGGTGAGCAAACCATCTGCTGTGCGGCATTAAATCCTAATGATGCCTGGAATTATTTGGCAGTGTACTTAACGTGAGGAGAGGGCTTAGCATTCACACAGAACTGACCTGCCAAGAAGCAAAGATACAAACTACATACATGGGCCAAATCAGCAATTATTATATGTGAGGAATATTTGGCAGAACATTGGCTGATGGAGCATAAGTTTTCACTAGTATTATTATAATTGGTTAGCACATCTCAAAGGAATGTTCACTCTTGAAGGGATCACTTAGCTTTGCTGTTCAATTTCATCAGGCCTGGCAGGTTTCCCCAATGTGAATGTGGCTGCCTGTAAAGGGCTTAAAGAGCCATCCGGGTGGCAATGGCCCCATTAAAACAATGTATCTACATAATGAAGCATAGAAATCTCCGTAAGTGGCTTTTTGCCCAGTTGCTGGCTATTAAAGACCAAACTAAATCTGGTGTTAAATGAGTTTTTGCATACAAAACATGCAGGTTTTTTAAAAAAAGATACAAGTAGCACAACTTTGGGCAAATACCAGTGGTTATTTCGATTGCAGTGAGTGTGTGGATTTTGCCATTTCTACGTTTATAATAGCATTAACTAAATACATGAGTCAAGAAGCAACAGTTAGGACAGGATATGGAATGATAGAGTAGTTAGGAAAAGGAGTAAGACAAGACTGCATTTTGTCACCCTGTCTATTCAGCTTATATACAGAGCACATAATACTCAATGCAGGTTTGGACGAAACACAGTTTGGGATCAAAATTGCTGGGAGAAACATCAACAACTTGAGATATGCAGATGATACCACCCTAATGGCAGAAAGTGAGGAAAACCTAAAGAAGCTCCTGATTAGGTTGAAAGAAGAGAGTGAAAAAGCTGGCTTGAGACTCAACATCAAGAAAACCAAGATAATGGCAACAGGCTATATCAGTCCTGGGAAAATAAACGGGGAAGAAGTAGAAGCAGTGACACTTTACTTTACTAGGATCCAAAATCTCTGCAGATGGTGACTGCAGCCATGAAATAAAAAGGCGACTGATTCTTGGGAGACAAGCTATGAGAAACCTGGGGAACATAGTGAAAAGTAGAGACATTACCTTGCAAACAAAAATTCACACAGTCAAAGCAATAGTATTTCTGGTTGCAATGTATGGTTGTGAGAGCTGGACCATTAGGAAAGCTGAGTGCAGAAGAATAGATGCCTTTGAAATGTGGTGTTGGAGGAGAGTTTTGAGAGTACCCTGAACAGCGAGGAGAACAAATAGGTTGATCTTAGAAGAAATCAACACTGAATGCTCCTTAGAAGGTCAAATAGCAAAGATGAAGCTAAAGTACATTGGACATCAAATGAGAAGAGTGGATTCACTTGAGAAAGCATTGATGCTGGGAAAGGTGGATGGCAAAAGAAGGGGGTGGCAGAAAATGAGATGGATAGATGGTATTGTAGATGCAATGGGCACAGAGCAGGGTGAGTTAAGGAAGATGGTGGAGGACAGAGGTGCCTGGTGGGCAATGGCCCATGGGGTCACAAAGGGTCATAATCGACTGTGTGACTGAACAACAACAACAAAAATACATTTTCCCCGTAGCAATTTTCACTTGGAGGAAGCTATTTCAGTTTTCTACAGTATACCAGGGTGTCAGTAGTTAAGTTATAAAAGTACAGAATCCTAAACTGAGGAAAGCAAGACTGCTTCTTACACCAGAAGCCATCAGCTTTCATAATAATGCTCAGCATTCCACTCCCCTCTGAAGTAAGATCGGGGAGGATGTAAGAGGAAAAATAAAAACAGACTTTCTAAGCAGAGGAGTCAAACATCCCTCCTCTTTCAACAGTAAAACCAGTTGTGAAAACTATTGGATAATCTTTACAACAGGGGTGCCCAAACCTTTCGGGCCATGGGCCGGCCACTTGGTTCAATGGGCCAGTCACATGGTTCAGTGGGCCAGTCACATGGTTCCATCCACCAGAAGTGGAAGTAAAACACACCTTGCAATCTGTTTTGCAACAAGATGAGATAGATTTTATGCTGGCATTTTCTCTGCTTAAACCATAGGTCTCAAACTATGGCTCATTGGCCAGATCTGACCTTTGATAACAATTCATCTGGCCCATGCCACCCTCGTTGCTCCCAGAAGCAGAAGTAAAACACACCCATAAATGGGCGTATTTTACTTTCACTTCCTGGAACGATGGGGGCAGCGTGGGCCAGATGAATTGGACTTGGAAGCTGTATCTGGCCCATGGGCTGTAGTTTGGGCACCCCTGCTTTACAGGATGGTGTAGCAAAGGATTAAGGTTGAATACTTTGAAATGTATTCCTCTCCTTAATTCCCCTTTTCTTTTCTCATAGTTCAACCACTGAGCAAATACTCTGGCACAGCTTTAACAGGAGAGGGAAAAAAGAAATGTTTCCTTGCAAAGCTTGTGTGCAAATAAAATTGTCAGTTAAATGGAAAGAAATATAACACTGTACAGCAGTTTACCTCATCTCAGTTGTAAAAAGCAGGAAGAAAAAAAAATCTCACAAACAAATGATGGTTGCAAGAAGGCACTGAGATACTAACCTTTTGAGACTAACACATTTTAAGTCAGAAAGAGACTGAATTTATGCAGAAAAACTGAACCACTTAGACAAATTAGCTTCATGGGCTTGCCTGAAGTCCACATGCTTTGTCATCAAGGAGTCCCATCTACCTTCTAATTTTTTCAAAGGGGTCTCTTGGCATTAGATTGGTTAGGATGTCAGCTGTCATCTATCTTGTTGGACACTAGGTCAACTGTATCATGCCTTGCTCCTTCAGCTCCTGCACAAATTGGTATTTCATGTCTATGTGTTTTATTTTTGTGTGTCTGGCCAGGTTATCCTACTATGGGACTAGAGTAGACCATACTGCCTGCAACTCAATGCTGATCATCAGGCAGTGGTTAACTAACCTGACCACCCTGGAGCCTAATGGCCTTGGGTGGTGAAGTCCACAGGGAAGGTTGATGGTCCCCAAATGGATTAAATCCCACTTAAATCCATCTTTATGGAGGGCAGCAGCTTCATCAGTAGTGGGCTGGGACTGATGATGACCTTGTGTGACAAATGAAAGTGTGGCGCCAAAATGGCCGCCGCGCTCTTTGCGCCCCCCCCACCCGGACTCAGACATCCGGGTGAGTTAGGGGGGCGTGGCCACCCCTCTATAAAAGGGGTGGCCATGAGGCAGCCGAGCTGCCATTTTAGAAACAGCGACAGAGAGGAGAAGTTTTCTCCGTCGCTCTTCGTCTTTTCCAGGGAAGCCTTTTTGGCTTCAGAACCTTAGCAGGATCTTTGCTTCTTATCTTCGGCTTCCCAGCCATCGGGTTTCTGATCCCTGGAAAGGGATCGTGCTTGCTCGATGCCTCCTAAGAAGGAGGCTATGGCTACTGAGGCTCGCCCGAATAGGAGGCAGCAGTCGGGTCGGAGGACCGCGACTGCGCCCCCCCCAACAGGACCCCTTACCGGAGGCACCCACCGCGACCGGTGGGATGGGGCAGCTTAGGCCATGGCCCGCGGCTCTCCAGCCTCAGACCGGCCCTACAGGGGCTCCGGCCCCCGCCCCGCAGTTGCCGGCCATGGGCTTTGAGCAGGGGGGAGGGCCTGGCGCGGTTGGGGCTTCGGCCCCTGGCCCGCAATTACCGGCCATGGCCTTTGAGCAGGGGGGAGGGCCTGTGCGGTTGCACAGCAGGGCTTACCCCCGGCCCCTCATGGGCCGGAGTTTTGGGGATATGGCCCTCGGCTCTCAGCCTCGGGCCAGCCCTTCAGGGGATTCGGCCCTCGGCCCGCAGTTGCCGGCCATGGGTCGGAACGATTGGGGGAGGGCCTGGTGCTGGCACACAGCACGTTTTACCCCCTCAAGTGCCGGAGTTTGGGGCATGGCCCTATTCTGGCCCAGGATCTCGAACTGGGTCCTATGGCCCAATCCCTAGCCGGCCGTCCGGCCCACCTGGCCCACCTTATACCAGGGGTTTCCGTGGCAGGGGATGCCTGGTTTGCATGCTTGGATGTGCTGGAGGCATCCTGGGCAATCCAGTGGGAGGGGGCCCTTCCCTATCTACGGGGGGCCTTCGTGTCTGCCGGCTACTTCGACTGCTGCCACTCTGCAACAGGCGGCCAGCCGGGTCAAGCTGCTTGAGATACTCCGGCCTGTGCCTGCCGCCGTCTCGCAGCTCCCTGTTTGTCCAAAACGGCAACCGGGGTGTGGTTGGATGTGACCCCAGAGCTCGATTTCGGTCGCGAGCTCCGACGCCCGCCGTGGGCCGGAACCCCCAGTGGGGGTGGCTCATGGGGGTGCAACTAGTGAGTATTAGGTTCAAGTTGAATGCACCCACATCACAGTCCACTTCCAGCGGTGGGGTTCAGTGGTCATGGCTTCGCCAATTTGAGGCTAGTGGGCATCACTTGCCAGCCTATCCCAGTGCCCCTTGGTTGCATTCTGGCACAACGTTGGGGGTGGGGGTTTCCGCAATGTCTGGTTATTTATTGCACCCTGGTGATCATTTGTTCCAGGTCACGAGGGAAATGATTTGGTGGGGGGAGTACGTGGATATATTTTCCCTATGAACCGTGATCCCAATAAGGATAGGTGGTGCTGACAGGAGGACAGAGACATGGGCAGTCCTGCCATAGTAGCCACCACGCACTGGGGTGTCCGCCCCCGGGACAGTGCTGAGCATCGCGGGGGCTGTCCGGGTCCTGCTGCGCATGCCCTTTATGCAGACTGTACCGTCGAGGGCTTTGCCGATGGCCGGCTATCACTTACCCCTGGGTGTTATTGGCCGCAGGCCATGAGGGGTAAGGGCTGGAGGGGGCATGTGGACATTCTCCCTATTTAACTGCGAGCCCACTAGGCGGAGAGAGAGGGACAGGGCAACTGAGACAAAGAGATGTCCCATCGTTGTGAACCACCGTGAACCTTGGGCCAACTGGTTGGAGGCATACCTTGTACGTATGGTGGTATGCTGCAGGGCTTGACCTGCTTGGGCTAACCTGGTGCTTCCATCCACTGCTAATATTTGCAGGGCGATGGTTGATTAGATGGGCCCATGGCAGTTGGCTTACGGTGAGGCATGTGGATGAGGGTGGCTCTATACCTGAGAGGAGGTGGAATGAGCCCTGTCAGCAAGTGTGCTCATGTACATCACTCCCTCGTGAACGGTGCCCGGTGATAGGTACCGCAGTGGTCATGCTGAGCAGCGGGCTGCTCAGACACAGGCTCCACGCTAACTGGTCAGGCAGGGGGTTCCAGCCCGCCTGCTGTGTTCGGCCTGCTCAGCTGACGATGTGTGTACTAAGCACCACGGTCGTTACCGACTTCGTGTCCCCTTTTGCGCTGGCCCTCACGCCGCCTCCGCGTGCCCGCAGGTTGGTGGGTTACGGGGCAGAGGTAGGGGTGCACAGGGGCGATCAGAGCTCCGTCTGAAGCAACTAACCTTGTCATAAGCCCCCCCGCCCCAATTAGTATAGTCAGCCTGGAGAGATGGCACCCAGTTCATCCAAGAAGGGATTGGGCGGGATACCTGCCGGAGGGTATTCTATGGGGACTTTTGTATCCATTCGGGGGAGTTGGGGGTCCCAGGATGCTACTAATCTGGTTCCCTTGCAGGGTAACGAAGAGGGGGCTCCACTGTCCACAGCTAAGGGAGTTGGGGCTACGAGAGTAGTGGGGGCCCTTCTTGGAACCACCTTTCCTTAGTCGAATGTCTCCCCCATGAAGCTCATACTGAGCTAGAATCAGGTTGAATGTCATTTAATCCTCCATTCAGCTTACTCTGTGGGTTCTCCATTCAGGGATGCCATTCCTGATGACCTTGTTCAGTCAGGTACTCGTAGCTGGTTCGGCTACTATGGGGGGCACGCTCACGCAGTTCTGGTGCTGTTTTGGCACAGTGTGATATGCACTCGGCTTTCAGATTATTGCCAATGCACCCAATGATTTAGACCTATTGGGTTTTTTAGGTGCCGAGGGGAATTTTACTTAGTTAAGGCCAACCCCCTTCTACCTGAGTTAAGTCATGTTCAGCACTCGGCCGATTGGGGACTTCACTCAGTGGCCATTTGCTCACAGGTCGGGGTCTCGGTCTCTAGCCCATTACCTCGACGACTTTTGGTTCGGGGGTGAACGGGGCTTGGACACGTGCACGCGTCTCCTCATTACCATTCAGACACTCAGGTGGGAACTGGGTGTCCCCTTGGCGCCTGAATAGACCGAGGTCCCATCTATTATGCTCACAATTCTGAATCGACTCTGTCGCGCGGGCATCCGGGTTAACCATGAATACGGTGGCTTGGATCTCCGTAGCGAGTTTGGCATTGATGGCCAAACACACAGTGTGCCCTCATGAGCTGCAGTTAATTAATGGCCACCTTAATTTGGTCCGGTCTGGCTCAAATTACTCCTGGGTTTGGCGGGGTCTCTTCCCGGGGATCAGACCTGATGGTCTGCCCTAGATTTCAAGTACGGTCGGATACCTCCGGCTCCCGGACTTATGGGGGTTTACTCTGAGGGTGGGTACACGGATCGCGACCTTACCTTCCTTGCGTTTTTCCCATTTTGGAGAGCACTGCTGCTTTGGTGCAATGAGTGGGCCTACTCAGTGGTCCAATTTCGGAGTGACAATGCGGCAGTGGTGCACATTGTCAACACCCAGACATGCAAATCCCCCAGGGTCATGACATTAGTTTGTCTATTCTTTTGAGAAGCCTACGCCTAAATGTGCCGTTCTAGGCCAGACATGTTCTAGGTATTTATAATGACATTACTGCTGCTTTCCACCACCTGCAGATCACCTGGTTCCGTGCCGTAATCTGGGAGCAGAGGGATTCCACTCGCCACTTTTGGCCGATGGCTGGACGTTTGGCGAGGAGAAGGGAACCGGACATGTCATGGGCACCTCGGTCAGATACCTCCGGCTCCCGGACTTATGGGGGTTTACTCTGAGGGTGGGTGCACGGATCGCCTCCGCGACCTTACCTTCCTTGCGTTTTTCCCATTTTGGAGAGCACTGCTGCTTTGGTGCAATGAGTGGGCATACTCAGTGGTCCAATTTCGGAGTGACATTCATGCGTCGTGTTTGGGAGGGGTGGACACGGGAACGTGCCCGCCGCCCTTACACGCGTCACCCCTGTTCCCAGAGTTTCTGACCCACCTTGCACGAGGCTGGCATTACTTATGTACAGATAGGTGGGAGGTGGCTTTTTGGAGCGCTCCGCATCAGGGAGTGGGTGCCAGAGTTGGTGCCACCGGTGTAAGGCGGATGTGTCTCGTAGGGCACTGGAACTCGAAGATGTCTCTGTCACACATGAGTGGGCTCGAGTGGGGATGCGGTCCTCACGGGTTATTCAGCACGGTGTAGGCAGTGGTGCATACTGCTACGAAGTTTTTGAGACATCTGTCCGGTTGGTGCCCTACATGAATTTTCGACAGTGCCTGCTGCGTGCCCCAGCCTGTTTTCTGCCACCGGGATGGGTCTACCCTTACCATAGTCAAGTCCCTGAGGGTGACTGGTGCCGCGTTTCGCGGTGTGGGGCCAGTTTTGGCACCATTTACTTAAGATAGGCGTTGCATTGATCGCGGCTACGTTTGGGGTACTCGGAGGTGGATATGCATCTACGCGCAATTTCAGATAGGTACGTCCCCTCACTGTACGAGTACCTAGTTATGTCCTTCACCTTTTTCTCCTCTTTTACAGATCCTAGGGGTCTTAACACACCGGTGGCAGGGGGCTGGCGGGCCGCAGCTATGTACACTGGGCAGCTGTATATGCTGCAGCGACAGAGAGTGGACCCCGGCTGGGCTGTGTGCATCCGCACGTATGCTATGGTATGGTATGCGCGGCACATGGGGGCGGGAACTGTTGCCATTCCTGCTGTCTGACAGGGATGCTGGACCGCCCAATGTTTTACAGGCACCTCGGCGGCAGCGATCTGGTACGGATCACTGCTGTTACTAAACCGTCGAGGGGCTGTGACCTGGCATTTTGTATCACGTATGGCTTACATACGGTCGCTATGGTCTAACACCGTGCTGAGACACCAATTTAGGGGAGATGCGGATCTCCCTAGTTCGGACTGTCCCGGCAGTCAGTGGACGGGGCTCTGGCTCCGTCCCGTTCTGAGCATGGCTGTGAGACGGCCATTGGAGACTGGGTGATAGGCTTACACAAAAATTTTGCTGGTAGGCAGGAGAAGGGGTCCACCTGTCGGTTAGAGGTATGTGCCTCGTTCTGAGTGTGATGCAAGCAGGCCTGGCGACCGAGCTGACGGTCTTGGGGGGGGGGGGGCGGTGAGTCATCTTGGATGCCTCCCCGTTTGGCGGGTAGCACTGGTAAGGTAAATATTTATGACCCACAGGTATCCGGCAGGTTCGCAATTGACTGGCCAACACTTAGACAGGTACAGGTGTAATAACGTTGACCGGTCAACGACGAACCAGGCAAAGGGGTGATGGCAGGAGCTCTTCAGCATGCATCACCCCGTGATTTGATGGATACACGTCAGAGGGTGGGGTCAGTAGATAGTTTATTGACTACGGTCAACAATTTGTTTGTTGCAAACAAACAAATTGATACAAATGGATACATTGTAGCCAATTGCCATTGGCAATTTTGGGAGGAACCTTACCAGTGTTACTGCGGCCTGCTTGCCTTAAGAATTATAATTGGCTGAGTACCAATTGAAATTTATAATTTGGACTAGGGCATGAATCAATAAATGTGGCCCAATGCCATTATCCACATATACCGGTGTCTGAGTCCTTTTTTGGGGGGTGCGCCTGCAAAGGGCTAAGGACCAGAAAGTGAGTCATGGAACTGGATCAGTGGTACAGGTGTCATGCTGCGATGTGGAAAGTAAATGGAAAGCCAGGGCAATCTTCATGACTGGTCGCCATGATGATAACTAATATTTGGAATTGGATATGATACTGGAAGAAGTGTTTCATTTGATCTTTGCAGTCTGCATAAGCATGATGTTGTCCTCTAGTTGTCCTCCATGAGTGGCTCAGGCATCACTTCCCAAACTCTGAAGTCTCTCAGCAGCATCTGCAACCACAGAAGTTCTCAGCATGCTTCCTCTGCAGAGGTAAACTCTGACTCTGTGGAAGACAAAACTAAAAGATTTGTGAAAATGGTTCTTTTAATACATGTATTTTAATCTGGAGGCTTTGAAATGTTGCTCTTTTTTTACAAACTGATTTTAAATTTAACATGCCATTTAATTTTTAATGTTCACTTTTGATTTATTGTTTTTATAATTTTGTTCTTCTAAGTCACTTTGAGTAGCATTTTCAGAGCTGAAAAGTGGCATAGAATAGAAAATACACAAATACCTGCTTTTAAATTTTTTATTTATAATTGTAACTTGACATATAATGAATCAAAATGCAAAAAACTATAAGCATAATAACAAAATATAATGCAAACGATGCAATTCTCACATAGAAAATAGAAACCATTTATTCTATTTCTTCTTCTCCTTTAGTTACTGTACCCAGTTCCTCTTCAAAACGACATTGTTTCATATCCTGGCACCTCACCTTTTTACTTCAGTAGGACATACGCTATAAATTATCCTCAAAGATTTTAAAATCTATTTACTTTTGGCAACCTTTTAAAACCTCAATCTCACACGTCAATGAATCACTAATGGCTATATTCTAAATGTCTTTATAGCATTCAATAAATTGAAATTCAAATCTTATGTTTCAATTTCTTGTTATAATTAATCTCAACACAGCTACTAAAATTGTAATTAATTCCCTTTTTTGCCACTTCAATTTAATATCTCCAAGGCTGGATAACAGTGCTATTTTTTGGGACAAGACTCAAGTTTCATTGATAAAAATCTCATTCATTTCATTAAACCCTCTATTCTAAATTTTTGAAATTCTCACCATAAATAGAAATCAGTACCAACCTCATGATTACACCTCTAACATAATGCAGAATATTTTTAATTATAACAATTCATTTTTGCTGGTATTAAATACCATCTCCATATTGTTTTATAACAATTCTCTTTAATCCTTATAGACATATTTTTGAGAATTCTTTTCTTCTATAAAGTTTTCAATTCCACTTCAGTTATATCCCTGTTCAAACCCATTTACCAAGTTAGTTTTCAACCCTGCTGTTGGCTCTCTGCCTCTACCAATATTCTGTAAAGTTTTCTTGTTAATCCTTTCCTTATCTTCTTTGTTCATCTCCCACTGCTCATTTAGTTCTTCAAACTTTGTCAGGTCTCTACATTTTCTATATTTTCTACCCAACGCTTAGCCATTGCAGGCGCACTCACCAAAGAAAGACTCAGACACCGGTATTGGATTAAAGGCATCGGGCCACTTTTATTGAATAATGCCCTAGTCACTTTCAATTGGTGTATCATCTAATTGTAATTCTTTAAGGCAAGCAGGCTGCAGTAACACTGGTAAGGTTCCTCCCAAAATGCCAATGGAAATTGGCTACATGTATCTATTTGTATCAATTTGTTTGTTGACACAAACAAATTGTTGACCGGAGTCAATATACTATCTACTGACCCCACCCTATGATGTGTATCCGTTCAATATCAAGGTGATGCAGGCTGTGAAGCTCCTGACATCACCCCTTGCATGGTTCGCCCTTGACCGGCCAATCCTATTTCCCCTGTACCTATCTACGTGTTGGCCAGTCAATTGTGAACCTGCCGGATACCTATGGGTCATAAATCTTTACCTTACCAGTGCTACCCACCACACGGGGAGGCGTCCGTGATGACTCACTGCCCCCCCCCCGACCGTCAGCTCGGTCACCAGGCCTGCTTGCACATCCTCAAGAAAGAGGTTCATACCTCTGGCCAACAGATGGACCCCATCTCCTGCATATAGATCAAAATCCTGCAAGCCTATCCTAGGATGTCGAATGGCTGTGCCAAAGCCATTATCAAAAAGGAAACGGGCAACAGCCCTGTTCACTGACCGTCGAGCACGATCCAAACCACGGAGGTCAATGCCTCCCCTGTAACACTGTCTCGGCACGATGTCAGACAATAGCAGCTGCGTGTATGGCCATAAGTGATGTAAAAAGGCCAGGTCACTGCACACCGACATTTTTAAAGAAAGGCCAGTGATCTGTGCGGGATCATTGCCGCCAAGGTGCAGAATCAGGACATCAGGCGGTCCAGCATCCCTGATGGACATCAGGAATGGCAACAGTTCCCGCCATCTCATGCCATGCTTACCATACCATCACATACGTGAGGCTGCACGTAGCCCGAGATGGGGTCCCCAGTCTGTCGCCGCAGCATACTGCGCTGCCCAGTGCACAAAACTGTGGCCCACCAGCCATACTGCCACCGGTGTGCATAGACACACAGGGTCTGTAAAAGAAGGAAAAGGAATTAAGGACATAACTGGCACTCATGCAGTGAGGGGGCATACATATAAAGAAAAACGCACGGACCCCCACCTGCCCATGCGACGTATATCAGCATCAGAGTACCCAAACGCAGCTACAGTTGAAGCGGCGCCTACCCTGAATGAATGGGTGCCCTAACGAGCCCCTGGGAGGCCGACACTGTGAAGTGCCATACTGGTCATCTTCCAAAACTGGAATTTGGTAAGGGGAGACCCATCCTGGTGGCAGAAAAACGGGACAGGGTGCGTGCCACGTACTGCCAAAAACGCATGTAGGGCACCAACCGGACAGATGTCAGCAATTGTACACCATAGCAGTCTGACACCACTGCCTACTCCATGCTGATCGGCCTTTGAGGAGCGAATCCTCAACTGGGCCCACTCCTGGTTGATAAAGACATCATTGAGTTCCAGTGCCCTACGAGACATGTCCCCTTTTGACAATGGGACCAGCTCACTGATACGGAGCGCTCCAAAGAAAGCTACGGTGGTAGCTGCATGAAAGAGAGCCTCCTCAAACCTATCGTAACACAAGCTACGCCAACCTTGTGCAAGGTGGGTCAGAACCTCTGGTGAAATGGGGTGACGTGTGTCCGGGCGGCGGCCACGTTCACGTGTCCACCCTTCTAATACATGGCGTATGTGGAAGTTATTCACGCAGTCAGTGAAGCCCCGTGCCTTGGCCATAAACGGCAATGCTGAAAGCCTAGTGGTGATGGTGCGAGGGACTAACCCTAGATCGTGCAGGTAAACCATGAACTGTAAAATCTGGTCGACTGGGATCGGCCACACTTCGGGCAACTGCCTTTGCCCACAAAAGTTCCTAAACTGTAGGAGTGCATGTAGATACGCCTTACGCATGCGAGGTGCCAAAGACATGCCGATCGCCCGGTTCACCTCTTCTCGCCAAATGTCCAGATCTCGGCCGGGAGTGGAGATGGAAGTTCCTCTGCTTCTGGAGCCAAGGCACGGAACCGGGGATCTGCAGGCAGGATAAAGCGTCAGCAATATCATTATCAATGCCTGGCACATGTCTGGCCCTGAAAAGCACATTAACGCGCAAAGACCTCAAGACAAATTGGCAAACTAAGGCAATAACTCTGGGGGATTTGGATGTCTGGGCATTGACAATGTGCACCACTGCAGCATTGTCACACCAAAAGTGAACTACTGAATTAGCCCACCTATCCCCCCAGAGCATTAGGGCCCCCAAGATGGGAAAAAACTCCAGGAAAGTAAGATCACGTAAACGATCCGTGCCTTGCCATGTCTGAGGCCATTGACCATAGGACCACCTTCCTTCAAAGTAAATCCCATAACCCAGGGAGCCGGAGGCATCCGACTGTACTTGGAAATGCGGGCTGAGCATAAGCTCTGATCTCCAGAAGGAGATGCCATTAAAATCCTGTAGGAATGTGAGCCAAACCGTAAGGCTGCCCGTAAACCTCTGGTCAGCCGTACCCTGTGGTGACGTTTTAAAAGGCCCGCCATGGCGTCACACAGACGCCTGGCAAAGGCTCTGCCCAGTGTTACTACCCTACAGGCAAAGTTGAGGTGGCCGTGAAGCACCTGCAACTCTCGGAGAGACACCTTACGCCTGGCAAGCATTGCCAGAATTCCATCAGAGATCCGAGTCACCTTTTCCATGGGCAACCTGGATGTCTGGGCAACGGTGTCAATATCAATACCTAAAAAGGTGAGAGTGGTGGCTGGTCCCTCAGTCTTTTCAGGTGCTAGGGGAACACCCAGTTCCCGCATAAGCGCCTGAAAAGTGGCGAGGAGACGAGCACACGTGTCCGTGCCGTGTTCCCCTCCGAACAAAAAATCATCGAGGTAGTGGGCTACAGATCGGGACTCTGATCTACAAACAAAAGCCCAGTGAAGGAAGGTGCTAAATCATTCGAAAGCCGAACATGAGATAGAACAGCCAAAAGGCATGGCCTTATCTACATAAAAATTGCCCCGAAAACGAAAACCTAAAAGCTCAAAGTCGTCCGGGTGCACTGGCAACAATCGGAATGCCAATTTGATATCACACTTTGCCAGTAGCGCCCCTGGGCCACACGAGCGTACCATCTGTAAGGCCTGGTCAAAGGATGTATACCTGACCGAGCAAAGGTCATCAGGTATCGCATCGTTGACTGAAGAGCCTGCACGGTAAGAAAAGTGGTGAATTAGTCGAAATTCACCCGGGGACATCTTAGGGACTAAACCCAAAGGTGACACTTTCAAGTTCGGGAATGGTGGGTCAGCAAATGGCCCAGCCACCCTCAGTGCGGTGACCTCCTTGGCTATAGATTGGGCGGCAATATCCTCATTACCCCTGAGAGAAAGTAAGTTCGGGGCGTCCTGAGGCCCGCGTACATCCTGAAATGGTATGCAGAAGCCAAACTGAAAACCCTCAAGTAGGTACCTCGCATCATCCTGTCTAGGATAAGCGGCAAGCCAACGTTCCAGCACCTGGACATTAATTGGGGAGGGGGCCTTTTTGATGGGTAGCACCGTCATAAGAACATAAGAACATAAGAACATAAGAACATAAGAACATAAGAACATAAGAACATAAGAACATAAGAACAGCCTTGCTGGAACAGGCCACAGCCCATCCAGTCCAGCATTCTGTCTCACACAGTGGCTCACCATTTCCTTCAGGGTATTCCCAAGCAGATGCCTTCACCTGCTTAGGATTCCCTGGAAATGACATTGAGAGATATCCTGCCTATCTCTCCAACCCCGAGGTTGTCCTTAAGTATCCATAATTATAGCCATTGATACCCTTGTCCTTCATGAACTTGTCTAATCCTTTCTTAAAAGCTGTCAAGACTGACAGCTGTCACCACTTCTTCTGGCAGGGAGTTCCATAGACCAGTAATCCTCTGGGTGAAAAAGTACTTTCTCTTATTTGTTTGAGAACTAGTACCCAAAAGTTTCATGGAGTGTCCCCTAGTTCTAGTGTTGTGCGATAGGGAAAACAGTTTTTCCTTATCTACTTTGTCCACACTGTGCATGATTTTATAAACTTCAATCAGGTCACCTCTTAGACGCCGTCGTTCAAGAGTGAAAAGGCCCAACCGTGGCTGATTATGTGGTGGCCCTTAGGGCAGCAGCCGCCCCTTGCCACTGGGAGAACCTGGAAATATCCCTGTGGGACCGGCTGCTGTGCGGTCTGAGGGATGAAGAAGGGATGAACTGGACAAACTGTTGGGCCAGGGGATTTTGGTTCCGGTGGACTCTGTGGAGTGGGAAACTCCTATTGTTACGGCAATGAAAGCGAACGGGGAGGTTCAAATTTGCGCCGACTATAAGTGCACAATTAACAAGGTGATTCGCCCTAATGCGTACCCGGTGCCGGTAGTGAGCCACTTGTTAGCCACGTTACATGGGGGTAAATGTTTTGCAAAGCTTGACCTAGCACAAGCCTATCAGCAGCTCACAGTTACGTCTACTGCTGCAGCTGCGCAAACCATTGTAACGCACAAAGATGCCTTCAAGGTAACACGCCTACAGTCCGGAAAAGGGTTGAGCTGTCATTAGAGAGGGGTTGCCTCCTCTGGGGCCAGCGGGCGGTCATTCCAGAGGTTCTATGCGCAAGGGTGCTCAAGTTGCTGCATACCAGCCACCCGGGAATCGTGCGCTCAAAGGCTTTGGCCAGGAGCTACTTCTGGTGGCCCCAGATATATGCGGATATTGAACAATTGGTGGGCATGTGCGAGTATTGCCAGAGTTCTCGACCCGAGGAGTCCCGACTTCCTCACAGAGAATGGGACATGGCCCGCAGACCATGGTCTCAATTACATATCGACTTTGCTGGTCCGTTTTGAGGCTCTATGTTCCTCCTCGTGGTCTCCAAGTGGTTAGAGGTTATCCCTATGTCCAACACCTCCTCAGCCACAACAATCAAACAGTTGCGCAAGGTGTTCAGTTGTTTCGGACTGTCCGATGTGCTTGTCTCCGACAACGCCAGTACCTTCACGTCCGCCGAATTCCAAGCATACCTAGAGAGAAATGCCATTCGGCACATCACCTTAGCCCCTTTCCATCCTGCTACTAATGGGCAGGTTGAACGCCAAGTGCGTACCACCAAAGAAGCGCTTCGGCGTATGGGTCCCAGGGATTTGAACCTGTAACAGTGCCAGTTCCTCATCTGTTACCGGGCTACTCCCCTGGCATCCGGTCTATCGCCTGTGGAGATCCTAATGCACAGGAGACTGGTAACCCTTTTTGATCGGTTGGATTCGACCAGGGTGGAGGAGAAAGGGAGGAATATTGAGATGGGAAGCACAAAAGTATTCGCAGTAGGGGACCCGGTGCATTGCAGAAACTATGCGGCCAATGGCCCAGCATGGGTCCTAGGGGTTTTGATCGGACAGACCGGGCCAGTTTAGTACAAAGTAGAAACCAGCGAGGGTTTACTGTGGTGAAGACACGCTGACCAACTCAGATGGCGGGTCACGGACACCTAGGGGCAGGCCAGCCTGGGGGACGAAAGAAACCAGGGGGCAGACATCCCGGGTGAGTCAATGTTAGGGTCCTCCCCCACCTGCTTATTCCAAGGGGGAGACATGGGGTACTCCCCACAAGGGGACTCCCACAGAGAGACAGAGCACCTTTCACCCCACAGCAGGGGGGCACATACAAATCCATGTCCTTTGCACCCACCAGGGAGGGAAGAGCCCAATGGTTTAGTGTTTGATTTTAGGGACCGGGGGGAGTTTGCGGAGTGGTCCCCCACCCGTCCGAGCAAGAAGCGGGGTTTTACGTTAGTCCCGAGTACCCAGGTCCCCCGGCTTCTGAGTCCACCCCTTCCCAAGCAGCGACACAAACACCCCTGGAACCGCCCAATGCACGGAGTGGCAGGCAGGACTTAGCATTAAGGTATTCCTCCTCACTCCCAAGTTTTGTGCTAGGAAGGTCCCCGGCCGCTGCGGGGACAAAGCAAAGTTTCAAGTCACAGCTGTTTGTTCCTCTCTCGCCCTCAAGCTCGCGAACAGAGCAGTGTTCCCGACAGGCAGTTAACGAGTCTCATTTTCCCATTGCAGGACGAGAGTCTGCGGAACACAGAGCCCCTGTTTCACCTGAGCTTGGGCAAGCCACCATACGGCCCAAGCGAACATGCGGGAAACCACAATGGTTAAGGGACTTCGTCCCATCCTAGGGGGGAGGAGTGTTATGTATGGAATACTATGCCTTTAAGATGGAATGTAACAATGTAACTCAATGTATTGCAACAGTTACAATGAGCTACTGCTGCCTCTCGATGGTATCGAGAGGCAGCTGATAGCGATCTACACACATTATACAAGTTAACCAATTACAGCCAGCCGCGGGAAATATTCCCGCCACAGGTAAACCTGATGAAGAATGCCGTGCGTCACAATGACGTCACGAATACAGTAACCAATGAGCAACCATGTAACCAGTTTCAAATGTACCATGCTGTATAAAAGGAGCTGCGCCTCCGCCATTACCTCATGTTCAGATTGCTTACTCTAAAATAAAGATGTGTTTGGCCTTATGAATGCTGCCTACCGCGTATTAATCTGCAAACATCAAAGATGGGGGTGTTCCTTTCTTTGAGAAGCCAGGTTCACTAATTGACTGTCATTCTGGATCTGGCACTTAATATGGAATCCCAGATTGCTGCCATGACCAGATCTGCCTTTTTTCATCTTCCACAAATCACCCAACTACACCCCTACTTGGACAGGAGGTTTCTGACAACCCTAGTCCATGTACTGGTAGTCTCATGAACTGACAACTATAATGTTCTTTATGTGGGGCTGTCCTTGTCCTTGACAAAGAGATTGCAATGTGTTCAGAGTACTGCAGCCGGGTTGATTTTGGGAGTGGAAAAATCATTTCAACTGTGTCTGGCTACCCCAGCTCCCAGTTGCATACCATACCAACCTGGTGTAGCGCCGTTCTCAAAAACCTCACACCTGCATCACCAGGTCCTCCCAAAGCACACAGCTTCAGGTGCCATCACTGAGAGCGGCAAGGAAGACCATAACTGGGGGGGGGGGTTCTCAGTGGTGGCACCAACTCTCCAGAAGAAGCTACCAGTGGATCTGTGGCAAGCTCCATCTTTAGATGTTAAGAATCTGAAAACCAGTTTATTTAAAGTTGCTTTTAATGGCCTCTTTCCCTATGGTACTTAAGGGGTCTCCAGTCAAGACCCATCATCTTTACTTATTTATTACAGCTATCATTGTTGAGGTGGGCTATGTATGTATCATTGCATTTTATCTTGTGAACCACCCAGAGAGGGAAATTTTGGTTCCACAAAGTAGTGGAATATAAATGTGTGAAATAAATTTAAAAAATCCAATTTATTTATTACACTCTTTTTTATATTATCTGGAAAATCTCCCAAGTCCATTATCTAGGTTAATGAGGAAGTTGTTGAACATGCATTGTCAAAGGACAAGGATGGGACTTTCACACTGGAAATATGGGGTAAGCTCAATGTATGGAAATAATACATAGGAGAGTTGTTTAGTGATGAAAGAGGCAAACAGCCTGTCATAAATGGCAATACTGGACCAACAATACTGGAGAGTAAGGTTGTAAGACCAAAGATGGGAGAGCAAGAGGGCCAGATGACATCCCAGTAGAAATTTTGAAACTTCTATCTGAAGTTAACATCAAAGAATTGACAGACCTTTTAAACACCATTTATGACACAGGCATCCTTCTGAGCTAGCAACATTTGTTACATTGCCGAAGAAACCAAACACGAAGTCCCATGAAGAATACAGAATGATTAGCCTCATGAGTCATTCTCTTAAGGTCTTTTTGAAACTCATCCATAGTAGAATTTCTAAAAAGTGTGAAGAAAACACAGGTGAGACACAATTTGGCTTCCGGAATTCTATGGGTACCAGAGAGGCACTGTTTATGATGCAGATCCTCATACAAAGATTTAGAGACATGAGATGTGATGTGCATGCATGTTTTATAGATTATGAAAAAGCCTTTGATAGATGCCAGCATGAGATTATCACAGCACTGAAGAAAATAGGCATAGATGATAAGGATATCAAAATAATTACCAACCTTTACTGGAATCAAACAACTCAAGTCAGAGCTGAAGAGCAGCTGACAGAGCAGGTTCAAATTCACAGAGGTGTGCGACAAGGTTCTGTGTTGTCTCCAACACTGTTTAATATATATTCGGAAAGTATTTTTTTCAGAAGCACCATCAGATTTAAACATTGACATTAAAATTAATGAGGAATGCCTGAATAACATCCGATATGCTGATGACATAGTGTTGCTGGTCACACACCTTGCAGATCTTCAGTTGATGATGGAGTGAGTTAGAGCCTCAAGCACAGAATATGGTTTGGATCTCAACACCAAGAAGACAAAATATCTTGTTATAAGCCAAGCACCAACTCACAGCAAGCTAATGGCAGAAACAAAAGAAATCAAAAGGTGGATAAAATTGTCTATTTGGGGAGTATGTTAAATGAAAAGTGGAATCCTGAGGTAGAGATTAAAATACAAATAGAAAAAGCAAGATCTACCTCCATAAAAATGCAACATTTGTTATGCAGTAGAGAACCATCTCTTGCTACAAAGATCTGAATATTGAGATGTTATGTATTCCCAGTGCTGACATATGGAGTTGAAGCTTGGACATTGACTAAAGGATCTGAAAAGAAAATAGAAGCTTTTGAAATATGGATCTACAGACGGTTGCTAAGGATATCATGGGATGACCATGTGACAAATGTAGAAGTGTTGCGCCAGATGGATAGAGAACAAGAACTGTTTAAGACCATTAAACAGAGAAAACTCCAATACCTTGGGCATATAATGAGAAAATACTCATTATGCAAGGGACGATCCCTGGGAAGAGAGGCCCTGGACATAGACAGACTTTGTAGCTAAAGAACCTGACAGACTGGTGTGGAATGTCCTTGGAAAAACTGTTTCGATGAGTTAAGAACAGGAAGACTATCACCATGATGATAGCCAATATTCAGAACAGATATGCCACTTGAAGAAGAAGATAATATTAGGAATATTTCTTATTTGATTAGCAACATAAAATATATAATAGCTTTATTCAGTTAGCATCCACCATCTTGAAACATATACCACTGTAGCTCTGTCTTGACTTGGGCTGGCCCCATGCCATTATTGCTTCCCGTTTACTACTGCAAATTTCCAAGTTCCTATAAGCATGCTTTTGTCCGTCCTTTGCTGGAAAAAAACTCCATCCCTATCCCAAGTGTAGTAATGAGGTTTGGACTTCTTTGATAAACTGCCTATTGGAATCTCATCATCGACGTCCTCTCATTATTTGAAACTGAGCATGGCTGTTTGTGAGCTGCGCCTCCCTGCCCTTTCCACCGGCAGGGAAGGTAAAAGGAGCCCAGCTGGGGCCAAAGACGCTGTTTGTGAGCTGCGCCTCCCCGCCCTTTCCACCGGCAGGGAAGGTAAAAGGAGCCCAGCTGGGGCCAAAGACGCTGTTTGTGAGCTGCGCCTCCCCGCCCTTTCCACCGGCAGGGAAGGTAAAAGAAGCCCAGCTGGGGCCAAAGACGCTGTTTGTGAGCTGCGCCTCTTTGGTGTCTGTTCCAGGAGACATAGAAGGAGTCGCAGTATGGACTAACACAGGTTTATTGGTTGATGATCAGAACGAACTTCTTTGATAAACTGCCTATTGGAATCTCATCATCGACGTCCTCTCATTATTTGAAACTGAGCATGGCTGTTTGTGAGCTGCGCCTCCCTGCCCTTTCCACCGGCAGGGAAGGTAAAAGGAGCCCAGCTGGGGCCAAAGACGCTGTTTGTGAGCTGCGCCTCCCCGCCCTTTCCACCGGCAGGGAAGGTAAAAGGAGTCCAGCTGGGGCCAAAGACGCTGTTTGTGAGCTGCGCCTCCCCGCCCTTTCCACCGGCAGGGAAGGTAAAAGGAGCCCAGCTGGGGCCAAAGACGCTGTTTGTGAGCTGCGCCTCTTTGGTGTCTGTTCCAGGAGACATAGAAGGAGTCGCAGTATGGACTAACACAGGTTTATTGGTTGATGATCAGAACGAACATGTGGTAATGGCGGAGGTATCTCACATTATATACAGTGGTACAACACATTTGAACTTGGCTGCATGGTAGCTCATTGGCCGCTACCGGCGTGACATCATCCGGGTCACGCCCATCTTCGGTGGTGGATCAGTAGTAGTTGTTTTCTGCGGGAAGTTCCCGCGGCTGCAGGTGATTTGAGGAATGATGACCATGTGAGTTGAACACTCGCAGCTGCCCTCTATAGGCAGCTTGCTCGCGTTCCTTTAACAGCTGGGTTACATTGTGATTGTGGCTGGGTTACATTCATACATTTCTTAAAGCAACATTGTACATTCATATGAAGCAGCATTGTACATACACAACATCCCTCCCCCCTAGGATGGGACAAAGTCCCTCAACCATTGTGGCTTGCCGCACGTGCGCCTGGGGCGAGCGGCCGCTTGGCTTAACACAGGGGAGCCTGGCTCTGCGGAGTCCTGTCCTGCAATGGAAAGGGGGGACTCGTTAGTGGCTCGGTGTGGGCTCTGTGGTAACCTTGCATTGGGGGAAGGGAATGGAATGAACAGTTGGGAAGTGAACTCCTGCCTACCGCTTGAGGAGCTAGGGGTCCCCCCCAGCACGAATCTCGGGACCAACAAAGAGACCCTCGTGGTCTCGCCACCCCCCGTACCCTGCCTGGGAGTTCCGGGGACTGCGGTGGGTGGACTCCCCCCCCCGATGCCTGCCTTGGGGGTGTTGGCCTCCGGGGAGCTGGAGCTATGGTATATTCTAACACAAAAGGACTGGGGGGACTGGAGGTACCAGGGGCTGAACTGAAACCCCTCTTCTCGCTAGGACGGGTGGGGGACCACTCCGCTACACCCCCCTGGTACCGTAACTCATAATCATCAAACTGATCCCTCTCTTTCAAAGTATCCTCCTCTGTGGCTGAGAACCGAGGATATGCATTTGTATCCCCGGTTTCCGCCGTGTCTCCCCCTTGGGTAATGCGGGTGGGGGAGGACCCTAATGCTGAATCCCCTTCACTAGTGACCCGCCTTCTGAGTTGGTCGGCGTGCCTCCTCCAGAGTAGACCCGAGCTAGTCTCAACCCTGTAGGACACAGGTCACGTCTGCTCGATGACTGTCCCTGGGACCCACGCCGGCCCTGACGCCGTGTAGTTCCTGCAGTGAACCGGGTCCCCTGCCGAAAAACTTTTGGAGCTCCCTCCCCCTATATTTATGTTTCTCCCTTCATCCTCCACCCTGGACGGATCCATCCGGTCAAAAAGTGTTACCGGACGCCTCCTCATGAGGAGTTCGGCTGGGGAAAATCCTGAAGCTAAGGGGGTTGTCCTGTAGCAGATGAGGAACTGGCACAAATGCAGGTTCAACTCACCGGGACCCATGCGCCGCAGTGCGTCTTTCGTAGTGCGCACTTGGCGCTCTACCTGACCGTTTGTGGCGGGGTGAAACGGGGCAGCGGTGATGTGCCTGATGGCGTTCCGCTCAATAAACGTCTTGAACTCTGCAGACGTGAAGGTACTAGCGTTATCGCTAACAAGGACGTCTGGCAGGCCGAAACAGGCAAAAAGCTTGCACAACTGCTTGATGGTTGCGGCGGAGGAGGTGCTGTTCATAGGGATTACCTCCAACCACTTGGAATAGGAGTCGACTACCAATAGAAACATGGACCCGCGAAAAGGGCCAGCGAAGTCGACATGGATCCAGGACCATGGCCTGCGGGCCGTATCCCATTCCCTATGGGGCAACCGGGACTCCTCGGGCCAAGAGCCCTGGCAGCTCTCGCACGTGCCCACTAAACGCTCTATGTCCCCGTCTATCTGGGGCCACCAAAAGAAACTCCTGGCCAGAGCCTTGGAGCGCACGATCCCGGGGTGACTGGTGTGCAATAGTCTCAGTACCTCGGCCCTCAGCTTCTCTGGGATAACTACCCGCTGGCCCCAGAGTAAGCAGCCCCTTTCCAGCGACAGCTCTACTCTGCGCCTAAAAAATGGTCTGAACTCTTCATCGGGGGGAGTCGTGGGCCAGCCCTTCCTAACCCAGGAACTAACTTGGGCCAGCATCTTGTCGGCCGCCGTGGCTTTGGCGAGGTCGGCCAGGACAATGGGGGTGAGTCGAGAGACTCGATCAGTAGGACTTGGTGATCCTGCTCTACCTCGCATGTGGGGTCCCCTACACTTGGGAGGGGAGATCGGGACAGTGCGTCCGCATGGGAGATCTCCTTCCCTGGGCGATAGACCAGCTCATACTGGTAGGCGTTGAGGAAAATGGCCCAACGCAGCATTCTGGGGGATAGTATTTGCGGTGTGGGTTTGCCGGTAGTGAAGATCCCCAAAAGTGGTTTGTGATCGGTCACTACCGTAAACTCGCGGCCGTATAAAAAGTCATGGCACTTTTTCGTTCCGGCGATGATGGCTAGGGCCTCCCTATCAGTTTGCGCGTAATTGCGCTCGGCCTTTGAGAGGGATCTAGAGTAGTACGCTACCGGGGCTTCCCTCCCGCTTTCCAACACGTGGCACAGGACCGCCCCCACCCCCACTGGGGACGCATCACAGACTAAAACCACTGGTTTTTTCGGGTCGAAATGGGTCAGGACAGCGTCCGAAGACAGGAGTGACTTAAGCTCCTTGAATGCTCTCTCCTGCCTGTCCCCCCACCGCCAAGCCGCGTCCTTTTTGAGCAGGGCATGCAGTGGCTCCACGACCGATGCCTTCCGAGGCAGGAAGGTATGATAAAAATTTAGGAGCCCTAGAAATGACTGTAGCTCCGGTTTTGCGGTGGGGCGAGGGGCGTTCTTCACGGCTGCAACCTTTGACTCAGAGGGTTTGATCCCGTCCGGGGTTACCTTAAAGCCTAGAAACTCAACCTCCCTCGCAAAGAATACGCATTTGTCCCTCCTCAGTCGAAGGCCTGCCCTCTCGAACACTGAAAGGACCCCATCTAGCCTCTTTGCCAACTCTAATTCGCTCCCCGCCGTTATCAACACGTCGTCGAAGTATGGGAGCACGCCTGGAAGCCCCTTTAAAAGGCATTCCACGAGGGATTGGAAAATTCCGGGGGCCAAATTCACGCCAAACTGAAGGCGTGTTACCTTAAACGCCCCCTTGTGCGTCACTATCGTTTGCGCGGCGGCAGCAGCCGGGGTTACAGAGAGCTGCTGATACGCCTGAGCCAGATCTAACTTGGCGAAACACTTCCCCCATGTAACGTGGCCAGCAAGTGGCTGACCACGGGCACTGGATATGCGTTTGGCCGAATGGCCTTGTTAATGGTACATTTATAGTCTGCACAAATCCTGACTTCCCCGTTCAACTTAAGGGCTGTAACAATCGGCGTTTCCCACTCCGCCGAGTCAACTGGAACCAAAATCCCCTTCCCCACCAATTTGTCCAGTTCCGCCTCGATCTTGTCCTTTAGGGCGAAAGGCACCCTCCTTGGTTTGAGGCGGATGGGCTGGATTTCTGGGTCCAGCTCGAAGGAAACTGGGGGCCCCTTGTATTTCCCGAGCCCCTTCTTGAAAACGTCCGGGTGCCCGTTGCACACGTCCCACATTGGGTCAGTCTCGATGGCGTTAATGCCGGACAGTTCGATTCCCAGGGGAGCAAACCACTGCGTTCCCAAAAGGCAGCACCTCCCCCCTTTGAGGACCACTAAGGGCAGTTTCTCAGAGTAGCCCTTGAACTTCACCTTGAAATTCCCCACCCCCAACACTGGGATCCCATTTCCCTGCACGTCCCGAAGGTGTAACCTCATGGCCCGCAGTTTGGGCCACTTGTCTGGGGGAATACGCATGAACTCTTTTTGGGACAGGATGGAATAAGATGACCCCGAGT
Source organism: Bradypodion pumilum (assembly GCA_035047305.1). Lineage (NCBI taxonomy): Eukaryota > Metazoa > Chordata > Lepidosauria > Squamata > Chamaeleonidae > Bradypodion > Bradypodion pumilum. The sequence goes on along the minus strand of JAWDJD010000004.1, from coordinate 184,747,006 downwards.
CTATCTCCATCCTCACTGGGACCCCTTGCAACAGTACCTCTAAGAAAAACCGCCGGTGCTCCAGGCCCACGCGGTTCACGCCTTCCTCATCATAGCTGGCTGCGACCTTCCTGGTGCCGGTCGCCTTCCGCTGGTGCGTCTGGGGATGGCTGGAACTCCTCTTGTCCTCGACTCGCCCGCGCCTGCATACTCGGGCGATGTGCCCCTTTCGGCCGCAGTTGTGACACTCGGCCTTTCGAAACGGGCACCTCGTGCGGTCGTGGGACGCCCCACAACCGTTGCAACGGCGGTCCTGCCATTCTCGGGACTGCCGCTTCTCACCATGCTTCTTGATCCTCTGGATGTCATCGTCCTCGCTGGAGTAGGGGTCCGCTGTTGTGGACGACTCCTCGGATGACGTTGGTGTGCCAGCGGGCGGCTTGGGGGCCCGCCAGGCCGTCTTCGCTGGTGTCCGCCGGGCCGCCTGTACTGGTGACTTGGCCCGCTCGGACGCGGCCCCTCGGGACTTGAACAGCCTCACCCCGCTCCTGGCCTCCTCGGCTGCTTGGGCCTCCCGCAGCACCTCGTTGAACGTGAGGCGTTGGTCGCGGGTCATCAGCCTCCTCTGCAGCTCCTCGTCCCTCAGACCACACAACATGCGGTCCTGGAGGGCCTGGTCCAGGTCATCCCACTGGCAGTGGACCGCTGCCAGCCTGAGGGCCGCCGCGTAGGCGGACACGGATTCGCCCGGTCGCTGGTCTCGCCTGTGGAACGTGACCCGTGCTGGGAAGATCGAGACGGGCGGTTGGAAATGCTCACCCAGTCTCTCCAGGATACGGTCGATGGGGACCTCGTCTATCTTCCGGGGGGCCACCAGGGTTATCAGGATCCGCAGCGTGGCCGGCCCCACTTGGGCCAGGAAGTGGGAGCGCATCTTCGCGTCGTCGTCGACGCCCGCGGCTTCCATCGCGTGCCGAAACTGGCACTCGTAGAGTTCCCATTGTTCGGGCTCGCTCACATCGAAGTGGTACGCCTTGACCTTGGGATTCGCCATCGATCCCACCTTCGTCGCCAGTTTGGTGTCTGTTCCAGGAGACATAGAAGGAGTCGCAGTATGGACTAACACAGGTTTATTGGTTGATGATCAGAACGAACATGTGGTAATGGCGGAGGTATCTCCCATTATATACAGTGGTACAACACATTTGAACTTGGCTGCATGGTAGCTCATTGGCCGCTACCGGCGTGACGTCATCCGGGTCACGCCCATCTTCGGTGGTGGATCAGTAGTAGTTGTTTGCTGCGGGAAGTTCCCGCGGCTGCAGGTGATTTGAGGAATGATGACCATGTGAGTTGAACACTCGCAGCTGCCCTCTATAGGCAGCTTGCTCGCGTTCCTTTAACAGCTGGGTTACATTGTGATTGTGGCTGGGTTACATTCATACATTTCTTAAAGCAACATTGTACATTCATATGAAGCAGCATTGTACATACACAACAGCCTCCCCGCCCTTTCCACCGGCAGGGAAGGTAAAAGGAGCCCAGCTGGGGCCAAAGACGCTGTTTGTGAGCTGCGCCTCCCTGCCCTTTCCACCAGCAGGGAAGGTAAAAGGAGCCCAGCTGGGGCCAAAGACGCTGTTTGTGAGCTGCGCCTCCCCGCCCCTTCCACCGGCGGGGAAGGTAAAAGGAGCCCAGCTGGGGCCAAAGACGCTGTTTGTGAGCTGCACCTCCCCACCCTTTCCACCAGCAGGGAAGGTAAAAGGAGCCCAGCTGGGGCCAAAGACGCTGTTTGTGAGCTGCGCCTCTCCGCCCCTTCCACCGGCGGGGAAGGTAAAAGGAGCCCAGCTGGGGCCAAAGACGCTGTTTGTGAGCTGCGCCTCCCCGCCCTTTCCACCGGCAGGGAAGGTAAAAGGAGCCCAACTGGGGCCAAAGACGCTGTTTGTGAGCTGCGCCTCCCCGCCCTTTCCACTGGCAGGGAAGGTAAAAGGAGCCCAGCTGGGGCCAAAGACGCTGTTTGTGAGCTGCGCCTCCCCGCCCTTTCCACCGGCAGAGAAGGTAAAAGGAGCCCAGCTGGGGCCAAAGACGCTGTTTGTGAGCTGCGCCTCCCTGCCCTTTCCACCGGCAGGGAAGGTAAAAGGAGCCCAGCTGTGCGGATTCCGCATACACAATTGGCACAAACGGCCTCTGGCAGAGGTCAAACCAGTTGAGCAGACTCCTGGCCTCTGGCACTTGCCAGCATGGAAATTGGGGGGGGGGGCGGATTAATAATCATAGGGTTGATTCACCCACATCTGACCTGACCAGCGATTCCGCTGAGAGAAGCAAATCGCTAACCTCCATTACGTATTAGGCAATTACTGACTCACAGATCAGCCCAAGCCAAAGTGCAAATAGAGGCCATATTTACCCTGGTGTAAACCCCGAACAATGGATTTCCCCTGTTAGTGTTTGCCCGAGTTAATTAACTTCCCCAAGAGAGATTCCCCATTAACCCGAGTAAATGGGTGATATGATTTTCTGTCAGATGACGATTGTATCACACGCTGCCTTGAATTCCTATAAATGATGATGTCTTTTCCTCAATAAACCACTGGTCTTCGCTCCATCTTGCCTCGTGTCGTTCCTCGACCAGTCTCCTCCGGGATCCTAAGGGCCGCTTCACGGCCCCAATCCAACATCTGGTGACCCCGAGACGTGATCTTACCCGAGAGTAAGCGATCAACGCGGTCCGGTTCTACGCTAGAACCGTGTCCGATCATCCCGGAGGACAGCGCGGCAGCCCGGTCGGTAAGCCAGCCGATCGGGTGGGCAGCTCGGCGACGAGGCATTTCAGAGAGGCATCCTACAGCTTGCTCCGACTTTGGCGGCGGCTTGCAGCACGGAAAAACGCGTTCCGCTCAGGGTCGGCTGTGAACCCCTGACAGCGCAGAGGCCACCGAGGGCCCGTGGCGGCAGGCCACGCTCCGAGCTCTACCCAGAGATTCGTCACGCAAAACCTATTGCCTGAACTACAGACGCGTCGACTCGTCCCGAGAAGGAGACTTCAAAGGACCCTCGCAGGTAATATGGGGACTTGTCCTCAGCGGCAACGTCCGTCCGCTAGCCAAAGAATTCATGAGGAGGAATTCAAAATCCTGGCCAGGGTATATCAGACACGCTTTCACAATGGAGAGCTAGCACGAGTTTTGGTGTTCTTGAGGGAACACTGCCTGCTTTACCCAGAAGCAGGTACGTTATCCCTTCAGCTCTGGGATCAGATAGGAGACTGCATTCAGCAACCACCGAAAGCTCCAAAGGGCATAATTCGCACATGGAGCAAATGTAGGAGACTTTTAGCAGAGGTAGACCCAGTCCGGGTAGAAGCTAAAGAACCCCCAGCGCCAGCAGAGCCATCGGCGCCCACGACGCTCTATCCGTCACTTCAGTTTAAGCAGAGTAGTGTAGGGAGCTTTCCCTCGGTGACAGCTGCAGACGTCACCGGTGGAATGCATGGAATGGGAAGCGCAGGCGCTTCTCTGACAGCTACAGGTTCCCGAACTAAGAGTGCCCTTCAGCGCACAGTTGAGGAAGAGATCAGGAAGGGGGAATTGCCAGCAGAAGAGCTAGCTAAGCTTAGTCAGATTTGTCCAATTCGCTTGGAAATGGATGCCCTCACAGGGCAGCAGCAGGTAGTTCATTCACCAGTCCCGTATAAGCTCCTCATGGCTATACGGAAGGCCATTACAGAGACAGGACTCCAAAGTCGGTTCACTAGGGGCACGCTTCAGCATGTGTGCGAGAACACCATGTTCATCCCGCACGACTGGAAAGCCATCATGCAGATGATGCTCAACCCCAGCCAGTATTTGCTAAGGGACAGCGAGTATCGCCTCGAGGCTCAGACAAGGGCTGCCAGGATGGGAGGGGCAGTACTTCCTGACCAATTATATGGCTCAGGTGCCTTCGAATCCATCGATGCGCAGACCAACTTGCCACTTGCCACTCTTCAGATGTCAGCGGAGGCGCCCTTCAGGGCTTTCTTCAAAGTCCCAGCATCTGGCAAAGCGGCCAAAAATTACACCGCAGTCAAACAGGGCGCCCAGGAGTCCTACATGGACTTTATCAATCGCTTAGAGGAAGCGATTAGTAGGCAGATCGATAACGAGGAAGCCCAACAAGAGCTCATGATGAAACTGGCTAAAGACAACGCCAATCTCGACTGCAGTCACTGGGTAACCGTCCCGACTTGACCCTCACGGACATGATTAGAGCTTGCGCCGACGTTGGCACAGACTCCTACAAAACGGGTCTGCTGGCAGCGGCTGTGCAAGGGGGTAGAAGACCGAAGAACAAAGGGGCATGTCACAATTGTGGCAAGGTCGGTCACTTCGCTAGGGAGTGCCGATCCAAGAGCGGCGGACAACATTCCGGCCGTTCCAAGGCTCCAACCACCCCGTGTCCAAAGTGTAAGAAAGGCTACCATTGGTCCAGATTCTGTCCGAATTCGGGAAACCGGAAGGCGGGCACGTCTCTGGCCCCGGTCCAAACAGAGGCTTCCCTTGCTCTGGGCAAGCCAGAGCTAGATTAGATTCCATTCACATTCCAGGCATTGCGAAGGCGCAGGCCAGCCCCAAGAGTAGTACAGGGCTAGAATTGACTTGCCAGGCGAACGTCACATGCGACTTGCCAGGCACAGTCTATCTGGTGGATTCCCAGTACATGGAACCCCTGCCCAAAGGCTTCATAGGTTTAGTTTTGCCTCGCAGTGTAGCAGGAGCACGCGGAATTCTTGTAATTCCGGGAGTCATTGACTCCAATTTTTCAGGCGTTCTCCAAGTTCAACTCTGGACGCACCTACCCCAAACCATTCACAAGGGAGACACATTAGCGCAACTGATTATGGTTCCTTGTAACTCGCCAGCAGATAGCCAGGGAAGGCTCAGGGACAGCGCAGGGTCCGGGTCAGAAGACCGCTCGAGCGCAAGTGAGGCAGTGCAAGGATACCAGGTCTTAGCGACAGTGGAGACCAACATTGAGTGGAAACAGCGACCAGTTATTGAGGTATTTTTGAATAAAAAATCATTTTCAGGGTTGCTAGATACGGGAGCTGATGTTAGCGTGGTCAGCCGAAGCCAGTGGCCACGAGAGTGGGCCATTGAGCCGGTCTCCGATATGTGGGGGGTAGGCGGCATCCAAGAAGCGTTTAGAAGCCGGGAGTGGGTGGAAGTCACGATCCCCAAGGCTGACGGCACAGCGGTCATTCGGCCGCACATTCTGGACGAGCACAACAACCTTTGGGGGCGAGACATTTTACAGCAATACGGTGCCACTCTCACCTTCGGGTAATGGCATTGCCACTTAAATGGCTCACCAACACGCCAGTCTGGGGGGAACAATGGCCGGTAGTGGGGGAGAAATTAGTCACCCTAAAGCAACTGGTTAAAGAACAGCTAGACGCAGGACATATAGAGCAGTCCACTAGTCCTTGAAATTTGCCCATTTTTGTCATTAAGAAGAAGTCGGGGAAGTGGCGACTCCTCCACGATCTCAGAGAGATCAATAAATGTATACTGCCAATGGGTCCGCTTCAATGCGGCATCCCAAATCCGAATATGATTCCTGAGGGTTGGGAGATCCTGGTCGTAGACCTCAAGGATTGCTTTTACACCATTCCCTTAGACCCCAGGGACCGGGAAAGGTTCGCCTTTACGGTGCCGGTTGTGAACCACAGCGAGCCCACATAGCGTTACGCGTGGAAATTTTTGCCACAGGGGATGCTCAATTCGCCCACCCTGTGCCAAATTTATGTTCACAACGCACTGGCAAAGTTTCGAAACCTTCATCCCACAGCCTTAGTGTACCATTTCATGGACGATATCTTGGTCGCAGCGCCGCAACTCGGCAGCGAAATGTTTACAGACCTCCAAGCCAGCCTGGGGGAGAAAGGGTTACTCATTGCCCCAGAGAAAGTGCAGAGAACCGAGCCCTTTTCATACTTGGGTCATCGGCTTCTCCGTTCCTTCGCAGCACCAGTTTTGCCTCAGATCAATTTAAAAGACTCAGTCACCTTGGTAGAATTGCAGCAAGTTTTGGGTAACATTAATTGGGCCATACCGTATTTCAGATTGGATACGGATCTCTTAAAACTGCTCTTCTCGCTGCTAACGCTAGGAAAGCAGCCGGCAGACTGGATACAAATTCCTCGAGAAGCACGCTTGGCTCTCGAGAAAGTCAACCAAATTCTCAGTCAAAGGTGGGTGGACAGGATTGCTCAGGGGCCATATGCCCCGATCCTGAACTTGTACATCGTTCGGGCCGGATCCATGTTCACCGGAGCCCTAGGAGTGGACTCCGAAAAAGGAGCGAGTATCGTGGAATGGGTGTACTTGCCGAACACCTCTTCCTGAAATATCGTTCCTCCCCAACAGTTGGTCTCCGCGGTGGTCTACCGTGGAAGGCTGAGAGCTAGGGACATCTCAGGGCACGACTTAGCAAAAATCGTGGTCCCGTTCACCAAGGAGCAAATTCAGCAGCTGATGCAGCTCGGTGACTCGCTTCCAATTGCCTTGGAAGGATTCACTGGATGCTTGGCATACCATTTGCCAAAGGACCCCAGGCTCGTCTCACTTCAAACGCAGACAGTCAGCTTGTATGAATTGATCTCGCTGGTTCCGCTTCGGGTGGCCAGAACAGTTTTTACAGATGGGGGTCGCACATACGGCGTCTTAACTTGGCAGGAGGGCCAGGCTTGGCGCACGCTTCTAACTCTTCCACAGAAGTCCGCACAGCGGGCAGAGTTGGCAGCAGTGAACCTTGCTTTGCGCACCTTCGCCAAAGAGCGCCTCAACATTATTACTGACAGTCAGTATGTTAGGAATCTGCTTCACAGTCTACCGGGAGCATACATCGCTCCCGCGATAGACAAAAATTTGCTGAGTCTGTTCCTCACGGCTCAATTTCACTTGCGAAACTGCACGGAAGCACTCTATATTGCCCACATTCGAAGTCACCAGGACCTACCGGGTCCAATCTCCGCAGGCAATATCAGAGCGGATGCGGCCGCAAAGGAAATTCAGCAATGGTCAGTGTTAGGTACTACTCCAATTCAGAGTCATGCATTCTTTCATCAGAATGCCAAAGCGCTCGCCAGACAGTTTAACCTGCCACTTTCTCAAGCCCAAGGCATAGTTCGCTCTTGTCAGCATTGTGCTGGGGCACCGGGGGGCCCCTCGTGGGGGGTCAACCCACGAGGGACGGAGGCTAACCAGGTGTGGCAAATGGATGTCACACATGTCCCGCAGTTTGGCAGATGGCAGTACATGCACGTCTGCATTGATACTTTCTCGCAATTCGTTTGGGCCACAGCGGAAAAAGGGGAGACCGCTTCCCACGTGGAGCAGCACCTCCTAGCCTGCTTCGCGGCGATGGGCAAACCTCGGCACGTGAAAACCGATAACGCCCCGTCCTACAGCTCTAGGCAGTTGGCTAACTTCATGGCCACCTGGGACATTAAGCATTTCTTTGGCGTTCCTTACAATCCGCAGGGGCAAGCGATTGTGGAACGAGTCAATCGGACGCTCAAGTCCTATATTGACAAACAAACAGAAAGGGGTGAGCCACCAGCCCTCCCCAAGTCACAGGGTCAGGCACAGCATTGTCTGAACAAGGTGTTGTTCACGTACAATCACCTCAATGTTTTTTCCGATTGCACGCTGCAGGAGAAACACTTCCGCCGTTCGGAAGCTCTCCCGCGACCGCTGGTCTGTTACCTGGTGCCACCGGACCCTTCCTGGAGGGGCCCGGCGCCACTCGTAACCTGGGGAAGAGGGTATGCTGCAGTTATGTCTCCTACAGGTGTCATCTGGATTCCAGCTCGGTGTGTTAAGCCTCACTTGGAGCCACATGGCGTGGACCCAGACCGATCCGAGTCCGATCCCAGAGATGGAGGACCTCACCCTGACCGAGGGGTCCTGGTGCGAGAAGCGGCGACTGCGGACGACAGCGCCGAAGATCACCTGGGGGATGATCAAGACCCTTTGCAGTGAGGCCCGGGACGTCCTCCAACGCGAGGAGAGGGAACTGACACCGGAGAACTTCGTGGCTGCAGTCTTTGCCCAGATCAATGCCAACACCATGGCAGTCACCATTATCCTGACCCTCTCCCGACTTGCGGGGGGAGGCGTCCAGGCAGCATCACTAAAGGCCAGCAATCTGATGCCGGGCGGAGATCTCCCTGCCCGGATGCACTACAACCTATGGGAAAGGTTGGCGGGTCTCGTCAACCAGTCCGATTTTTGCCTGAAGCAGGACATTGGTTCTGCCTCAATGTTGAGCACCTGCCTCATCCCGGTGTGCCACACTCTGGACGCGCACACCAGGGACGGCGACTGGCTGGTGAGGTGGATTTTCGGTCCGTATCTCCCTACGAGCTTCACAGCATACGCTCGCTGGGGAATGCAGCTGACTATGACTTTGCCGGCTGATGCAGCCACTCTCCACACACCCCGAGTGGCGGTCAGCCCGAACTCTACTTGTGCTCGAATGACCGGCTGCTCCACGGCCGGCTGGACTCGACGCCGCTGCCTTGATGCTGGCCGCGGCAACTGGACTTGTAATAACCCAGAGACACTTGGTTCAATGTATGCTCATGTTACCCTACCTTCAGGTTGGTTCTTTACATGCAATCAGTACACTTGGAGCTACATTCCCGCAAATGTATCAGATTCCATATGTTGTATCAGTCGCTTGACATTGTTACTCCCCACTAGGGATATGGTTACTCCAAGCTCAAATGTTTCCTCATCCATACGGCACACTCGCGCCACCCAGTTAGACAGCTCATGTGATAGCAACATTAGGGTCCTGAGTCCAGCTGAGTACGTCTCGTTGGCAGTCAGCATACTTGGCGTGCCAGGCTTAGCCATCAGCAACGCTCGGAGAATTGGTCAATTGGCTTGCGGATTAGCAAAGGCCATTAACCATACCTCCTCAGCGATAGCGCTGCTCAACCAGGAGCAGGCAGAGCTTCGCCATGCCATCCTAGACAATCGAGCAGCCATAGACTACCTTCTGTTGTTACGTCATTTGGGTTGTGAATCTGTTCATGGCATGTGTTGCTTTAATCTCACAGACAACACCCGTAAGGTACAGAGCCAGCTCACAGACCTCCACACCCTAGTCAAGAACATCAAGGAGGATTCCTCATGGGGGTGGTGGGATTCCTTGTGGTCATGGCTCCCATGGGGGTGGCTCCAGACAACGCTCAAAGTAATTGCGGGGGTGGTAATACTAAGCATAGCAGGATGCTGTTTCATGCAATGTATTCCCTCGCTGCTATCGAGATGCCCCCCGTGGGGGGAACCCCGAAGCGTTGTTCCCATACACCAGCTGATGCCCATCTTGCGCAGGGTCGCCTGTCAGGTCCATAAATAACAGAAAAAGGGGGGGATGCGGATTCCGCATACACAATTGGCACAAACGGCCTCTTGCAGAGGTCAAACCAGTCGAGCAGACTCCTGGCCTCTGGCCCTTGCCAGCATGGAAATTGGGGGGGGGGGCGGATTAATAATCATAGGGTTGATTCACCCACATCTGACCTGACCAGCGATTCCGCTGAGAGAAGCAAATCGCTAACCTCCGTTACGTATTAGGCAATTACTGACTCACAGATCAGCCCAAGCCGAAGTGCAAATAGAGGCCATATTTACTCTGGTGTAAACCCCGAACAATGGATTTCCCCTGTCAGTGTTTGCCCGAGTTAATTAACTTCCCCAAGAGAGATTCCCCATTAACCCGAGTAAATGGGTGATATGATTTTCTGTCAGATGACGATTGTATCACACGCTGCCTTGAATTCCTATAAATGATGATGTCTTTTCCTCAATAAACCACTGGTCTTCACTCCATCTTGCCTCGTGTCGTTCCTTGACCAGTCTCCTCCGGGATCCTAAGGGCCACTTCACGGCCCCAATCCAACACAGCTGGGGCCAAAGACGCTGTTTGTGAGCTGCGCCTCCCCGCCCTTTCCACCGGCAGGGAAGGTAAAAGGAGCCCAACTGGGGCCAAAGACGCTGTTTGTGAGCTGCGCCTCCCCGCCCTTTCCACCGGCAGGGAAGGTAAAAGGAGCCCAGCTGGGGCCAAAGACGCTGTTTGTGAGCTGCGCCTCCCTGCCCCTTCCACCGGCGGGGAAGGTAAAAGGAGCCCAGCTGGGACCGAAGATGAGCCATGAGCCACGCCTCCCCGCCCTTTCCACTGGCGGGGAAGGTAAAAGGAGCTCAGCTAGGGCCAAAGACACTGTTCGTGAGCTGCGCCTCCCCACCGGCGTGTGCTGTACTTGGGTTTTTTTCCTGCTTTGTATGGGAGAGACTAAGGGTAGTTTGTTATTGTAAGATATTGTATCCTTATTGATTTCATTGTGTTATGTATTGATTATTATTATTTTGTATTATCTCGTTTATTGTATCTACATTGTACTTATTTTCTATGGATTTAGGGATTGTTTATTATATTGTTATGTATATTGTATCTTAAACTTGTTGTAAGCCGCCAAGAGTCGGCCACGTGCTGAGTGGGGCAGGATATAAAATTAAAGTTTATTATTATTATTATTTATAAGTCTGAAATTTTGGTTTTTCATCTAGAACATCTTTCTTGGACCTTGACTTTGCTTCCTCTCTTCCTCCAGAGTTGTCTCAGTGGCTATGCATCTCAGTGGATGATCAACTGTAATTTCATTCATTTGTGAATATGAAAGCCAAGATACGTAATTTCCTTTTTGCCAATTTTCATTGGGTCTGTCACTTTTCAACTCCTGAGACTAAAAGCTCCTTGGTAGTTTCATGACAGGATTACAAGGATTACTGTAACAGACTTTTGGTCAATCTTCTTTCTTCTTCCTTCTCATCCTGGTGCCAAATAGTACAGTACAAGTGGTTTTATATTTACCATGTTACTCTTACATTTCTCATCATTCTAGAGCTGCCTAACAGGTTCAGGACATATTCATAACCTTTGTCTTGACATTTAAAGCCCTGCATTATTCCTGTTGCAACAATTTAGCAGAGCTGTGGCATGGCACATTTCTTTTAAGAGGACCTGGTCCAAAGTTGGAATTCTCACCAACATACTATTGAATCATACATACCATATATACTCGAGTATAAGTCAGGCTTTTTTAGCCCCAAAATGAGATCCAAAAATAGGACTTGACTTATACTTGGGTCAACATAAACACTCAAAAACATATCCACACAAATGTCTAAATTAATTAATTTTACCATATTTTCATGTATTTTAATTATTGAAACTCACTAGCAGCTGTTGCATTTTAAACCCCCGATTTATACTTGGGTCAATCTATTTTCCTAGTTTTCAATCTATTTTCCTAGTTTTAGAGGTCCAAATTAGGTACCTCAACTTATATTTAGGATGACTTATAGTCGAGTATAAATGGTACATGTAGTGTTCTGTTAAGCAGTGTGATCTGAGTTGAAAAACAGTTTTCAGGACCACCATCACATCAGTGTCTGATTGCCCACCACCACATTTTAACACAGAAAATCTAGATAGGTGATTACTGTATTACATACCTACATCAGGGTTAGCACTGGGAATCACCAAAGACATGTAAATGAGTAATGGGGCAATCGCTTGCCATTAAATAAACCCAGTGCGATCTGTAACAGTAATTCACAAATTATGGTACTCAACCGTATTATTTCTCATTCACATTAGCTTAAACCTTATGATGAGAAATTATGCACCACCATTATGTGCAACTTTAGGTGCACATTGGTGATATAGACACTAGGTGTTGCTGTTGTCCATGACAAGAAAGAAACCACCAGTAAGGCTACCAAAGTGAATTTTCTAGTGGCTCCGAATTCAGGCTGAAAGAAGAGCAAAACAGTTCTATTCTCTTAGAATATACCTGCAGATTCACTGTTCTTAGCTATTTCCTGGACAGCAGCATCACTGAACCACAGTTGAAACCAGAGGAAATTATTATTTTCTGGGTAATTTATTTTGCTGCCGATGGAGCATGATTTTAGTTAGAGAAGGTCGGTGACTGATTTTGGAGGAGTTGTAATCCCACTGATGCTGCTGACTCAGTTTCAAAGGAGATATTTTTTTTAAACGGATCAACTTACAGTCTGGCTATTGTGTTATCAAATACACAGCAATGTCTGGGTGTGTATTATGGTGCGCAATAGTGGACAATGGAGGAGATGCATATGTAGACAGTAAGTTGAGCTTCAACTGGAAAATTGTCTTGTACTGTGTTATTTGGCTACAGAAATCCTCAATATTCATGATGATGTTCTTTGTTCCCTGTTAAAGAACTGAGAAATACATTAGCAAGAGTCCCCAACCTCAAGATGTTTATATGCACCTTTTGCAACTTTTAGTTATCTTCGGTAGGATGAAGAAAGATACAAACTGTTAAAAATGGAAGAATAAGAAGACTGTGAACAGTTGTGAGCAGAAGAAGATGGCATGCTTAGCTTTTGGGGAAAAAAGTTAGACAAAGACGAAGATTCCATTCACAATTTCTGGTAAGCCACAAAAGGCAATATATCTCTCCAGAGATCTGGCATACTCAGTATCCGCATTATTGAACTGGATTACAACCATAAATTCCTTGCAATTGGTTGGGAAATCTACATTGTCAGTTCACCTGAGAACATGGACACCAGTTTCAAAAGTCAAAAGTCAGGTAAGTGCTACAGCTATGGAGAAAGAACATGGATAAGATTGGTGGAACAAGACATCAATTAAGTTTGAAATATTTCTTATAAGTCAGAAGGCTGAAAACACAAAGGTGAAAGGTGTCTGGGTTTTGAAGCTGGATGCAGAACATGTAATGTAACTGAACTTCTACTGGTTTCCTTTGAACTTTCCACCTATGAAATGAATGAATATTCTCTTATCATGTGATAAATTTTGCTGACATAATCTGTAAAGTTGGTCTTTGTCGAAACCTGGTGGAACTAGAAGACTGGGGAAATGGCAGAACGAAGGGAACTTCCTGATACCTATCGTGTGAACAATGGAAACCAGCCATTAATCATCTTTCATTTTGGAACGGGCACTTTTTGAACTAGCAGAATGTCCAGGGAGAGTGTGTTCCCACATTCCCAAGACACTAGATAAAAATACTCCATTTATTTGGAATTTGACTCTTTCAGACAGGAAACCAGCGCTGCTAATAGGATCTGAATTACAATATCCCACACTGTGGTCCCTGTTGACTTGGGGACTGGCTTATACAAGCTAATTCAAAATTATAACATCTTGAAAACTACTAGTTATCTTCTCATCCACAGTTTTAAATTTCAGTTCAACCATGAAACTTATACACTGGATATTGTATTCATAGAGGAGTTGAGTTCTCTAATTAAACTGTCTAACACTGCAAGTGGAATGATGACAGTTAAAATGTATACCACTTACCTAAGAATAGCAGTTGTTTGCAAAATCTTTGCTAGCCTATGAAGAAAAAACAACAACACAAAACATAGCTGAACTGTGAATCTTGAAGGTCTGATCATTAGATCTCTCACTTCCCATCTGACCCACTGTTACAGTTTTCAAAGGCAGCACTTAACTCAGTCTTAAATGCGAGAATGCATTTTTTTCCTGAAGCAGGAATTTGTTTAAGGTGGATCTCATCTTGCTCTGATGTGACCCACACATTATGATCTCGGAGCCATCACACACGGCACACATGAAGCACAACATGCAGGATTTAACAGCAGGACTGCAATGGACTGCCACAGCCTTGAGGATATGAACAAGGTGCGCTTTCACAGCCAATCCATTGGCATGGCTTCTTCCGCCTCCATGACCATTGGGAATCAGAGTTCCTCCTCCGCTCATTTTGCCATTGGGCCCAATACGATGGTTTCCAGTGGTATTTTCTCCACTGAGGGTGACCATCACCCCACATAAAGGGGCTCAACCACTCATAGCTGTTGGCCCCTTTAGGGAGTCAGGTTAGTTAACTGCCACCTGACACTCGCTGTTGAGTCACTGGCTGTACAGTCTGCTCCATTACCATAGCAGGATGTCTGGCCAGACAGGTTTTTAACAAACTTAAGAAAATACTAGTTGTGAGCAATACTCTAAGTAAAGAGGACTAGTGAGTTTCTTCAAGGGAAGATATTGAAGGCACTACTACAAACAATTTCTCTGATTCAGACTACAAGAAAGAAGATCCTCGCATTAGCAATAACTTCTTGATGACCAAGACCATTTAATAGCAGAAACTTTTAAACAGAGATTTAAACAGCAGAAGATGATGGGGATTCTATTTCCTCATTGTAAGGAGCTACCATCCTAATTCTGAGTAAATGTCATGCCAATTCAAAAGAAGAAAGGAGTAATTTGGGGTCCTAGGGATAATATTAACCACCATAGCAAAAGTATTAGAATTATTTTATTTATTTTAGATGCTACATTTGTTTCTTGCCTTTCTTCTCTCAAGTGACTCGAAGTGGCATACAAAGGATTCCCAGGAAGTATTTCATCCAGACATTAACCAGGCACAAATTTTCTCATCATCAACAAAGAGTCTAAATGCCAGAGTGAATTTAAACAGAAAGATTGTTCACATATCTTTATTTATAAATAAATTTGCTAAAACAGATGACTGATTCAGCTACTTAAGTATCATCTATAGACTGAGGACTGCGGTGGCTTAGTGATTAAGATGCTAAGCTTGACGACTGGAAGGTCAGCAGGTCAGCAGTTTGAGACCCGAGTGCTGCATGCTGGAGTGAGCTCCCATCTCTGTCCCAGGTCCTGCCAACCTAGGCATTTGAAAGCAAGAAATTTCAAGTAGATAATTAGGTACTGTTTCAGTCAGAAGGTAACAGCATTTCATCTAGTCATGCCTGCCAAATGACCATGGAAATGACTGCAGATGCAGACTGCACAGGCTCTTTGGCTATAAACAAAGATGAGCACCGAATCCTAGAGTTGGATATGACTGGCTTTACCTGGTGACTTTACCTATGTAGACTGACATTATGTATTGGTTTATGATGGAATAAGCTTTTGGGCTTCGACCAGAAGAATGTGTGAGGGGAATAGTTTTATTTCCCCTAGTGTCCCTTCAGATGTATTCTGGAAGGTACCTCTCAACCATCTAATGAAGATTTGATGAATGTGCATATAGGACAGGTATGGAAATAAAGCAAGCATTGACAGCTTTAAGAAAGAATTAGACAAGTTCATGGAGGACAAGGGTATCAATGGCTATAATTATGGATACCTAAGGACAACCTCCGGGTTGGAGAAATAGGCAGGATATCTCTCAATGCCATTTCCAGGGAATCCTAAGCAGGTGAAGGCATCTGCTTGGGAATACCCTGAAGCAAATGGTGAGCCACTGTGTGAGACAGAATGCTAGACTGGATGGGCTGTAGCCTGTTCCAGCAAGGCTGTTCTTATGTTCTTATGCGCAATGCTGAATCTTGTTTTCTCCTGGTGACTCAACAGCAAGGCATCATCAAGATAATCACAGGAAATGGAAGAAGTGTGTTGGACAATTCAGATTTGAATGAATTTCCTCAGCATGTCCCGATAAAAGGAACCTAAACTGATACATCTCAGAAGGACTATGTATAACCTTTCAGACTCTTGGTGACCTCAGAGAAGTTGCGTGAAGATGTTACAATACAGAGACAGCAAACATTGGATGGACAAAGCTCACTGCAATGATGAAGAAGTACCAATGGTAATGTCAAACCATTGACGCTACCTTTGTCTGCAGCTGTTTACAAGGCAGCACTGCCAGAACCATATTGCAATTCCCTTTAAGAGGTGGAGGTAAAAATGTACGTGCCAAGGACTGCCTTGCACTGACAAAGGTTAGACTAGAAGATCCTGGGAATACGATCTCACTCTATGATTCTAAAAGTGTTCAGGAATTGAAGTTATCTCAACTTGCATACCAGGTTCATTTTGGAATGTGCTTAATATACCTGTACAGCCTGACCTGGAATTAGTTAGACCATCAGACTAAGATTGGGATGACTCAAATTGAAATCCACACTCAGCTATGAAGCTTCCTTGGTGTCCATAGAGTTGCTAGCTCTGGTGGTTGTGAGAATGGAGTCAAAGAGGACATCCATATCGCCAAATATTCTTTTGGCACTTTTTCTCCAGAGCGCTTGGAGGTTGAATATAAACACTGTAACATAAATAAACAGCAAAACAAGAAAGAATCCATGTACAGTACCTTCAGTTCTCACAGCTACAAAGGAACACTCTCCACCTCGTTCTTCAATACCATATAACCAGAATATTGCTCTACAATTACTGAATATCCTGATGGAATTTATTTTTTAGAATATCAGGTTTCCAACTGCTCAAGCGACAGAAGTGCCATGAAGAAGAAAATAACAATGCATGCATTTACTGGTGTGTCTTATTGACACTTGAAAATAAAGACCTGTACATCTAAGTTATTGTAATCATCCAGTAAATGTTATATCACGATTATGATCAATCTGAATATTAATTTCCATTCACTCAAAAGTAGATGACATCAAAACTAATTAAATCCCCTCCAGCCTACACATATAGGTAAAATAACTGTATTTACCCATCTAGTCGCATGATGTCGCTCTCTGCTTACATATCTTGTTAAAAATAAAAGGGGGACAAAAGGCTTTCCTGGTGCTTTGTAACAGATCATTTGGTGCTTATAATTAGAGGAACTAGAGGGCTACCATCAGCCTGGATTCATCTTTTGAAATTTATTTTGCAAGGATCTACCACAAATTAAGGGAATTATACAACACATTTCTAGGATAATTTATCCATGTATAACCTCTGCAATGGGAAGAAGGCAGCTGCTGCAGCTGATTCTCCTCCACACCGCTTGGAAAATGGGGAGCGGCCAGATCCATTATTCTGTGCCTGAGGAATCCCAGCATGGCACCTTTGTGGGTCGTATCGCCCAGGATCTGGGGCTGGAGGTGAGTGAATTAGTGCCTCGGAAGTTCCAGATGGAATCTCAAGGTGATGGGGACTATTTCAGGGTAAATCTGGAGAATGGGATTTTGTTTGTGAATTCCAGGATAAACAGAGAGGAGTTGTGTGGCAAGAACCCTTTGTGCCCTATTCACCTGGAGGTTATTATTCATAAACCTTTGGCAGTCTTCCACGTGGAAGTGGAAATCAAGGACAAAAATGACAATGCCCCTGTTTTTTCAGCAAGTGAACAATCTCTAAGTGTTGCAGAATCAATATTTACAGGCACCCATTTTCATCTGAATGGCGCATCCGATGCAGACATTGGTTCTAATGCTCAGCTTAAGTATAAGCTCAGTTCTACAGAATATTTTGCTGTTGAAGAAAAAATAAATGACCAGCACAGTGGATCCTTGATGTTGATTTTAAATAAACCTCTGGACAGAGAGAAAATCCCAGTACACCATATAGTTTTAACAGC
This sequence comes from Bradypodion pumilum, assembly GCA_035047305.1. Classification (NCBI taxonomy): domain Eukaryota; kingdom Metazoa; phylum Chordata; class Lepidosauria; order Squamata; family Chamaeleonidae; genus Bradypodion; species Bradypodion pumilum. Next base: position 184,729,587 of record JAWDJD010000004.1, on the reverse strand, counting down.
CACAGATGGGGGCCAGCCAGAACTCACAGGGACAGTCCATCTGAAGATCACTGTGATGGATGCAAATGATAATGCACCAACATTTAATCAGTCTGTTTACAAAGTGAAATTATTAGAAAATGTATTGGAGGGAACACTGGTTATCAGAATTAATGCAACAGACTTGGATGAGGGAATGAATAAAGAAATTTCCTATTCCTTCAGTAATAATGTTCCTTCCAATATTTTTAGCATGCAGTCTGATACAGGTGTGATTACAGTAATAGGGAAGGTAGATTTTGAAGATATCAGTATGTATACTATTGAGATTGAGGCAAAAGATAAAGGAAACCCTCCTTTGAATGGACACTGCACTATCCTTGTTGAAATTTTAGACATAAATGACAATGCTCCTGAGATGTCACTGAAAACTATGTTGGTGCCCATGCCTGAGGACTCCTCAACAGGGGCTGTGGTAGCCCTGATCAGCATTTCAGATAAGGATTCTGGATCAAATGGGCAAGTGAGTTGTTCCCTATGGCCCACTGGACTTCCATTCAGACTAGTGTCTACTTTTAAAAATTACTACTCACTGGTACTAGAGGACTCACTGGATCGAGAGTGGGTGGCTGAGTTTGAAGTGGTGATTGTCGCTCAGGATCAAGGTATTCCATCACTATCAGCTAGCACCAGCCTAGTGGTGCCCATCGGTGATGTGAACGACAATGCGCCTGTTTTTGCTCAATCTTCCTACACAGTATTTGTGAAGGAGAACAACCCACCAGGAGCTCATATCTTCACAGTGTCTGCTTTGGATCCAGATATGGCAGAGAATGCCCTGGTCAGTTACTGGCTGGATGAGAAGCTCTGGCCACTGTCGACCTACATTTCTGTCCACTCAGAGAGTGGGAAACTCTATGCACTGCAGCCGTTAGACTATGAGAAGCTGAAGCTTTTGGAGTTCCAAGTGAGTGCCAAGGATGCCGGAATGCCCCCCTTGTACAGCAATGTGTCTGTCCAAGTCTTTGTGTTGGATGAAAATGACAATGCCCCAACAGTATCTGAACCAAAGGAGACTCCTTTTATGGTGCTGGTACCTGTCATGGCTGGGCACTTATTGGGCAAGATCCATGCTTTGGATGCTGATTCAGGATATAATGCATGGTTGCGGTATGAGCTGCATGAGATGAGCAATAGTCCTTGGCAAGTAGGACTGTATAGTGGTGAGATCAGTAGTAAACATGCTCTGGACGAAGTAGAAGGCAGCAGCAGCCAGACTTTGCTGGTTCTGGTAAAAGATCATGGGAAGCCACCACAGACAGCCACCACCACACTGAGTGTCTCTCTTGTGATGAACACCCAAGTAGTCCAATCCGATGCCCATCTTCCCAAGATGGGAGGCGGCCAAGGACTCCTGGTAAACAACATCAATATCTATTTAATCGTTGCCATATGCTCAGTTTCCAGTTTGTTCCTGCTGGTGATCATTTTGTACGTAGCTCAAAGGTGCCAGCAGGAGATGAATGAGCCCATGATGTATGGCCCTGGCACAGCCACACTGGTGTGTGCCAGTGAAGTGGGCAGCTGGTCATATTCAAATCGCCATAGTCACATCTTGGCAGGAATGAATGGCGAGGCCGGTGCAAAAAGTGACTTGATGGTTTTCACACACAACATACCTGTCTTTGCAGAAAATGGGGATGTAGGGAATATGACACAGCTGATTCCTAATGTATCAGGAGAGGTAAGTCTCTAATATTAACTATTTCAATTTTTAGTTTAATGAAGTAGTCGTGGCACCATATGTTTGAATAATTGCTGGGGGATAATAACATAATGTCAGTTTTTGAAAATAAGTTTTAGCTTTAGAAGGTTTTGACTTATAGAAGTAGATAGACTGATGGCTTTTTTCAGCTGTAAATTAACCATGTCAGACAGAGAGTTCTAACACTTGAACTAAATTTGATGAAATAATCTTATTCATTATAAAGTGTCTTTGCTTATACCAGTGATCACGAACCTTTTAGTGACCGAGTGCCCAAATTGCAATTCAAAGCCCACTTATTTATCACAAAGTGCCAACACAGCAACAGGGGAGGAAGGAAATGCTCCCATTGGTCTGCTGGGCATAGGGGTGGTGTTAACATAATAAAACCTTATACACAACATTCCTCTCCCCCTAGCAAGGAACATAATCCTCAAAATGTTTGGGCAGACCACAGGTCCATTTCGTATACCTGAGGACCTCAGGGCTTGGTGCCCGATCTGATTGAATTTACAGGTTCGGGAATGGGTTGTTCACTGGAGATAGCCTCAGGAGCTACAGTGGCTTCAGGCAACTCCAGCAGGGACCGAGGAGAAGGGGGAATTGGTGTTGAGGGCAGCGGCTTGCTAAAGAGCTCCAACTTGAAGTCCTGCTTGTTGGTGGCAGTGGCTTCCCCCTGTGACTCCCTTTCAGGTTCAGCATTCTGGCCAGACACCCATGGCCAAATTTGGTCAGTGTGCCTCCTCCACACAGTGCCATTGTCCATTTGTACCCTGTATGAGACTGGACCTGTTTGCTCTAAGATCTCTCCCCCCCCCCCCAATCCATGGAGATCCTGGAGCGTAATTCCGGCAATGAACTGGTTGTCCCACTGTGAAACCCTTTGCATTTGCAATGTCAATATTGTGACCCATGTCCTCCAGACGATGGGGATCCAGGCAGTCCAAGACTGTGGACATCTTCCTCTTCATTAAGAGGTTAGCTGGCGAAAACCCTGATGCCAGGGGGTGGGTGATATTGTGGGACATTAAGAACTGTCATATTTGCAGTTCTAGATCTCCAGCCCCCATGCACTTTAGAGTGTCTTTGACAGTTCGGACCTGTCTCTTGACCTGTCCATTAGTCGCGGGGTGGAACGGGGTGGCAGTAATGTGCCATATACCATTACGGCGAAGGAAATCTTGAAACTCTGCTGACATGAAGGCTGATGCATTATTGGTCACAAGGATGTCAGGTAAACCAAAAGTACAAAACACTTTTCTTATCTTGCGGATCATGACCGCAGAGGACGTCCTGGATAAGAGAGTGACTTCCAACCACTTGGAATATGAGTCTACAATAAACAGAAATGTGGCTCCCCTGAAGGGACCAGTGAAGTCAATATGGACTCGCAACCAGGAACCCTTGGCAGTGTCCCACTTTCTACTGGGAAGATGTGTTTCCTCCAGCCTGGAGGCTTGACATCGCCCTACCCATGCCTCGCCCTACCCATGCCTCAATGTCGAGGTCTAATCTGAGCCACCAGAAATAGCTACATGCTAGCGCCTTAGACCGGACAATCCCCGAGTGGCTAACATGTAGACTTGACGGAACGATCACTCTGAACCCCCACACCAAACACCCTCTTTCAGTTGACAGCTCATTATGTTTGCTGTAAAACACCTTGAACTCTTCAGAGACCGGTGGCGACGGCCACCCTTTCTGAACCCATATGGAGACCTTTGACAGGAGGGGATCCTTCCTTGTCTCAGCCGTGATGTCCGCAGCAAACACTGGCGGGGAGTCTAACACCTCTAACATGAGGACCTGATGGTCCGACTCAATCTTGCCCACGATTGCAACTGGGTATCTTGACAGTGCATCTACTGATGCAGAAGAGATAAAGAAAAGATGGAATGAGTGGACAGAGGAACTATACAAAAAGGACCTCAACACCCCAGATAATCACAATGATGAGAACATTGAACTTGAACCAGACATCCTAGAGTGTAGTCAGAAAGGCCCTAAAAAGCACTGCAAACAACAAAGCTAGTGGAGATGATGGTATCCCAGTTGAATTTTTCAAAGCCCTAAACGATGATGGAATCAAATTATTGCATTCTATATGCTAGCAGATTTGGAAAACACAACAATGGCCACAGGATTGGAAATGATCAATATACGTTCCAATTCCAAAAAATGGTAATGCTAAAGAATGTTCAAATTATAGAACAATTGTGCTCATCCTACATGCTAGCAAGGTTATACTCAAGAAAATACAGGATAGACTGCAGCAGCATGTGGAGAGAGAATTACCAGAACTGCAGGCTGGGTTCAGAAGAGGCAGGGGAACTAGAGACCACATTGCCAACATACGTTGAATCATGGAGAAAACAAAGGAATATCAGAAACAAGTCTACTTCTGTTTCATTGACTACACCAAGGCCTTTGATTGTCTGGACTACAACAAAAAGTGGCAAGTAATTGAAGAGATGGGAATACCAGAACACCTTATATGCATCATGAGAAATCTGTACATGAGTCAAGAAGCAACAGGACAGAATACGGACTGACAGAGAGGTTTGGAATAGGAAAAGGAGTAAGACAAGGCTGTATTTTGTCACCGTGCTTATTCAACATATACACAGACCACGTAATGTGCAATGCAGGGATGGATGAATCACAAGTTGGGATCAAAATTACTGGGAGAAACATCAACAATTTGAGATACTCAGATGATACCACCCTAATGGCAGAAAGTGAGGAAGACCTAAAGAAGCTCCTGATTAGGCTGAAATAAGAGAGTGAAAAAGCTGGCTTCAGACTCTACATCAAGAAAACCAAGTTAATGGCAAACAGGCCCTATCAGTCCCTGGAAAATAGATGGGGAAGAAGTAGAAGCAGTGACAGATTTTACTTTCTTAGGATCAAAGATCACTGCAGATGGTGATTGCAGCCATGAAATAAAAAGGCGACTGATTCTTGGGAGACAAGCTATGAGAAACCTGGGGAACATAGTTAAAAGTAGAGACACCACATTGCAAACAAGAATTTCCATAGTCCTAGCAATGGTATTTCCAGTGGTAATGTATGGTTGTGAGAGCTGGACCATTAGGAAAGCTGAGTGCAGAAGAATAGAGGCCTTTGAAATATGGTGTTGGAGGAGAGTTTTGAAAGTCCCCAGGACAGCCAGGAGAACAAATAGGTCAATCTTAGAAGAAATCAACTGTCACTGCTCCTTGGAAGGTCAAATAGTAAAGATGAAGCTAAAGTACTTTGGACATCAAATGAGAAGAGAAGATTCACTTGAGAAAGCTTTGATGCTGGGAAAGGTGGAGGGCAAAAGAAGAAGGGGGCGGGCAAAATGAAATGGTTATATGGTATTGTAGATGCAGTAGGCACAGAGCTGGGCAGGTTGAGAAGGATGGTAGAGGACAGAGGTGCCTGGAGGGCAGTGACCTATGGGGTTGCAAAGGGCCAGAATCGGCTGTGCGACAGAACAACAAAAAACTCATGCTTCCCAACTCACAACACATGATTACTGTAAAAAATTACATCATTGGACTTTAAGGAAAAAGAAAATGTTCATTAAAGAATCATAAAGACTAGATTAAACCAGAGATAAACACAATGACATTAGGGTCCTGCTCCAGGCTAGAGAGATCTATGATGGGTTTCAATCTCTGACTGTTTATGTTTACAAACCAGCCAGATCAGGTAGGACCTGCCATGTGGATTAACTTAATGGTAGTGTTACTGATGATGTTTCTATCTTAAAAAGTAGAGTGTGTCATTCACATTCCCCCCTCCCCCATATTCTTCTAAAGGGCAAGCTCAAAAAGGCAGTACAGTAGATGTTATAGGTTTACAGGGTGCTTCAAAAAGATTCCATTTTGTAATCTACACCTTTTACGATCTACAGGAGACATCAATCAGAGATTGAGGTGAAATGTCACCTATCTGTGATAGCTATCGCCTCTTTCTTTTATCTGATTGTACAGAATGGGTAATGATTCTGAACTAGACATTCTTGAGGATGTGATATATTGAATATGATTGAATCTACATAAAACTGAAGTATACTCCATAACAGGAAAAATACTATTGTTGGCAGTTATTTATGATTCTAGGGGAATTGTACAACCTCTTTTGAATGATGAATTCCACTCCCACTGAAATCTCATAGTTGCATTTAAAAACAAATAGGAAAAGTTAAGGAATACAAAGATATGGTTGCCTCTGTTTGGTGCAGCTATTCTGACATGATTCTTGAGAGTTTTACATGCTTCTCTTTGATTGGAGATCACATCGCATGCTGTGGTCAGGAAGTGTGAATCAGGCCAAAATGGTCCAGCTCCAAGTAATTCAGAAGAACACACTGCAGGCAATGTGCTAGGGCTGTAGCCAGGATTCTAGATTTTGGGGGGGGGGGGGATTTTTTCCCCCCAGGAGGGGCAGCAATGTCACACTTGCATATATAACATTGGCTGGCACCCCGATGTGGGTTGGGAGGGCTGTTAGCTCAGGAGGGTTTTCACGCCCCCTGGCCTCCCTGGCTACGGTCCTGCAATGTGCAGAACACTCAATAATCTAGGATAAAGGATAAATCGTTCCAGAGTGAGACAATGTTAGAAAAGAGCAAAAAAACTCCAACTTTAGTCAGCAATGAGGACTACTACTTAGCAGTAGTATATTAATGGCCATGATTGCCCCTTCAACTAAACATGCCAATACCATCATTATTAATTTGCCAAATGTATACAAATATCCCTCTTCAAAGAGAGCTGATTGGAGAATGAATCTCAATATTCTGCAAGATGTATTGAACTGAAAAATTGAACAAATTCTGTGTTATAATATGCATTAAAACAGAAAGACTAGGATCAGATAATCTGAGCACAGCCTTTTCAATAATTCCATCACATGGTGTCGCTGTGTAATAAAAAATAGTGGCAGAGGTCTGGATACATCAACTCCTCCTCTCTTTGTGCAGAAAATCCGCAGCAAGTAAAGGAACCACCATGACTGCTTGACATAGGAACAGAATAGGATAAGACAGAATTGATAGAAATAACTATTCGCATCTATTTGTGGGCCAGAAGAAAAGAAGAGGGTTACTACCTCTTTCTGTTCTGCATGAAAGCTATTTATAATGGATGCTTGGCAACACTATTCTTCGGTGAGAAGGCAGCTACTGCAGCTGGTTCTGCTCCACACTGTCTGGAAGATGGGGAGTGGCCAGCTCCATTATTCTGTGCCGGAAGAATCCCAGCATGGCACCTTTGTGGGCCGCATCACCCAGGACCTGGGGTTGGAGGTAGAGGAGCTGGTGCCTCGGATGTTCCGGATGGAGTCTGAAGACCCAAGGGATTATTTGGAGGTAAATGTCCAGAATGGGATCTTGTTTGTGAATTCTAGGATAGACAGGGAGGAGCTGTGTGGCAAGAACCCAATGTGTGTCATTCATTTGCAGTTCATTGTAGATAAGCCTCTGAAAGTATTTCATGCAGAAGTGGAAATCAAAGATATAAATGACAATGTTCCCAGTTTTTCTGTGAATCAACTAAATCTTTTTATATCGGAAACAACAGCATATGGCTCTCGCTTCCCTTTAGAACGTGCATCTGATGCAGATATTGGGAAAAATGCCCTTATTGAGTATAAGGTCAGTTCAAATGAATACTTTGCTTTGGACACTCAGAATAACCAGGGCAAAAACACGCTATTGGATCTTGTTTTAAAAAAGACTTTGGACAGAGAAGATACTTCGATGCACCTTTTGGTGCTCACAGCAACAGATGGGGGTCAACCAGAACTCACAGGGACAGTGCAATTAATGATAACTGTGTTAGATGCAAATGACAACCGACCTGTTTTTAATCAGTCAGTTTATGATGTGAAGTTGCCAGAAAGTTCAGTTAATGGGACCCATGTTGTCACATTAGAAGCAACAGATCTTGATGAGGGAATTAACAAAGACATTGTCTATGCCTTTAAAACACCAGTTCCCTTAACTATTCAGAAAACATTTATAATTAATGAAAATACAGGTGTAATTAGGTTGAAAAAAACCCTAGACTTTGAAGAACTCAATTTATATGAAATTGAAGTACAAGCCATTGACAAAGGACAACCACCAATGGAAGGGAACTGTAAACTTTTGATAGAAGTTTTGGATGTGAATGATAATAGTCCTGAAATATCACTAAAGTCACTATCTGTGCCCGTTCCAGAGGATGCCTCGCTGGGGACAGTGGTAGCCCTAATTAGCATCTCAGATAGAGACTCCGGAGCAAATGGACAAGTCAGTTGCTCTGTGAGGCCTCCTGGGCTCCCCTTCAAGCTAACATCCACCTTCAGGAATTACTACTCGCTGGTAGTTGCGGAACCCCTGGATCGAGAAAAGGAAGGAGAATACAAGCTGATAGTGATGGCCCAAGACCAAGGGGCTCCATCACTGTCCACTAGTAGCAGCTTGCTGGTGCCCATTGGTGATGTGAATGACAATGCACCTACTTTCCCCCAACACTCATACACTGTGTTTCTTAAGGAGAACAACCCTCCTGGTGCCCACATCTTCACAGTGTCTGCCTCAGACCCAGACACAGGGGAGAATGCCCTCCTCAGCTACTGGATGGACGAGAAGCTCTGGCCCTTGTCCAGCTACATCTCCATCCACTCAGAGAGTGGGAAGCTCTATGCCCTCCAATCTTTGGACTATGAGGCTATGAAACTACTGGAGTTCCAGGTGAGGGCTAAGGATGCCGGGATGCCCTCTTTGTGTGGCAACGTGACAGTACAAATCTTTGTGGTGGATGAGAATGACAATGTACCCACAGTGAGTGCGCCAGCAGAGGAGACCCCCACCCGGGTGATGGTACCCATTGCAGCTGGGCACGTGGTGGGCAAGATCCGTGCCTTGGACGCTGATTCAGGCTACAACGCATGGCTGCGCTATGAGCTGCATGAGGGGATGAATGGGCCTTGGCGGGTGGGCCTATACAGTGGTGAGATCAGTACAGCCCGTGGCTTGGATGAGACAGAGAGCAGCAACAGTCATAGCTTGCTGGTTCTGGTGAAGGACCATGGGAAGCCAGCTTTGTCAGCCACAGCCACATTGAGCATTTCACTAGTGGCCAGTGCCCAGGCCTTTCAGGCTGAAGCCCACTTTTCTGGAATCGGAGGGAGCCCAAAGCCCTTGGTGGACAACGTCAACGTCTATCTCATTATAGCTATCTGCTCAGTGTCCAGCTTCTTCCTGCTGGCCATCATCATGTATGTTGCTTTGCGTTGCCGTTGTCAGGCGAAGGAGTCCATGATGTACGGTCCTGGTACAGCTACCCTGGTGTGTGCCAGTGAAGTGGGCAGCTGGTCCTATTCCAATCGTCATAGCCACATCTTAGCAGGTGTGGCAGCGGAGCCTGGTGCCAAAAACGACCTGATGGTTTTCAGCCCCAACATCCCTGTTTTTGCAGAGAATGGGAAACAGCAGGATCTGCTCTGTGCCACGGTTAGTGAGTCCACTTTCAATGTGTATACTGTATATATTATTGTTTAAAAAAACAATTTTGTGGTTTCCAGCCCCAACATTACTATTTTTGCAGAGAATGGGGAGGTAGGAAATATGAAGGAGTTAGTTCCTGATTCATCTGAACTGGTTAGTTCTTCTAAGAGTTTTAGCTATGGAGATCAACATTTTTCAGCTAACATGTTATTGATCTCGGTATGAAAAATATAACACAAAATTGATAATTGTTTTTAACTGTTTTTAAACTGTTTTAAATGGTCTCGTTACTATTGCTTATGAGTTTGCATTATTTGTAGAGTACCTTGACTGTCTTTTAGGAATTGGAGCACATTAATATATTTTTAAAAGAAAAAAGTGAATCCTATCATGTAAAGCGCATGTAAACTTGTAAAGGAATTTTCCCTCTCCTCAGATCAGTTTTCTGTAGTTGACCTGATCTGACTGAAGTTTGTTATTAGAGACCTGCCCAGCAATAAAAGTTGAGTGAAGGGGTGGACACACTACACACTTCTATGGTCTACTTTGTTTTTAGTAGAACCTTATGGTTCACCAACTAGATTTTTCAGGTTCAGCAGCCCCTTTCACAGCCCAATCCCATTTGCATACACTAAGGAGAGTGGCTCATTGAACACAGTGGGGCACTTCTGAATGCATGGATGCTTCATTGTTGTTGTTATACACTTGAAAGTCCTGTTGTTGTGATCTATATGATGAAGCTAGTTAAGTATGGGACTTATTGATACCACTGAACCTGGAGGTGCAAGATAAGGATATTACCCAGTGAGAATAAAATATAACATTAGTTTGAAACATAAAGGGATGGCAATTGTCTTTAGAAAGTCTATCAAGAGGCCTTCAGCCTCAGACCAAAGTCTGGTTTAGCCTTTGGATTCCTAGTAGACAACTGTTGCAATGGGAAACCTACAACCAGGACAGGAATCCAACAGCAACCCATTCCTGCTCATGCTTCTGAACAACTGTTATACTAAGGTATATGTATGTGAAGGGTGTGCAGAGGGGCCCACATATCCATCATAGCTAATAGATATTGATACTCCAGTCCTCTATGAATTAGTCAAGTCCTCATTTAAAATTGTTCAAGTTGTCTGCCACCATTGCTTATTGCAATAGTGAATTCTACAATTTAAGTATGCACTGTGAGAAGAGGCTGGATAACTCTGCAAGTTACATGTCTAATTGTAAAGCCTGAGGTTGAGAGTTCTGTTCTCCACTGAACCTCTCGGCAGAAGATCCAGCCTACGTATCTTGGGCCAAACTGAACCATGGTGCTCCATGAGAAAAGAAAAGTGGTGTTCCAGGAGAAGGAAAAGGTATTCTTTTAATAGGAGAAAGTGTTTCCTTTTATCTATCCTAATTCTTTTGCTATTTATTTAAATCAATACCCGTTGGTTCTAAAATTATGAGAGAGCTACTCAGAGCTATTTTTGGACACTATTTAAACTTATTCTGAACTATTTATGTTGAGTGAACACTTGAGGACATCTGTGTGTACCCAGTTCTTGTCAGGGTATTGACTGTACCCTGAGCTTTGCCCCATTCCTAAAATGGAGATTTCTGAGGTGGAGGAAGTTAGAGTGCATTCCAGTGAAGGATTGTGATTTGGAAGAAACAAAATTTAAAGTCTGATAGACATGTGATACTGGATGGTCATTGGTTGGATTCCTTTAGGGGAATGGCATGTGTGAGGAGATAAAACCCAGAGGGAGGAGCAGAATTTTACCCCAATCCTGTGCTGAGGGTGAGCTGTGAATTTAGAACATGTAGGGGCTTAAGTTAGAAGGGGGAAGGGCCCTCTGGGTTTCCACAATAAGATAAGCTTTCATTGCTTTAATGTGCTTTCTGAACTTTTGTAAAACTTTATTCTGTAACTTTATTTACTTGGCTATGCACTACCTTATTTACTGCAAGCTAAAATCCTGAGTTGCTTAGCTAGGAGAGAGGCAGTTCAGAAGCAGGAATCCCAACCACTTGAGGGCCAAAGTCCTACTCGTGAGTAATGGCATTCCTGACAGTTCTTTTCTCTCCTTGAAAAAGTATTGATAACAAACATTTTATTATGATTTGAAGAAGGAAATATCTGCATACCAGTGTGGGATCTGCAAGCACAATTGGCATACTGTCCCTGACAGAGGCCATGGCTTGTGAGATCACTCTGAGCCATGGGCTCTGAGGGGACAGAAATTGGGGAGCAGATTAATAGTCATAGATTGATTCACCCATATCTGACCTGACAAACAGTCCGAGCAGGAGGAAATTGGATGTCTAACTAATCGGTTAGGTAATAGGTAATATCGCTCCCGCGGATTACCCCAAGCCCTAACACCAACATTGGCCATGTTTACTCTTGGGTAAGCTTGGAACAATGGAGTTCCCCTGCCAGTGTTTAATTTAGTTAATCAACTTCCCTGGGAGAGGTTCCCAATTAACCCGTGTAAACATGCGATGTGATTTTCTGTCAGATGACGATTCTATCACGCGCCGCCTTGTATTTCTATATATGATGATGATTTTCCCTGAATAAATCACTGGTCTTCGCTCCATCTTGTCTCGCGTCTCCTTCTTGACCAGTCTCCTCCGGGACCCAACAGCCGCTTCGCGGCTCCAATCCAACATCTGGTGACCCCGAGACGTGATCCTACTCATGAGTAAGCGATCTACGCGGTCCGGTTCTACGCTAGAACCGTGTCCGATCACCCCGGAGGACAGCGCGGCAGCCCTGGTCGGAAAGCCATCCGAGCGGGAAGACAGCTACGCGGCGAGGCATCTCAGAGAGGCATCCTACAGCTTGCTCCGGCTAATGCAGCGGTTGCAGCATGGAAAAACGCATTCCGCTCAGGGTCGGCTGTGAACCCCTGACAGCGCAGAGGCCGCCGAGGGCCCGTGGCAGCAGCCCACGCTCCGAGCTCTACCCAGAGATTCGTCACGCAAAACCTATTACCTGAACTTCAGACGCGTCGACTCATCCCGAGAAGGAGACTTCAAAGGACCGGCAGGTAATATGGGGACTTGTCCTCAGCGGCAACGTCCGTCCGCTAGTCAAAGAATTCATGTAGAGGAATTCAAGGCCCTGGCCAGGGTATACCAGATAAGCTTTCACAGTGGAGAACTAGCGCGGCTTTTGGTGTTCTTGAGGGAGCACTGCCTGCTTTACCCAGAAGTAGGCACATTAACCCTTCAGCTCTGGGATCAGATAGGAGTCTGCATTCAGCAACCCCCGAGAGCTCCAGATGGCGTAATTCGCACATGGAGCAAATGTAGGAAACTCTTAGCAGAGGTGGACCCAGTCCGGATAGAGACCAAAGAACCCCCAGCGCCATCAGAGCCATCAGCGCCTGCGGCTCTCTATCCGTCATTTCAGCTCAAGCAGGGTAGTGTAGGGAGCTTTCCCTTGGTGACAGCTGCAGACGTCACCGGTGGAATGCACGGAATGAGGAGAGCTGGCGCTTCTCTGACAGCTACGGGTTCCTGAACTACCAAGAGTGCCCTTCAGCACACAATTGAGGAAGATATCAGGAAGGGGGAATTGCCAGCAGAAGAACTAGCTGAGCTTAGTCAGATTTGTCCAATTCACTTGGAAGTAGATGCCCTTACGGGGCAGCAGCAGATAGTTCATTCACCAGTTCCGTACAAGCTTCTCATGGCTATACGGATGGCCATTTCAGAGACAGGACTTCAGAGTCGCTTCACTAGGGGCACGCTTCAGCAAGTGTGTGAAAACACGATGTTCATTCCGCACGACTGGAAAGCCGTCATGCGAATGATGCTCAACCCCAGCCAGTATTTGCTAAGGGACAGCGAGTATCGTCTCGAGGCTCAGGCAAGGGCTGCCAGGATGGGCGGGGCAATAATTCCTGACCAACTATATGGCTCAGGTGTCTTCGAATCCATCGATGCTCAGACCGCCTTGCCACTTGCCACCCTTCAGTTGTCAGCTGAGACAGCCTTCAGGGCTTTTCTCAAAGTCCCAGCAACTGGCAAAGCGGCCAAAAATTACACCGCAGTCAAACAGGGCGCCCAGGAGTCCTACATGGACTTTATCAATCGACTGGAGGAAGCAGTCAGTAGACAGATTGATAATGAGCAAGCCCAACAAGAGCTCATGATGAAATTGGCTAAGGACAATGCCAATCTCGACTGCCGTAAGATCTTGCAGTCACTGGGCAATCATCCCGACCTGACTCTCACGGACATGATTAGGGCTTGTGCCGATGTTGGCACAGATTCCTACAAAATGGGTCTGTTGGCAGCGGCAGTGCAAGGGGGTAGGAAACCCAAGAACAGGACCCAGGAAACATGTCACAATTGTGGCAAGGTCGGTCACTTCGCTAGGGAGTGCCGATCCAAGGGCTGCGGCCAACATGCCGGCCGTCCCAAGGTTCCAACCACCCTGTGTCCAAAGTGTAACAAAGGCTTCCATTGGTCCAAATTCTGTCCGAATTCAGGAAACCAGAACTTGGGCATGTCTCTGACCCCGGTCCAAACAGAGACCTCCCTCGCTCTGGGAGAGCCAGAGCTGGATTAGATTCCAATCACATTCCCGACATTGCGAAGGCGCAGGCCAGCCCCAAAGGTAGCACAGAGCTAGAATTGACTTGCCAGGCAGACGTTACATGTGACTTGCCAGGCACAGTCTATCTGGTCGATTCTCAGTACATGGGACCCCTGCGCAAAGGCTTCATAGGCTTAGTTTTGCCTTGTAGTGTCGCAGGAGCACGAGGAATTCTTGTAATTCTGGGAGTCATTGACTCCAATTTTTCGGGTGTTCTCCAAGTTCAACTCTGGACGCACCTACCCCAAACCATTCACAAGGGAGACACGTTAGCGCAACTGATTATGGTTCCTTGTAACTCGCCAGCAGACAGCCAGGGAAGGCTCAGGGACAGCTCAGTGTCCGGGTTGGAAGACCGCTCGAGCGCAAGTGGGGCAGTGCAAGGATACCAGGTCTTAGCGACAGTGGAAACCAACATAGAATGGAAACGGCAACCAGTCATAGAGGTATTTTTAAATAAAAAACCATTCACTGGGTTGCTGGACACCGGAGCTGACGTCAGCGTGGTCAGCCGAAGTCAGTGGCCGCAGGAGTGGGATATTGAGCCGGTCTCCAATGTGTGTGGGGTAGGCGGCATCCAAGAAGCATTTAGAAGCCGGGAGTGGGTGGAGGTCACGATCCCTGAGGCTGACGGCACAGCGGTCATCCGGCCACACATTCTGGACGTGCACGTCAACCTCTGGGGGCGAGACATTCTGCAGCAATACCGTGCCACTCTTACCTTCGGGTAATGGCTCTGCCACTTAAATGGCTTACCAACATGCCTGTCTGGGTGGAACAATGGCCGGTAGAAGGGGAGAAATTAGTCGCCCTGAAACAGCTGGTAAAAGAACAGCTAGACGCAGGACAAATAGAGCAGTCCACCAGTCCTTGGAACTCGCCCATATTTGTCATCAAGAAAAAGTCGGGGAAGTGGCGACTCCTCCACGATCTCAGAGAGATCAATAAATGTATCCAGCCAATGGGTCCGCTTCAATGCGGCATCCCAAATCCGAATATGATCCCCGAGGGTTGGGAGATCTTGGTTGTAGACCTTAAGGATTGCTTTTATACAATTCCCCTAGATCCTAGGGACAGGGAAAGGTTCGCCTTTACAGTGCCAGTCGTGAACCACCGAGAGCCTATGCAGCGTTACGCGTGGAAATATTTGCCACAGGGGATGCTCAATTCGCTCACCCTGTGCCAAATTTATGTTCACAACGCACTGGCAAAGATTCGAAACCTTCATCCCACAGCTTTAGTGTGTCATTTTATGGATGACATCTTGGTCGCAGCGCCACAACTCGGCAGCGAAATGTTTAAGGACCTCCAGGCCACCCTGGGGGAAAAAGGGTTACTCATTGCTCCAGAGAAAGTCCAGAGAACCGAGCCGTTTTTATACTTGGGTCATCGGCTTCTCTGTTCCTTCGCAGCACCAGTTTTGCCTCAGATTAACTTAAAAGATTCAGTCACCCTGGTAGAGTTACAGCAGGTTTTAGGAAACATTAATTGGGCCAGACCGTACTTCAGATTGGATACGGATCTTTTGAGACTGCTCTTCTCGCTGCTAATGTTAGGTAAGCAGCCGGCAGACCGGATACAAATTCCTCGAGAGGCACGCTTGACTCTCGAGAAGGTTAACCAAGTTCTCGGCCAGAGATGGGTAGACAGGGTTACTCAGGGGCCATATGCCCCGATCCTGAACTTGTACATTGTTCGGGCCAGATCCATGTTCACCGGAGCCCTAGGAGTGGACTCCGAGCGGGGGGCGAGTATCGTGGAATGGGTGTATTTACCACACACTTCGTCCTGAAACATCGTTCCCCCGCAGGAACTGGTCTCCGCAGTAGTCTACCGAGGAAGGCTGAGAGCTAGGGACATCTCAGGGCACGATTTAGCAAAAATCGTGGTCCCATTCACTAAAGAGCAAGTTCAGCAGCTGATGCAGCTCAGTGACTCGCTTCCAATTGCCTTGGAGGGATTCACTGGATGCTTGGCATACCACTTGCCAAAAGACCCCAGACTCGTCTCGCTTCAAACGCAGACAGTCAGTTTGTGTGAGTTGATGTCACTGGTCCCACTTCAGGGGGCTAGAACAGTTTTCATGGATGGGGGTCATACATATGGTGTTCTAACTTGGCAGGAGGACCAGGCTTGGCACACGCTTCTAACTCTTCCACAGAAGTCTGCGCAGCGGGCAGAGTTGGCAGCGGTGAACCTCGCTTGCGCACCTTTGCCAAAGAACGCCTCAACATCATAACTGACAGCCAGTATGTTAGGAATTTGCTTCACAGTCTACCGGGAGCGTACATCACTCCCGCGATAGACAAAAATTTGCTGAGTTTGTTTCTCACAGCTCAATTTCACTTGCGAAACTGCACCAAAGCGCTCTATATCGCCCACATCAGAAGTCACCAGGACTTGCCTGGTCCGATTTCCGTGGGCAATAGCAGAGCGGATGCGGCCGCAAAGGAAATTCAGCAACGGTCAGTTTTGGGAGTCTTCACAACTCCGATTCAAAGCCATGCATTCTTTCACCAGAATGCCAAAGCGCTTGCAAGGCAGTTTAACCTGCCACTTTCTCAAGCCCAGGGCATAGTCTGTTCTTGTCAGCATTGCGCAGGGGCAACAGGGGGGCCCTCGTGGGGGTCAACCCACGAGGGACGGAGGCCAACCAGGTGTGGCAAATGGACGTCACACATGTTCCGCAGTTTGGCAGATGGCAGTACATGCACAACCTTTTCACAATTTGTTTGGGCAATGGCACAGAAGGGAGAGACAGCTTCCCATGTAGAGCAGCATCTCCTTTCTTGTTTCACAGGCATGGGCAAACCACGGCACTTGAAAACCGATAACGCCCCGGCCTACAGCTCCAGGCAGCTGGCCGACTTAATGGCCACCTGGGACATCAAACACACCTTTGGCGTTCCGTACAATCCGCAGGGGCAAGCGATTGTGGAACGGGTCAATCGGACACTCAAGTCCTACATTGACAAACAAACAGAAAGGGGGGAACCACCTGCCCTCCCCAAATCTCAGGGTCCGGCACAGCATTGTCTGAACAAGGTGTTGTTCACGTACAATCACCTTAATGTTTTTTCGGATTGCATTCCGCAGGAGAAGCACTTCCGCTGCTCGGAAGCTCTCCCGCGGCCGATGGTGCGTTACCGAGTGCCACCGGATCCCTCCTGGAAGGGCCAGGCGCCACTCGTAACCTGGGGAAGAGGGTATGCTGCAATTATGTCCCCTACAGGTGTCATCTGGATTCCAGCTCGGTGCGTCAAACCCCACTTGGAGCCACATGGCGTGGACTCAGGCCGTTCCGAACCCGATCACGGAGATGGAGAACCTCACCCTGATGGGGGGAGCCAGGTGGAGGAAGTGGCGACAGCAGATGACAGTGCCGAAGATCACCTGGGGGATGGCCAAAACCCTCTGCCAAGAAGCGGTGGACGCCGTCCGGCATGAGGACAAGGAGCCGACACCGGAGAACATCTTGGTTGCAGCCTTTTCCCTGATCACAGCTAATTCCGTGACGACCACCACCATCCTGATACTCTCCCTACTTGCGGGGGGAGGCGTTCAGGCAGCTTCGCTGGAAGCCAACAACCTGATGCCAGGCGGAGACCTCTCTGCCCGGATGCATTACAACATTTGGGAAAGGTTGGCGACTCTCGTCAACCAGTCTGGTTTTTGCCTGAGGCAGACCACCGCTTCTGCCTCAATCTTGAGCACATGTCTCATCCCGGTGTGTCATTCCCCAGAAACGCACACTAGGAACGGCGACTGGTTAGTGAAGCGGATATTCGGTCCGTTTTACAAGACTGGTTTCTCAACGTACGTGCAGTGGGGAACCCAAGTCACCAAAGTTTTGCCGGCTGATGCAGCCACTCTCTACACCCCTCGAGTGGCGGTCAGCCCAAACTCCACTTGTGCTCGAATGGTGGGCTGCTCCGTGGCCGGCGGGCCTCAGTGTCGTTGCCTCGACCCTGGCAGCGGCAACTGGACTTGTGATAACCCAGAGACAATTAGCTCAATGTATGTTCATGTTATTTTGCCTTCAGGATGGTTCTTTACATACAATCAGTATACTTGGAACTACATTCCTGCAAATGTATCAGATTCCACGTGTTGTATCAGTCGCTTGACATTGTTGCTCCCCACTAGAGATATGGTTGCCCCAAGCACAAATGTCCCTTCATGCATATGGCACACTCGTGCCACCCAGTTAGACAGCTCATGTGATAGCAACATTAGGGTTTTGAGTAAAGCTGAGTACGTCTCGTTGGCAGTCAGCATACTTGGCGTTCCAGGTTTAGCCATCTGCAACACTCGGAGAATTGGTCAATTGGCTTGCGCTCTGGCAAAAGCCATCAACCACACCTCCTCGGCGATAGCGCTGCTCAACCAGGAGCAGACGGAGCTTCGCCATGCCATCTTGGATAATCGAGCAGCCATCGATTACCTCCTGTTGCTACATCATTTGGGTTGTGAGTCTGTCCACGGCATGTGTTGCTTTAATCTCACGGACAACACGCATAAGGTACAGAGTCAGCTCATGGACCTCCACACCTTAGTCAAAAACATCAAGGAGGATGCTACGTGGTGATGGTGGGATTCGTTATGGTCGTGGTTCCCGTGGGGTTGGCTACAGACGACACTCAAGGTGATTGTGGGGGTGGTAATACTGGGCACAGCAGTGTGTTGTTTCGTGCAATGTATTCCCTCACTGATGTCGAGATGTCCCCCATGGAAGGAACCCCGGAATGTCATCACCCCATGCCAGCTGATGCCACTCCTACGCCGTGCCGTCTGTTAGGTGCAATCAAACAAGTAAAGGGGGAGTGTGGGATCTGCGAGCACAATTGGCATACTGTCCCTGACAGAGGCCATGGCTTGTGAGATCACTCTGAGCCATGGTCTCCGAGGGGACAGAAATTGGGGAGCGGATTAATAGTCATAGATTGATTCACCCATATCTGACCTGACAAACAGTCCGAGCAGGAGGAAATTGGATGTCTAACTAATCGGTTAGGTAATAGGTAATATCGCACCCGCGGATTACCCCAAGCCCTAACGCCGACATTGGCCATGTTTACTCTTGGGTAAGCTTGGAACAATGGAGTTCCCCTGCCAGTTTTTAATTTAGTTAATCAACTTCCCCGGGAGAGGTTCCCAATTAACCCGTGTAAACATGTGATGTGATTTTCTGTCAGATGACGATTCTATCACGCGCTGCCTTGTATTTCTATATATGATGATGATTTTCCCTGAATAAATCACTGGTCTTCGCTCCATTTGTCTCGCATCTCCTTCTTGACCAGTCTCCTCCGGGACCCAACAGCCGCTTCGCGGCCCCAATCCAACATACCAGGTGTCTGGTGTGCTGAATATGAGGTCTGTATACTTAGATGTTTTTTTGCAGCAGAGTTCTGTGACTATAACCTTATGCTAAATCACCATATAGCTTGCCTCCCAAGAAGCAAGTGTCTTTTTATTTCATGGCTGCAGTCACCATCTGCAGTGATCTTAGATCCTAAGAAGGTAAAGTCTGTCACTGCTTCCATTTCTTCCCCTTCTATTTGCCAGGGAGTGATGGGGCCGGATGCCATGATCTTGGTTTTTTTGATGTTGAGTTTCAGGCCAGCTTTTGCACTCTCTTATTTCACCCTTATCAAGAGGCTCTTTAGGTCTTCTTCACTTTCTGCCATTAGGGTAGTGCCATCTGCATACCTTAGGTTATTGATGTTTCTCTCAGCAATCTTAATTCCATCTTGTGATTCATCCAGCCCTGCATTACGCATGATGTACTCTGCATATAAGTTAAATAAGCAGGGTGCAGGACGGAAATGAGCTCCCGTCTTCATCCTAGCTCCTGCCAACCTAGCAGTTCGAAAGCAAGAAATTGCAAGTAAATAAATAGGGACCACTTCGGTGGGAAGGTAACAGCGTTCCGTGCACTCCGGTGTCTAGTCATGCCTGCCACATGACCATGGAAACGTCTGCAGAAGCAGACAGCGCTGGCTCTTCGCCTTAGAAACAGAGATGAGCACTGCACCCTAGAGTCAGATACGACTGGCTTTCGAGCAAGGGAAACCTTTACCTTTACCTTTAACCTTGTCATGCTCCTTTTCCTATTCTGAACCAATCAGTATCTTATCCTAACTGTTGCTTCCTGACCCACATACAGATTTCTCAGAAGACAGATGCGGTGGTCTGATACGCCCATCTCTTTAAGTACTTGCCACTGCTTATTATGGTTCACACAATCAAAGGCTTTGGTGTAGTCAATGAAACAGAAGTAGATGGTTTTTCTGGTACTCCCTTGTTTTCTCCATAATTCAGTGAACGTTGACAATTTGGTCTTTAGTTCCTCTGCCTCTTCGGAACCCAGTCTATACTTCTGGAAGTCTCAATCCACATACTGCTGAAGACTAGCCAGTAATATCTTGAGCATAACCTTGTTAGCGTGTGAGATGAGCGCAATTGTACGATAATTTGAACATTCTTTGGCATTGCCCTTCTTTGGAATTGGAACATAGACTGACCTTTTCCAATCCTGTGGCCACTGCTGCACTTTCCAAATCTGCTGGCATATTGAGTGCAACACTTTAATTGCATCTTCTTTTAGGACTTGCATCTTCTTTTAGGACTTTTAATAATTCAACTGGAACACCATCATCTCCACGAGCTTTGTTGTTAGGAATACTTTCTAGGGCCAGCTATGGTCTATCACACTCCAGAATGTCTGGCTCAAGGTCAATGATCTCATTGTGGTTGTCAGGAACATTAAGGTCCTTTTTTGCAGAGTTCTTTTGTGCATTCTTGCCATCTTTTCCTAATGTCCTCTACTTCTGTTTGGTCCCTACTGTTTTTGTCCTTTATCATGGCCATTTTTGTTTGAAACGTTCCCTTAATTTCCCTAATTTTTGAAGAGATCTCTAGTCCTTCCCCTTCTGTTGTTTTCCTCTATTACTTTGCACTGTTCATTTAAAGAAGGTCTCCTTACCTCTCCTTGCTTTTCTTTGGAATTCTGTATTCAATTGAGTGAATCTTTCTCCTTCACCTTTACTTTTTGATTCCTCCCTTTCTTCAGCTATTTGAAGAGCCTCATCAGACAACCACTTTGTTTTCTTGCATTTCCTTTTCTTTGGGATGTTTCTAATTGCTGTCTCCTGTATGAAGTTATTAACTTCCATCCATAATTCTTCAGACACTCTGTCTGTCAAGTCTAAAGCCTTAAATCTATTCTTCACCTCCACCGTATATTCATGAGGGATGATATCTAGGTCATACCTGAGTGGCCTAATTGTTTTTCCTACTTTCTTCAATCTAAGCCTGAATTTGGTGATCAGTAGCTCATGATCTGAGCCACAATCCGCTCCAGGTCTTTTCTTTGCTGACTGTATACAGTTTCTCCATCTCTGGCTGCAGAGTACATAATCAATCTGATTTCGATGTGGGCCATCTGGTGATGTTCATGTGTAGAGTTGCCTCTTAGGTTGTTGGAAGAGGGTGCTTGCTATGACCAGTGTGTTCTTCTGGCAAAACTCTATTAGCCTTTGCCCTGCTTCATTCTGTGTTCCAATGCCAAACTTTCCTGTTATTCCAGTTACCTTTTGACTTCCTACTTTGCATTCCAATCTCCTAAGATGATAAGGGTGTTATGAGTCCAAATTTAAAAGTAAGAATCATTATAGCCTTGGCTAAGCCTTAGCTAATCTTTAGCCCTAAGCATATTATAACAACATACACAGTCAAACCAATTTAATCTATGATAGAAAATCCATGTTGTCACCATCTGCTGCTATGGTTGCTGCTTCTGCTACATGATGCCTGGTGTTTTCTGGTATTAGTGTTGCATGTACAGTATCCAAGTGTGTGTGGCATGATGTGTTGCATGTGTTTGTGTTCTCCCTCCCTATATTTATATTTCTCTCAGATGTGTACATTTCTCTTCAACTGTAAACAACTGACTTTTGCCAGTGTAGTATTCCTTATAAGCTACATGGATGGTATTGTGTTGACTTGATGAGACACAGAACATAAATTATTTTAAGAAACGTTTCTAAAAATTCCTAAATCTACTGAAATTATAAACAAAGCATGAAAACTTTGGATAGGAGTGATATCTCACATATTTAAAGACTGTTCTTTCTAGGCTCTTTCTTTCTGAACCCGCACTCACTCTGGGACCATCAGTCAAGGGTGTCTTCTACAACATATCCCTAACACACATATAAGAGCTCACTAGTTCTATAGGGAATCAAGAACAATGATCAGTCTCTCTATAGCTTCTTTCTCACATACCTTAGCTTTATTCTCTCTCACTTTCTGCATTTAAAATGTAATTAGTTGAATTCATTATTGTTACTCTCCAATTTGATTTATAGAGAGGTTTTTTTTAAAAAAAAATTAAATCACCAAACAAAGGAAGGAAACAACCCCAGAGGAGTGTTCTTTATTCCTAAATTGTGAGGATGAGATCAGAAATTCTGTCCCCATCAATATTTTCTTATGGTAACTGTCAATCCTGAAACAAAGGAACTGTTCATTTTTTCCAGATAAAATTAAAACATGTGAATGATATTATTTGTGCCATTGAATTTAGAGGATGCAAGCTATTGGGTGCAAAATACATTAAGCAAAATGATTGTGGTAACTAGCTAATGTAAATGATGAGTAATCTGCAGACATTTTCCGAAGGATGCCTTGATTATCATTTATCAAATTATGAATTTAAAAGTAACGACATTAACTGGAGATTAAAAAACAGTTTACAGCCAAAGTCTATGGTAACTGTACTTACCCATCTAGACACATGATGTCGCTCTCTACTTACATATCTTGCTAAGAATAAAAGGGAGAGGAAAGACTCCTCCTGTGCTTTGTCATCAGAGATCATTTAGTTCTTGTTATTAGATTAGGAAAAGGGATGTTATTTATCTATCTAATCCATAGCTTTGGAAAAAATATAATATATAGACCCCACAACATAGAGGAACTAAATACAACATTTTGAAAAAGATTTTTCAATGTGGATCCTCTACAATGGGAAGAAGGCAGCTGCTGCAGCTGATTCTGCTCCACACGGCTTGGAAAATGGGGAGCGGCCAGATCCATTATTCTGTGCCTGAGGAATCCCAGCATGGCACCTTTGTGGGCCGCGTCGCCCAAGACCTGGGGCTGGAAGTGGGTGAGCTCATGCCTCGCATGTTCCGGCTGGAATCCCAAGGAGAGGAGGACTATTTCAAGGTAAATGAGCAGAATGGGATCTTGTTTGTGAATTCCAGGATAGACAGGGAGGAGCTGTGTGGCAAAAGCACCATTTGTACCATTCATCTGGAGGTTATTGTAGACAAACCCTTGGGGGTCTTTCATGTGGAAGTGGAGATTGCTGACATAAATGATAATGTGCCTGTTTTCTCTGTCAGACAGCAGAATTTATCTGTCCTTGAGTCCAGGGCTCCCGGCTCCCATTTCCCAATAGAAGAAGCTTCTGATGCAGACATTGACATCAATGGTCAGGTAACTTACAAGCTCAGTCCCAATGAATATTTCTCTGTGGAAGAGATAAAGAAGTTTGA
Source organism: Bradypodion pumilum (assembly GCA_035047305.1). NCBI lineage: Eukaryota > Metazoa > Chordata > Lepidosauria > Squamata > Chamaeleonidae > Bradypodion > Bradypodion pumilum. The sequence goes on along the minus strand of JAWDJD010000004.1, from coordinate 184,706,200 downwards.
GTTTAGTAAGTCTTTGGTTCTGACATTAAATAAACCTCTCGACCGTGAAGTATCCTCAGAGCACCACTTGCTGCTTTCAGCAATAGATAATGGGCAGCCAGCACTCACTGGCACAATTCTATTTGTGATCACTGTGGTGGATGTAAATGACAATGCACCTTCATTTAATGAGTCGGTTTACAAAGTTGCCTTACTAGAAAATTCTGCAATTGGAACGCCAGTTGTTAAGCTGGAGGCAAAAGATGTGGATGATGGAATTAACAAGGAGATTTCCTATGCCTTTAGTAATATTGTTGCTCCTAATATAAAGGAAAAATTCAGCATAGATCCTAACAATGGAGAAGTTAGGGTGAAAGGCAATGTGGATTTTGAAGAGAATATGGTATATGACATTCAAATTGAAGCAACAGATAGAGGCCTTCCATACCCCTTGTCAGGACATTGCAAAGTTCTCATTGAGGTATTGGATGTGAATGATAATAGTCCTGAAATATTGCTAAAGTCACTATCAGTGCCCGTTCCAGAAGACTCCCCACCTGGGACAGTGGTAGCCCTGATCAGCATCTCAGATAGAGACTCCGGCGCTAATGGACAAGTCAGTTGCTCTGTGAGGCCTCCTGGGCTCCCCTTCAAGCTAATGTCGACCTTCAAGAACTACTACTCTCTGGTGGTGGCTGAGCCCTTGGATCGAGAAAGGGAAGCAGAATACAAACTGATAGTGATGGCCCAAGACCAAGGGGCTCCATCACTGTCCACTAGTAGCAGCCTGCTGGTGCCCATTGGTGATGTGAATGACAATGCACCTGCATTCTCCCAACTCTCATACACTGTGTTTGTGAAGGAGAACAACCCTCCTGGTGCTCACATCTTCACGGTGTCTGCCTCAGACCCAGATACAGGAGAGAATGCCCTCCTCAGCTACTGGATGGATGAGAAGCTCTGGCCCTTGTCCAGCTACATCTCCGTCCACTCAGAGAGTGGGAAGCTCTATGCCCTCCAATCTTTGGACTATGAGGCTATGAAACTACTGGAGTTCCAGGTGAGGGCTAAGGATACCGGGATGCCCTCTTTGTGTGGCAACGTGACAGTACAAATCTTTGTGGTGGATGAGAATGACAATGTACCCGCAGTGAGTGGACCAGCATATGAGACCCCCACCCGGGTGATGGTACCCATTGCAGCTGGGCACGTGGTGGGCAAGATCCATGCCCTGGACGCTGATTCGGGCTACAACGCATGGCTGCGCTATGAGCTGCATGAGGGGATGAATGGGCCTTGGCGGGTGGGCCTGTACAGTGGTGAGATCAGTACAGCCCGTGGCTTGGATGAGACAGAGAGCAGCAACAGCCATAGCTTGCTGGTTCTGGTGAAGGACCATGGGAAGCCAGCTTTGTCAGCCACAGCCACATTGAGCATTTCACTAGTGGCCAATGCCCAGGCCTTTCAGGCTGAAGTCCACTTTTCTGGAATCGGAGGGAGCCCAAAGCCCTTGGTGGACAACGTCAATGTCTATCTCATTATAGCTATCTGCTCAGTGTCCAGCTTCTTCCTGCTGGCCATCATCACGTATGTTGCTTTGCGCTGCCGTTGTCAGGCGAAGGAGTCCATGATGTACGGTCCTGGTACAGCTACCCTGGTGTGTGCCAGTGAAGTGGGCAGCTGGTCCTATTCCAATCGTCATAGCCACATCTTAGCAGGTGTGGCAGCGGAGCCTGGTGCCAAAAATGACCTGATGGTTTTCAGCCCCAACATCCCTGTTTTTGCAGAGAATGGGAAACAGCAGGATCTGCTCTGTGCCACGGTTAGTGAGTCCACTTTCAATGTCTATATTTCATTCAAAATCCTTGCATACAAATCATTTTCTTTAAATATATTCATACATTTTCAATGACTTAAAATGAAGCATTTTAAAACATAGTAATTCCTTCATCCTAGTAATTTTCAAGAATTTGTGTGTCTTTATTTTCTCAGAAGATGTATTTGTATTTTTTTTTAGATAATGACTTGACCCTTATTAGGTAGACATTTTGAGAATAATATAAAACTTATTTGTAACATAATAGCAATGCCCACAGTATTATCCACTCAGATGGTCAAATCATAGTTTGTTGTTGTGTCTTCTTTTTATATGAGGAGTAGATTTGCTGTGCAATGGAAAGCCAGAAAGTGAGGAGCAAGCATCCAGACATACTCAGCCTGTTGTCTTTCCCAATAATTCATTGTGAGCTACCTTGTAAATTAACATCCTAAAATATGCTTCTCTAAATGAATGAACGAACGAACGAATACGTAACTCCGAGCATGTGCAGAATTTCTTTCACCCATCAGTGAACAACCACTAACAGGCATTTTTCTACATCCTCTATCATTTAGGATTGGGAGTAAATAGGTAAAGGACATAATGTTTCAACAAACTTAGTTTCCATTTGAAAAAAGAAATCGAATGTTTTAGGATATGGACCACAGTAGACCACACTTTTTGGATACTGAAGATCCAAGATTCAATTTACGTCCAGTTAGGAGAAACATAATGTAGATGGTAATGTGACAGAAAGCTGGACAACTGCCTCAGTCAATGTAAATTATACCAGGTTGTCTGATATAAAACTATTTGTCTCATAAAGTGGGGCAACTCTCTGCTGGGGGGGCGGGAGGGAGGGAGGGAGGAAGTGCTACCATTGGGCTGTTGGGTAGAGGGGCGGGGCTAACTCTGTGCTGGGGTGATGGTGCATGTGCCAACAGAGAGGGCTGGGAGTGCCCCATCTGGCATGCATGCCATAGATTCACCACCACTGAATTAGGGCATTCGGAAAATCAGACCTGGCTTGAGGGATGGGTCTATCATAAAGAGTACATCCCTTCACCATAAGGTTTTTGACTGTGGGTCTGTGCCTTACTTTCCTCTCCTCAGTTTTTCTGACCCTCTGCTGTCCGCTGGGTGAGATAATCCGTTCCCATGGGGTGCAGTACCATCAGTACACGGATGATACTCAGTTGTACATCTTGGTCCGTGGGGACCCCAGTGATGCAGTCAAAGTCCCGTATGGATGCCTGGATGCCGTTGGGGTCTGGATGGGGGACAATGGGCTTCAGCTGAACCCTGGCAAGACCAAGTGGCTTTGGGTTGGGGGTCCAGGGTTATCCAGTGAGCTACCACCTCTAGTCTTGGATGGGGCAGTCTTACCCCAGACAGACCCAGTGCGCAACTTGGGGGTCCTCCTGGACTCACGACTGCTGCTAGAAGAGCAGGTGGCGGCCGTGGCCAGGAGGGCTTTTACTCAACTTCGAGTAATTCACCAGTTGCACCCGCTCCTGGACCGGGACTCCTTACTCATGGTCACTCATGCTCTGGTCACCTCCAGACTAGATTACTGTAATGTGCTCTACATGGGGCTGCCCTTGACGACCATTCAGAGGCTACAGCTGGTTCAGAATGCAGCTGCTTGGGTGGTGATGGGATGTGGACATTATGCCCGTGCCACCCCACTACTCCGGGAGCTGCACTGGCTACCAGTTTGCCTCCGGGGGCAATTCAAGGTGCTGTTTTGACCTTTAAAGCCCTATATGGCAGTGGGCCAGAATACCCGAGAGACCACATTGTCCCGAGAGTGTCTGCCTATCCAACCAGAGCGGACCGGAGGGGCTCCCTAGTTGTGCCTTCAGCTAGAGGGGCCCGCCTCTCTGTCACACGAAGAAGGGCCTTCTCCGTGTCCGCACCAGCCCTCTGGAACCTCCTTCCAACAGAATTGAGGCTACAGATGGAATTGCTGCCCTTCAGGAAAAGTCTGAAAACCTGGCTGGCAGGGCAGGTGTGGGGCCTTAATGGGAATATGGTTCCAGCCTATTGGCTCATCCCCAGTTAGTACTTAGTTAATATACCTCCCTTTGTGTTGTTGTATCCCCCCATTCCCTTTTATTTCTTTATATTCTTTTAATTGGGGTGGAGGGTAGTAGGGTGGGGAAGTGAGTGGGCGATTTGGGATTTTAAAATCTGTTTTTATACATTTTTAACTGTTGTACGCCGCCCTGAGTCGGATTCTCCTGATTGGGCGGCATATAAATTTAAATAAATGAAAATCAATTAAATAAATAATAATAATAATCATTTCATGAATTACGAATTGTCATGTATGAAAGTCAAGGTGTTCATCTTCTGTAGTTCTCTGTTTCCATCTGCAGTTGACATCATAGTTTTTTCCCCCTCTGGCATGTGAATACAGAAATTTCATGAAGCTATCCACAATAATATTTTTAGTTTAACACTCCTCTTGTAACTGAAACACAGGTTTCATAGCAGTTAGGTCTCTGAAAGTGTAACCTCTTTCCTCCTTCCTTTCCTCCTTCTATTCACTTATTTTCCCCAGTGCAAGAAAATGATATTCTATACAGTGGTGGGTTGCAAAATATTTTACTACCACACTGTGGGCATGGTATAGTAGGCATGGCCAGGGGAAAGCCCTGCATTGCACCCGAATTAGGGCAACAGTGGTACCTCATACAACAATTTTAATCCATTCCACGGGGCTCGTTGTTGCATGCAACAATTGCTATATAATGCATGTGTCATATAACGATTTTCCCTATAGAATGCACCGTACAACTTTTTTTTGCTAAGTGGTTTATCCCATTGAAAAATTGTTGTGCGATTTTTTCCATAGGGAAAATTGTTATGCGGGATGCCATTTCCCCCCAAAACCTAATTGTTATGCGATTTCATTGCTATACAGGGCAATTGTTGTACGAGGTTCCACTGTACTTTATTTCAAAACTTGGATGGTCGGGGCCAGGCACAATTTCTGCTACCGCTTCTGGTGAACTGGTGCAAACCTGCTGATGCCCACCACTGATTCTATACACACAGGTATACTCTTGGCCATCACTGGAATTCTCCCCTCCTTCAAACAGAGAGTTAGTAAAATAGATGGAAGTATAATCCTGAATGTAAAATTGTTTCAGAATAGAGGAAGTGAGCATGGCAGTCTCAACCATAGGTGGTTGAGTTGGCAACTGTTTGGTTACCAGTACATTGTAATTAGACTGAATAATGTTATCAAGAGGTAGTGGAAACTTGATCAAAAAAGTTTCATAAATGAACAAAATATGTAAATGCAAGAAAAGTTTAAACACAGTTATCAGTTGTCGTGATGATAAAATATCAATTGTGTAGTTATTTTGGGATGCCATAAAGGCATTTGATTGCCTAGAATGACCCTTTCGTTGGTTTAAAGTCATTAAAGTATTTAATAGTTTTCCTTGAGTATAGAAGTTTTTTTAAGATTGAGTGACTGCTTAATTGATTAGGCACAAAACAAACCATAAAAATGAGCAGAAGGAACAGAATAATTTAAACAATAAAATAACGGAAGCATAATATGTCATTAATCATTGTAGAGCAATTTGTGTCCATAAACTAAACAATGTTCTCCCCACACACTTCCCTAAAAAGACTAAGGTTCCATGATATCATAAGCAAGGAAAATAGTCCATGGCCAACTGACAAAGATGCTGCTGTTGAATAAAATGTAAAATACAAGATTATCTATCACTCACTTTTTTAAAAAAAGGTTTTGATATTATAATACAAATCACAGAACTAAGTATCATGTTAAATCTTAACCATGCAATCCTAAATATTGTCATATGGGCATCCACAACTGAAATTCCTGTTTCCAGACTGAGGTAAGTGAAAGAAACAAGAGAAGACAAGGCATATGTATAATGCATCAGCAGAATGAGAACACCATATCTTCAGCTTTCAAACAACCTCTACCAGTGATACTAATCTCAGGTTGGAGTTTAAAGAAATCTTACAAGCCAACGCCTAAGCACAGAACAGAAGTCACCCAACACCATCTCCTGAGAACTTAAGTCAGATCAAAACAAAAACAAAACAGAAACTTGGTAACAGAATTTGTCTTGCCATCCAGAAAATGAAGCACAGGCAATATGGGACAAGAAGATAACACAGTGCTCATCAGTTTGAAAAATAATGTTATCAAGAGGTAGTGGAAACTTGATCAAAAAAGTTTCATAAATGAACAAAATATGTAAATGCAAGAAAAGTTTAAACACAATTATCAGTTGTCGTGATGATAAAATATCAATTGTGTAGTTATTTTGGGATGCCATAAAGGCATTTGATTGCCTAGAATGACCCTTTCGTTGGTTTAAAGTCATTAAAGTATTTAATAGTTTTCCTTGAGTATAGAAGTTTTTTTAAGATTGAGTGACTGCTTAATTGATTAGGCACAAAACAAACCATAAAAATGAGCAGAAGGAACAGAATAATTTAAACAATAAAATAACGGAAGCATAATATGTCATTAATCATTGTAGAGCAATTTGTGTCCATAAACTAAACAATGTTCTCCCCACACACTTCCCTAAAAAGACTAAGGTTCCATGATATCATAAGCAAGGAAAATAGTCCATGGCCAACTGACAAAGATGCTGCTGTTGAATAAAATGTAAAATACAAGATTATCTATCACTCACTTTTTTAAAAAAAGGTTTTGATATTATAATACAAATCACAGAACTAAGTATCATGTTAAATCTTAACCATGCAATCCTAAATATTGTCATATGGGCATCCACAACTGAAATTCCTGTTTCCAGACTGAGGTAAGTGAAAGAAACAAGAGAAGACAAGGCATATGTATAATGCATCAGCAGAATGAGAACACCATATCTTCAGCTTTCAAACAACCTCTACCAGTGATACTAATCTCAGGTTGGAGTTTAAAGAAATCTTACAAGCCAACGCCTAAGCACAGAACAGAAGTCACCCAACACCATCTCCTGAGAACTTAAGTCAGATCAAAACAAAAACAAAACAGAAACTTGGTAACAGAATTTGTCTTGCCATCCAGAAAATGAAGCACAGGCAATATGGGACAAGAAGATAACACAGTGCTCATCAGTTTGAAAAATATATGGACATGATCTAGAATACAACACTGCCCTGATCTGGCCCTTCTCTGAGATGTTATTTATGGCCAATATATATCTTCTGAAGGCTTACACCCTATACATTCAGGTAAAATCTTGGAAATCAGAAAATGATCAGGTAAATTGGAAAGTGTAAGAAAGTCATTGAGACATCTAGTCAAAGCAGATTGAAAGCGCGGTGCCAAAATGGCCGCTGCGCTCTTTGCGCCCCACCCCCCACCCAGACTCAGACATCCAGGTAGTTAGGGGGCGTGGCCACTCCTCTATAAAAGGGGTGGCCACGAGGCAGCCGAGCTGCCATTTTAGAACGCGTCTGAGCGGAGAAGTTTTTTCCGCCGCGTTTGCTCTCTTTCGCCTTCGTACCTTTAGCTTTAGACGGATTTCCTTTGCTCTTTGTTGTTGCGGTACTCAGGGCACAGGATCGTGAGTTGGATCCCTGGCCAGGGATCGATTAGGGAGCAGCTTTTCTCTACGGCTTGGGAGACATGGCTCCCAAGCGCAAGGCTCCGGCTCCCAAGCCGCGCCTGCGGGGGAGGGCTTTGCCTACCCCCTCTTCCTCCAGGGGGCAGCCATCGGGCCGGAGGGCTCGGGCGGCACCCCTTCAGCAGGACTGTGGGATGGCTTTGCCCACTGCCGCCAATGTTGCTGACCAGGCTTCTGCCTGTCAGCCTGGCAAAGCTTCCAGGTGGGGCTGGCACAGGCTGGCCCCTCGGGGACCCCTGCCCCTGGAGGGCCTTTTCATGGCCCAGGACAGGGTGGCCCATGTGGGCCTGGTGTGGGTTTCCACCCCACCATTCCTCCGGCCCCCCATGGGCCGGAATTTTGGGCATGGCCCTATTTGGGCCCGGGATCCCCATTCGGGTTTCCCCTTCAGCAACTGCCCAGTGGGCCGTCCGGCCCATGCGGCCCACCTTATACAGGGGGCTCGGACACCGTTGATGCGCTTCTCGCACGCATTTCAGTGCTAGAGGCATCAATGGGCATTGCCCCACCGCCTTCAGATAGGGACTTAGCCACAGCTTCAGTTACGGCCCTTTCGTCGATCCCGGGCAACACGTCGGCCGTGCCTCTCCAGCGGGCCGTCAACAGGGTCATGCTGCTCGAGGCCATCAGGCCAGCCCAAGCTGGTGCCTCGCAGCTGCCCACACGATTGGATTTGCCAGTGGGGACCGGTCAGGTGTGGCCCCAGAGCTCGAGGCCTGTCGTGAGCTCTGACGCCCGCCGTGGGCCGGAACCCCCCAGTGGGGGTGGCTCAAGGGGGTGCGACTAGTGAGTATCCGGTTCAATTGAGTGCACCAGCGACACTGTCCAGTCACATTGGGGGGGGGGGTGCAGTGGCCATGGCCGAGGCAGGTTAATGTGGGTGGGCAGTTGTATCCGCACTGCCCTGTTAACTCATGGTTGCTAAATGGCCCCCCGGTTAGGGCAGGGGTGTCCGCCCTTGTGGGTATGCCAGGTGTTGCAGGGGCTATTCAGGGCCCGCTGTGCATACCCTCCATCCAGAACATGCCGATGACGGCTCTGCCGACGGCGGGTTATTCCTTGCCCCTGGGTGATCATCTATCACAGGCCACGAGGGAAAAGATTTGGCGAGGAGAATATGTTGATATTTTCTCCCTCTTGAACCGTGAGCCCACCAAGGAAGAGAGGGAGGGACAGGATGACAGGGACAAGGAGTTGTCCCGTCGTCGTAAGCCACCGCGCACCTGGACCAACTGGTTGCCGGCATACCTCATATATATGGCGGTATACCTGAGGGCCCGGCCTGATTTGGCCATTCCGATGGTGCAATACCTCGACAATATTTATAGGGTGATGGTTGATTTTCCTGGCCCATCGTGGTTGGCTTACGACGAAGAATTCAGGATGAGAGTGGCCCTACATCCTGAGATGAGGTGGGATGAGCCCTGCCAGCAATTGTGGCTCTTGTATATGACTCCCACGTGGCTGGCGCCTGGTGATAGGTACCATTGTGGCCATGCCGTGCAGCGTGCTGCTGCAACGCAGGTTCCCCGCCAGCCGGCGGGGCAGGGGGTTCCAGCCCGCCTGCTGTGTTGGAGCTTCTCAGCTAGCGGCGTGTGCAACAAGCGTCAGTGTTGTTTCCGACACGAGTGTCCCTCTTGCTCTGGCCCTCACGCTGCCTCCGCGTGCCTGTGGGCTGGTGGGTCACGAGGCAGAGGTAGGGGTGGGCAGGGGGCGGTCAGAGCTCCCTCTGACGGTGCTGGCCAAGCAAAAGGCCCCCTCCCCAATTAATATCCCTATGCTGGACCGATGGCTTTCTGCTTATCCTAGACGGGGATGATGCGAGGTACCTGTTCGAAGGTTTCCAGTTTGGTTTTCGTATACCATTTAGGGGTGTTCGGGGACCGCAGGATGCCCCGAACTTACTTTCTCTGAAGGGTAATGAGGAGGTTGCTGCACAAAGCATAGCTAAGGACGTGAATGCTATGAGAGTTGCTGGGCCCTTTACTGAACCACCATTCCCTAACTTGAAGGTCTCTCCTCTGGGGCTAGTCCCGAAAAAGACCCCGGTGAATTTCGTTTAATTCACCATCTATCTTACCCTGCGGGTTCCTCGGTCAATGATGCGATTCCTGATGACCTTTGCTCGGTCAGGTATACGTCATTTGATCAGGCCCTACGGATGGTACGCTCCTGTGGTCCCGGGGCGCTCCTGGCTAAGTGCGATATCAAATCGGCATTCCGATTACTGCCGGTGCACCCCGCTGACTTCAAGCTGTTGGGTTTTCGTTTCTGAGGGAGGTTCTACGTAGATAAGACCATGCCTTTTGGCTGTTCTATTTCATGTTCGGCATTCGAACGCTTTAGTACTTTCCTTCAATGGGCCTTTGTTCGCAGGTCAGGGTCCCGGTCTGTAGCCCACTACCTCGATGACTTATTGTTCGGGGGTGAACAGGGCTCGGACACGTGTACGCATCTCCTTAATACATTTCAGGTGCTTATGCGGGAACTGGGTGTCCCCTTAGCGCCTGAAAAGACCGAGGGCCCAGCCACCACGCTCACCTTTTTAGGTATCGAAATTGACACTGTCGCACAGGCATCCAGGTTACCCATGGATAAGGTGACTCGGATCTCCGTGGTGATTCTGGTACTGATTGCCAAGCGTAAAGTGTCTCTTTGTGAGCTACAGGTCCTTCACGGCCACCTCAACTTTGCCTGCAGGGTGGTGACCCCGGGCAGAGCTTTTGCCAGGTGTCTGTGTGACGCCATGGCTGGCCTATTAAAACGCCACCACAGGGTCCGGCTGACCAGGGGTATACGGGCAGACCTTTCGGTTTGGCTCACATTCCTCCAGGATTTCAACGGGGTCTCTTTTTGGAAATCAGACCTTATGGTCTGCCCTAAATTTCAAGTACAGTCGGATGCCTCCGGCTCTCTGGGTTATGGGATTTATTTTGAGGGGCAGTGGGCATATGGCCGATGGCCTCACACATGGCAGGGCACGGCTCGCCTCCGCGATCTTACTTTCCTGGAATTTTTTCCCATTTTAGGGGCACTAATGCTATGGGGTGATAAGTGGGCCAATTCAGGGTCCATTTTTGGTGTGACAATGCGGCAGTGGTGCACATTGTTAATGCCCAGACGTCCAAATCCCCTAGGGTCATGGCATTGGTTCGTCAATTTGTTTTGAGAACCCTACGCCTCAATGTGCTGTTCAGGGCCAGACATGTGCCAGGCATTAATAATGATATTGCCGATGCTTTATCCCGCCTGCAGATTTCCCGGTTTCGTGCCTTGGCTCCAGAAGCAGAGGAATTTCCCTCTCCACTCCCGGCCGAGATTTGGACATTTGGCGAGGAGAGGTGAACCGGGCGATCGGCATGTCCTTGGCACCTTGCACGCGTAAGGCGTACCAACATGCTTTCATACAATTTAGAGCCTTTTGTGGGCGACTACAGTTGCCTGAAGTGTGGCCAATACCAGTAGACCAGATTTTACAATACATGGTTTATTTTCACAATCAGGGGTTGGCTCCCCGTACTATAGCCTCTAGGCTTTCGGCACTGGCATTTATGGCCAAGGCACGGGGCTTCGCTGACTGCGTGAATGACTTCCGCATACATCATGTTTTGGAAGGGTGGACACGTGAATGTGGCCGCCGCCCGGACACACGTCACCCGATTTCACCAGATGTTCTTACCCACCTTGCACAAGGCTGGCATAACTTATGTTATGATAGGTACGAGGTGGCTCTTTTTCATGCAGCTACCACTGTAGCATTCTTTGTAGCGCTCCGCATCAGTGAGTTGGTACCACTGTCTAAGGCGGATGCATCTTGTAGGGCACTGGAACTCGACGATGTCTATGTTACACACGAGTGGGCTCAGTTGAGGATACGGTCCTCAAAGGTTGATCAGCACGGCGTAGGCAGTGGAGTCAGGCTGCTACGATGTTCCATTGAAGACATCTGTCCAGTTGGTGCCCTACATGAGTTTTTGGCAGTGCGTGGTACGCACCCTGGCCCGTTCTTCTGCCACCAGGATGGGTCTCCCCTTACTAAATTCCAGTTTTGGAAGGTGACCGGTACGGCACTTCACAGTGTTGGCCTCCCCGGGGCTCGTTACGGCACCCATTCATTTAGGAAAGGCTGCGGCTGCGTTTGGGTACTCTGAGGCTGATATACGCCGGATGGGCAGATGGGGATCCATGCGCTTTGCATTATATGTACTCCATGCATGAGTACCAGTTATGTCATTGTTCCTTTTTCTTCTTTTACAGACCCTGTGTGTCCCCGTACACCGGTGGCAGTATGGCTGGTGGGCCACAGTTACGTGCACTGGGCAGCACAGTATGCTGCGGCGACAGAGTGGGGACCTGTTTTCCATCAGGGGTGCTGGACCGCCTGATGTCCTTGTCCTGCACCTCGGTGGCAATGATCTCGCACAGGTCACTGGCCTCTCTTTAAAATTCACGATTTGCAGTGACCTAGCCTATCTACATTATGTATGGCCGTCCACACGGCTGCTATGGTCGGACATTGTGCCGCGACAGACTTACAGGGGAGGCATTACAGGAGACCGCACTCGCCGGTCGGTGAACCGGGCTGTTCCTTGCAGACGAGGGCTTGGGGACAGCCATTTGGCATCCCAGGATAGGCTTGCAGGATTACGATCTCTATGCAGGAGATGGGGTCCACTTGTCGGCCAGAGGTATGAACCTCTTTCTTGAGGATATGCAAGCAGGCCTGGTAACCGAGCTGACGGTCTGGGGGGGGGGCAGTGAGTCATCATGGACGCCTCACCGTGTGGTGGGTAGCACTGGTAAGGTAAAGATTTATGACCCATAGGTATCCGGTAGGTTCGCAATTGACTGGCCAACACGTAGACAGGTACAGGGGAAAGAGGTTTGGCCGGTCAAGGGCGAACCAGGCAAGGGGTGATGTCAGGAGCTTCACAGCCTGCATCACCTTGATATTTAACAGATACACGTCATAGGGTGGGGTCAGTAGATAGTTTATTGACTCCGGTCAACAATTTGTTTGTGTAGTTACATGTAGCCAATTGCCATTGGCATTTTGGGAGGAACCTTACCAGTGTTACTGCGGCCTGCTTGCCTTAAAGAATTACAATTGGATGATTACACCAATTGAAAGTTATAATTCGGACTAGGGCATAATTCAATAAAAGTGGCCTGATGCCTTTATCCATATACCGGTGTCTGAGTCTTTCTTTGGGGGGTGCGCCTGCAATGAATCACAGTCATAACCCCCCACCCCACCCCACCCCACCCCCACCCCACCCCACCCCACCCCCACCCCAGTTAGTTAGGTTCCAGGAACATACTTGGTTTTCAAGATGCCCATTCTGAATTCTGTAATAATGACTCCATGAATCATTTAGTCTCCCCATGTAGCTTTCTTAGCTTGGCTTCTGTCAGGTTGTGACCAGAGAGTAGAATATGCCTAGGTTGCAGGGTGATCCCAGCATTTTGAAGTTATAACCAGAGGCCTGTAATCTCTGCCCTCAGTAAATTTCCAAATGCTTATGCATTTGATAAATACACCTGTTATGATTCTATTTCTTCCCCCTTTTCTGAGCATTATTTGGGATCTGTCCAATTGCCTCTCATAAGGCCCACTCTGAGCCATTAGAAATCGAAGGAATATATAGTTTCCCCAGCCCTCTCTTGGGATATTCCTTGGTTCTTCCTTGTTCTTCGAAAGGCAAACTCTAATTCCTAGCTTGAAAGATCAGCGCACGTGGGATTCAATGAATGAACCTCACTCTGGGAATGAATGATCCTTACTCTTACTATGTGATGACTGTGATAACTGTGGCCACTCTCAAGCTACATCCCCATCCACTCGGAGAGTGGGAAGCTCTATGCCTTACAGCCCTTGAACTATGAGGAGCTGAAGCTGTTGGAGTTCCAAGTGAATGCTAAGGATGCTGGGTTGCTCTCCTTGTGTGGGAATGTTTAGTGTTAGTGTCTTGCACGGAAGACAAGGAAGGAGTCGCAGTGAGGACTAACACAGGTTTATTGGTTGATGATCAGGATGAACATGTGGTAATGGCGGAGGTACATCACATTATATACAGTAGTGCAATACATTTGAATCTTGTTGCACGGTAGCTTATTGGCTGCTACCGGCATGACGTCGTCCAAGTCACGCCCCTCTTCCGTAGTAGTTTGCTAGTGCGGGAGAGTTCCCGCGGCTGCCGGTGATTTGAGGAATGAGAACCATGTGAGTTGAACGCTCGCAGCTGCCCTCTATGGGCAGCTTACTCGCGTTCCTTTAACAGCTGGGCTACATTGTAATTGTGGTCAGGTTACATTCATACATTTCTTAAAGCAACATTGTACATACATAACATCCCTCCCCCCTAGGATGGGACGAAGTCCCTCAACCATTGTGGCTTGCCGCACGTGCGCCTGGGGCGTGCGGCCGCTTGACTTAACACAGGGGAGCCTGGTTCTGCGGAGTCCTGTCCTGCAACGGAAAGGGGGGACTCATTAGTGGCTCGGTGTGGGCTCTGCGGTAACCTTGCATTGGGGGACGGGAATGGAATGAACAGTTGGGAAGTGAACCCCTGCCTACCGTTTGAGGAGCTTGGGGTCCCCCCAGTACGAATCTCGGGACTGACGAAGAGGCCCTCATGGCCTCGCCACCCCCTGTTACCTGCCCGGGAGTTCTAGAGACTGTGGTGGGCGGACTCCCCCCCGTTGCCTGTCTTGGGGGTCTTTGTCTCCGGGGACCTGGCACTATGGTATATTCTAAAACAAAAGGACTGGGGGGACTGGAGGTACCAGGGGCTGAACTGAAACCCCTCTTCTCGCTAGGACGGGTGGGGGACCACTCCGCTACACCCCCCTGGTACTGCAACTCATAATCATAATCAAACTGATCCCTCTCTTTCAAAGTATCCCCCTCTGTGGTCGAGAACCCAGGATATGCATTTGAATCCGCGGGTTCCGCCGTGTCTCCCCCTTGGGTAATGCGGGTGGGGGAGGACCCTAACGCTGTTTCCCCTTCACTGGTGACTCGCCTTCTGAGTTGGTCGGCGTGCCTTCTCCAGAGTAGACCCGAGCTAGTCTCGACCCTGTAGGATACTGGCCCCGTCTGCTCAATGATTGTCCCTGGAACCCACGCTGACCCCGAGGCCGCGTAGTTCCTGCAGTGAACCGGGTCCCCTACCGAAAAGCTTTTGGAGCTCTCTCCCCCTATGTTTATATTTCTTCCTTCATCCTCCACCCTGGACGGATCCATCCGGTCAAAAAGTGTTACCGGACGCCTCCTCATGAGGAGTTCGGCTGGGGAAAATCCTGAGGCTAGGGGGGTTGTTCTGTAGCAGATGAGGAACTGACACAGGTGAAGGTTCAACTCACCGGGACCCATGCGCCGCAGTGTGTCTTTCATAGTACGCACTTGGCGCTCTACCTGACCGTTTGTGGCGGGGTGAAACGGGGCAGCGGTAATGTGCCTGATGGCGTTCTGCTCAATAAACGTCTTGAACTCTGCAGACGTGAAGGTACTAGCGTTATCACTAACCAGGACGTCTGGCAGGCCGAAACAGGCAAACAGCTTGCGCAACTGTTTAATGGTTGCCGCAGAGGAGGTGCTGTTCACGGGGATTACCTCCAACCACTTGGAGTAGGAGTCGACTACCAGCAGGAACATGGCCCCGCGGAAAGGGCCGGCGAAATCAACATGAATCCGGGACCACGGCCCGCGGGCCGTGTCCCATTCCCTATGGGGTAAGCGGGACTCCTCGGGCCGAGAGCTCTGGCAGCTCTCACACGTGCCCACTAAACGTTCTATATCCGCGTCTATCTGGGGCCACCAAAAGAAACTCCTGGCCAGAGCCTTGGAGCGCACGATCCCGGGGTGACTGGTATGCAGTAGCTTCAGTACCCTGGCCCTCGGCTTCTCTGGGATGACTACTCGCTGGCCCCAGAGTAAGCAGCCCCTTTCCAGAGAAAGCTCTACTCTGCGCCTGACGAATGGCTTGAACTGTTCCTCGGGGGGAGTAGTGGGCCACCCTTTCCTTACCCAGGAACTCACTTGGGCCAGCATCTTGTCGGCCGCCGTGGCCTTGGCGAGGTCGGCCGGGAGGATGGGGGGTGAGTCAAGAGCCTCGATCAGCAGGACTTGGTGGTCCTGCTCTACCTCACATGTGGGGTCCCCTACACTTGGGAGGGGAGATCGGGACAGCGCGTCCGCATGGGAGATCTCCTTCCCTGGGTGATAGACCAGCTCGTACTGGTAGGCGTTGAGAAAGATAGCCCAACGCAGCATCCTGGGGGATACAATTTGCGGTGTGGGTTTGCCGGTAGTGAAGATCCCCAGAAGTGGCTTGTGATTCGTCACTACCGTAAACTCGCAGCTGTATAAAAAGTCATGGAACTTTTTCGTTCCCGCGATGATGGCTAGGGCCTCCCTATCCGTTTGCGCGTAATTGCGCTCGGCCTTTGAGAGGGACCTTGAGTAGTACGCTATCGGGGCTTCCCTCCCGCTCGCCAACACGTGGCATAGAACCGCCCCCACTCCCACTGGGGACGCATCACAGACTAGAACTACTGGTCTCCTAGGGTCGAAGTGGGTCAGGACAGCACTCGAGGATAGGAGTGCCTTCAGCTCCCTGAAAACTTTCTCTTGCCTATCTCCCCACCGCCAAACCACCTCTTTCTTCAATAGTGCGTGCAGTGGCTCAGCAACGGATGCCTTCCTCGGCAGGAAGGAATGGTAAAAATTTAAGAGCCCTAGAAACGACTGCAGCTTCGGTTTCGCGGTGCGGCGAGGGGCGTTTTGCACCGCTGCAACCTTGGACTCGGAGGGCTTGATGCCTTCCGGGGTTACCTTGAACCCGAGGAACTCAACCTCCCTCGCAAAGAAAACACATTTGTCCCGTCTCAGTCGGAGGCCCGCCTTCTCGAATATTGAAAGGACCCTGTCTAGCCTTTGCGCTAATTCTGATCCCCCCGCTGTTATTAACACATCGTCGAAGTATGGGAGGACGCCTGGAAGCCCCTTTAAAAGGCGTTCCACGAGGGACTGGAAAATTCCAGGGGCCGAATTCACGCCAAACTGAAGGCGCGTTACCTTAAATGCCCCCTTGTGCATTACGATCGTTTGCACAGCGGCAGCAGCCGGGGTTACAGAGAGCTGCTGATATGCCTGCGCCAGATCTAGCTTGGCAAAACACCTCCCCCCATGAAGCGTGGCCAGTAAATGGCTGACCACGGGTACCAGATATGCATTTGTCCGAATGGCCTTATTAATCGTACATTTATAGTCCGCACAAATCCTAACCTCCCCGTTTGATTTAAGTGCTGTCACAATCGGCGTTTCCCACTCCGCCGAATCCACTGGAACCAAAATCCCCTGCCCCACCAATTTGTCCAGTTCCGCCTCGATCTTGTCCTTGAGGGCAAACGGCACTCTTCTTGGCTTGAGGCGTATGGGTCGGATTTCTGGATCCAAGTCAAAGGAGACTGGGGGCCCCTTGTAAGTCCCGAGCCCCTTCTTGAAAACGTCCGGGTGTGCGTTGCACACGTCCCGCATTGGGTCAGTCTCTATGGTGTTAATGCCGGACAGTTCGATTCCTAGGGGAGCGAACCACTGCGTTCCCAAAAGGCAGCACCTCCCCCTCTTGAGGACCACTAGGGGAAGTTTCTCGGAGTAATTCTTGAACTTCACCTTGAAGTTCCCCACCCCCAACACTGGGATCCCGTTCCCTTGCACGTCCCGTAGGTGTGACCTCATGGCCCGCAACTTGGGCCGCGCATCTGGGGGAATGCGCATAAACTCTTTTTGGGACAGGATGGAATAGGACGACCCCGAGTCTATCTCCATCCTCACTGGGAGCCCCTGTAACTGTACCTCTACGAAAAAACGCCGGTGCTCCAGGCCCACGCGGTTCACGCCTGCCATGCTGTGGTCGTCTGAGACCTTCCTGGTGCCAGCCGCCTTCCGCTGGTGCGTCTGGGAATGGTTCGAATTGCCCTTGTCCTCGACTCGCCCGCACCTGCACACTCGGGCGATGTGTCCCTTTCGGCCGCAGTTGTGATACTTGGCCTTTCGGAACGGACATCTCGTGCGGTCGTGGGACGCCCCACAACCGTCACAGCGGCGGTCTTGCCGCTCGCGGGTCTGTCGCTTTTCTCCTCGCTTCTTGACCCGCTGGACGTCGTCGTCCTCGCTGGAGCAGGGGTCTGCCGTAGTGGACGACTCCTCGGACGCCGTTGGTGTGCCGGCGGGCAGCTTGGGGGCCCGCCAGGCCATTTTCGCTGGTGTCCGCTGGGCCGCCTGTACTGGTGACTTGGCCCGTTCGGACGTGGCCCCTCGGGACTTGAACACTCTGACCCCGCTCCTGGCCGCTTCGGCCGCTTGGGCCTCCCGCAGTACCTCGTTGAAGGTGAGGCGGTAGTCGCGGGTCATGAGCTTCCGCTGAAGCTCCTCGTCCCTCAGGCCACACAGCATGCGGTCTCGGAGGGCCTGGTCCAGGTCGTCCCACTGCAAGCCTGAGGGCCGCCGCGTAGGCGGACACGGATTCGCCCGGTTGCTGGTCTCGCCTGTGGAACGCGACCCGGGCCGGGAAGATCGACACGGGAGGCTGGAAATGCTCGCCCAACAGCACCAGGATGCGGTCGATGGGCACCTCTTCTACCTTCTTGGGGGCCACACATTCTCGCGTCTTCATCAACGCCCGCGGCTTCCATCGTGTGCCGGAACTGGCACTCGTAGAGCTCCCATTGTTCGGGCTCGCTGACATCGAACTGGTAAGGCTTGACCTTGGGATTCGCCATCATCCCACCTTCGTCGCCAATTTAGTGTCTTGCACGGAAGACAAGGAAGGAGTCGCAGTGAGGACTAACACAGGTTTATTGGTTGATGATCAGGATGAACATGTGGTAATGGCAGAGGTACATCACATTATATACAGAAGTGCAATACATTTGAATCTTGTTGCACGGTAGCTTATTGGCTGCTACCGGCGTGACGTCGTCCAAGTCACGCCCCTCTTCCGTAGTAGTTTGCTAGTGCGGGAGAGTTCCTGCGGCTGCCAGTGATTTGAGGAATGAGAACCATGTGAGTTGAACGCTCGCAGCTGCCCTCTATGGGCAGCTTACTCGCGTTCCTTTAACAGCTGGGCTACATTGTAATTGTGGTCAGGTTATATTCATACATTTCTTAAAGCAACATTGTACATACATAACAGAATGTGACAATTCAAGTCTTTGTGGTGGATGAGAATGTCAATGCGCCTGCAATGTCTTGGGAGGCAGAGCCCCCTCTCCTGCTGGTGCTTCCTGTAGCTGCTGGGCACATGGTGGACAAAATCCATGTTACAGATGCTAATTCTGGCTACAATGCATGGCTGTTTTATGAACTGCATGAAAAAATACTGCCCCCTGGAAAGTGGGGCTATACAGTGGTGAGATTAGTGCTACAAACACCCTGGATTAAGCCGAAAACATAGGCAGCAGAAGAACTTTGTTGGTAACAATGAAGGACCACGGCAAGCATGTGCTCTCAGCCACAGCCACCCTGAGTATGTCTCTGGTAGCAAGCAGCCAGGTTGCTAGGGCTAATGCCCATCTCCATAGAATGAGTGGGAACCTAAAGCCTGTGGATGATAGCACAAATATCTACCTGATCAATATCTACCTGATCATCACATATGAACAAACATGCTCAGTAGCCTGTTGGTTCATATTGGCCATTGTTGTGTATGTGGCCTTGCGATGTCAGTCTCAGCTCCACGATGCAGCAATATATGGCCCTGACACAGCCTCATTAGTGTGCCAGTGAAGTGGGGAGCTGATCATAACATTATAGTCGCAACCTGGCATGTGTGCTTGGGGAAGCTGACATCAAGAGTGATCTTATGGTCTTCAGTCCCAACATTCCTGTCTTTACTGTGAATCCAGGGATGGGAAATTCACAGGAGGTTGTTCCAAATTTATCTGGAGAAGTGAGTCACACAGATCCATTAAGATCCCGGTAGCTGAAAGTCCCCAGTTCATTTCTGATTCAAATTGATTTTATTTATTTATTTACTTGGATTTAGCAGCAGTATGTTACTCCTGCTGTGTAACATGATAAGGCCTAATGTTTTATAAACTTGAATTATTTACTGATGACAAGCTATATTAATTGACTTATGTGAGTAAATGAATCCTAGATTTTAAAATTGTATATTTTTGCATTAATATTAATGTTTATCATCTAGGTCCTAGCAATTTAAGCAGTGCTAGAAGTAAACTGGGGAGTACTCTTGGAATGGGCAATGGGAGGTGAAGCATAGGCAAAAAAAGCAGTGATATAGCAATTGTGTGTATCAGTTTATGATTTGTGTACAATCAAGCATTGAAAACATATACGGAAATTTTGGAATGATCAGATAGTGATCACTTTTCTCCTTGCTGGCCATAATCTCTATTTGGTTCTCTATTTGGTTGTCTTTGACTAAATGAAAATTGGAAGCTCATTCTCACATCATTCAGTGTCAAAGCAAGGGGCATCTTGACAATGTTCCAGCACCATGATCCTTTGTATTCTACTTCCGCTACATCACTGTGCAGTGAATAGGAAAGTTAAAAAAGGCAAGGGAGTGGATGGTAGCTTAGTTTACCTTTTGCTGCTGAGAGTAGCATGATTTATTGGAGGGAGTTCCCATGTTGATTAAATAGGAATAAAATATTAAATATGGCTGAAAAACTGACCTTATCCCTAAGTGTGTTTTAAAAGGTGACATTTCTAGATAAAAGGATGATGACGATGACATCACTGAAACACTGCAATTACCTTTCTAAGCAGAATGAAGTCTACATGTGAGATGCAACAATTCAGGAATTCCTAATAATGTCAGATATAAACCTAAAATGATTTTTGTTAAACCCTTGTAGATCATTTAGCAGTTTACCAATGGATCCTGATCTACTTGCTGATTTATATAGTACTGTCAACATAAATGGAGGTTTACAGCTGCAATCTAAAACTTTACACAAGGGAAACTTAATTTAAAGGAGGAAGCAAAGTTCACAGAGTGTAAGACAAAGTCTGTAATATTTTGTAATGATATATTGCAATGTTCATCTTCAAAAGCCAAAAGTTATCATCCTATTTACATTCTGCTGGAACATCAAATATTCCACTGAGTATGGGTGTAAGTTCCTTTTTTTCCTTTTCTTTCTTTACTTGGCAGGTGGAGTTTGCTCAAGGAGGTTTATGTACCATGTTGAGTGTGTAGAAAGAATATTTTTTAAAAACTGGGCTTTCTCTCCTTCTAATGTAGAATGTGAATCTTATCTTGTTTGAGTAACAATGGAAGTCCTTGCTTTGAGATAATGTTTAGCAATGTCTACTCAGACTTCTGTATAGTGTGCAAATGACATTCATAATGTAGGCTAATGGTTAAAACCAATGTGCCTTTAGGTCAGGCTCTGTTATCCCCTTCCAAAAACTCAGGAAAAGAAAAGCAAGCAGGATCATGGTTCACCAAACTGGAAGTTCTAAACAGATGGTACAGCATCTTGAACCAATTCTGGTCTATTTGTGGTCAATTTAGCCCTCAGTATTCTCTCTAGCTAGGGAATGAGTTTTCAATCATTTTTGAAAAAGAAAATATTAAAATGGTACATTTAAGATATGTAGGATAACTTCTCAAAGATCAATAATAGAGTATAATATAAACAATTTGCTAATTAATTCCAGAAAGCAATAAATAACTAAATTTAAGAAACAGAAAATATAAAACAAAAAGGACAATTCTGTATGCCATTTATGCCAGTTGTCACAAGATGTCGCTGCCCACTGAAAATCAAAAAAGCTTTCTTTATACAAAGCTCCCTTCTCATCTATACAGCAAGAAAGGAGACTGCTCATGACAACAGGATGGAATCAGCAGCATAAAAACTGGATGGTTCATAGCTTTTAATGGCAACACCCAAGAGTGGATGTAATTTTGAAAACCAGGAATAAAACCTACTATAGCTATGATTGTTTTGTTCCAGGGCTGTCTAGCAAGAAGGCAGCTGTTCCATCTGTTCTTTCTCAGCTTGGCTTGGGAGATGGGGAGCGGCCAGCTCCATTACTCTGTGCCGGAGGAATCTCAGCATGGCACCTTTGTGGGCCGCATTGCTCAGGACCTTGGGCTGGACGTGGAGGAGCTGGTGCCTCGGATGTTCCGGATGGAGTCCCAAAGCCATGGAGATTATTTAGAGGTAAATGTCCAGAATGGGATTTTGTTTGTGAATTCCAGGATAGACAGGGAGGGGCTGTGTGCTAAGAATCCTTTGTGCTCCATTCATCTGGAGGTGATTGCAGATAAGCCCCTGAGGGTCTTCCATGTAGAAGTGGAGATCAAAGACATAAATGACAATGCTCCTACATTCCCTCGGAAGGAACAAAATGTCTTTGTTTCAGAACTGAGGTTGCCTGGATCATTTTTCCGACTGCAGGGAGCTTCCGATGCAGATATCGGTCCAAATGCTCTCCTCACTTATGTGTTGAGCTCCAGCGAATATTTTACTTTAGATGTTCAGAGGAGAAATGATGAAAGCCAGTCCTTAGGGCTCCTTTTAAAGGTCCCATTAGACAGAGAGGTCAAGGCTGTCCATCATTTGCTGCTCACAGCCACAGATGCAGGAAAACCAGAGCTCAGTGGCACAGCACAGCTGGTGATTTCTGTGCTGGATGAAAATGACAATGCACCTGCCTTTAATCAATCCATTTACAAAGTCCAGATGGCAGAAGATGTTCCAAGTGGGACACTAATCATGAAGTTAAATGCTACGGATTTGGATGAGGGAACTAATAAAGATGTTATATATTCATTCCAAAACCATGTGCCTGATAAATTTAAAAATATGTTTATCCTCGATTCTATAAATGGGGAGATAAGAACCAAAGAAAAATTAGATTTTGAGGAAAACCATCAATATGAAATTCAAGTACAAGCTAGTGACAAAGGAAGCAATTCAATGACAGGATATTGTACTATTGTGGTTGAAGTGCTGGATGTCAATGACAATGCGCCTGAGATGTCACTGAAGTCGCTGTCAGTACCAGTGCCAGAGGACTCCCTACCTGGTATGGTGGTAGCTCTGATCAGTGTGTCAGATAGAGACTCTGGGGTAAATGGGCAAATAAACTGTTCTCTGCACCCTGCTGCATTTCCATTCAAGTTAACCTCCACCTTCAAGAATTACTATTCTTTGGTTGTGGCTGAGCCCTTGGATCGGGAGAAGGTGGCAGAATACAAACTGATTGTAAAAGCCCAAGACCATGGGGCACCATCTCTGTCAGCCACCAGCAGCCTGGTGATACCCATTGGTGATGTGAATGATAACATACCAACTTTCATGCTGCCCTCCTACAAGGTCTTTGTGAAGGAGAACAACCCCCCTGGTGCTCACATCTTCACAGTGTCTGCCACAGACCCAGATGTAGCTGAGAATGCTCTAGTCACCTACTGGATAGATGAAAAGCTCTGGCCACTCTCAAGCTACATCTCAGTCCACTCAGAGAGTGGGAAGCTCTATGCTTTACAGCCCTTGGACTATGAGGAGCTGAAGCTTCTGGAGTTCCAGGTGAGGGCCAAGGATGCCGGGCTACCCTCCTTGTGTGGCAATGTGACAATTCAAGTCTTTGTGGTGGATGAAAATGACAATGCCCCTGCTGTATCTGGACAATCAGAGGAAGCCCCTGTTCTTCTTGTGGCTCCTGTGACAGCTGGACACGTGGTGGGCAAGATCCATGCTCTGGATGCTGATTCAGGCTACAATGCATGGCTGCGCTATGAAATATACGAGGGAACCAGTGGTCCTTGGCGAGTAGGGCTATACAGTGGTGAGGTCAGTACCACACGTGCCCTTGATGAGGGAGAAGTTAGCGGCAGCAGTCACAGTGTGCTGGTAGTGGTGAAGGATCATGGAAAACCTGTGTTGTCATCTACTGCTACTCTGAGTGTGTCACTCATGGCAAGTACCCAGCGCATCCATACTGATGTTCACCTTCCTCAAATGGTGGGGAGCTCAAATCCTATGGGGAACAATGTCAACATCTACCTCATCATAGCTATCTGCTCTATATCCAGCTTGTTTCTCCTTGCAATCATAGTATACATTGTCCTACGATGCCAATCCCAGGTTAAAGAGGCCATGATGTATGGCCCTGGCACTGCCACACTGGTATGTGCCAGTGAAATTGGCAGCTGGTCATATTCAAATCGTCACAGCCACATCCTGGCAGGAGTAAGTAGTGAAGCTGGCCTGAAGAATGACCTCATGGTTTTCAGTCCCAACATTCTTCCATCTTCAAGCACTGAAAAACCTGACCAAATGCTTTGTGATTCATCCATACAGGTGAGCTATACATTTTAAAGATTATTTTGGGTGTGTGTGTGACTCCTAAAGGAAGGGAGGTTGAAATAGGGTAGCTGAGAAAAACCTAATGTTTGGGAGGGGGCTCAGTAGGAGGTCAGAATCAACTGTGTGACTGAACAACAACAAATGTAATATGAACAGGCTTAAGGTTATCTTTAACTCTTCTTGTGTTGACTAAAACACACAGAAATAAATTAAAAATACGTAAATCCATCTCTGTAACCAGTATGCTAATGTTTCACTCTTATTTTGTGGCATGTGTTTATACTGGCCAGTTAATTTAAATGTATTCCCCATTTGAAAAGTTTGAGCAGGGAAGAATTTACCTTGTCAGTTTAACTAGTATATGCTGCTTTTCTAGAAACACAAGGTTATCAACTGGAGTCACCCAGTGTGCTATAGTCATACTTTGACTTTTGTGACTGGAGGCTTCAGATGGGGATGAACTTTCCCAAGTACATCAGAAACATCTGTTAAATTAGTCTGTGATCAGATGAGAATTTCATGTACACCCATGTGCAAATGTTCACCCACATCACCTGCACTTGAAAAACTCCTTGGGTCATTGGGGCACTGGGACTTATTCTAGATGTGTTACATGAGACCTTTTAAATGTAAGCATGCTGGTTTATCAAATAGATAAACTTTTCTTTCTTCAGAACTCATTCACATATTTAGTCGCTATGTTATTCTTCACCGAAGACTGTTTCTGCACATAATCAGCAGCCACATGTACTGAAACTGAGTTGTACCACTTTGGAGTGCATAGATATACCACTGGATGCCTGATTGCAGTCTTTTCTAAAATGAAGCAGTAGGCGCCACCATCTGAACTCCTGGCATATTCAAGATATACAATACTAGCATGTAATGTAGGATGTTTCAGCCCAGCCTTTTCTCTGACATCTCCCCTCTCCTTACATATGTGAAAGCATTCACACTTTGATTCCTATATCTCAGGTGGTAAGTTCATCAATAAACTATATGACAGGCTACTTATAATGGCTTTTGTATTAGTCGTGTGATCAGGTTTTCTATTCACTTGTTTCGTGCATAATTGTGGCCACTGTTCAGTAAAGGATGGGGTTCTGTTGGGTGCTATGGAAAAATGTGTAGAACTGAGGCAGTTAGAGAAGATTTTCTCAGTGCACAGAGGGTGAAGAAGAGAGCAGATAGATAAAAATACAAGCAGATCATACTAGGAAACTAGAATGATAGCTGTAATCACAGTCACCTTTTGTAAGGGTTGAGTAGGAAGAAATTTCTTCTAGTGGGGCAATAGAGATAATCTTTCAAAACCTCCAAATACCTGGATGCGTAGGAAGAAGTTAGATTTTCTTCATATATATAACTGTTATTGTATAACAAAAGAAAACTTAAATTTCTTGTTACCTTTATTGAAAAAATATGCATATGTTACTCCCCTATCCAAAGAAGTTTTCTGAATGGTTTATTTTCCACTCAGGAAAAGCTCAGAAAAGTAATAAATCTTCTGGCCCAATCCAGTTAAATTTTTATGAAAGAATATCACATTTTTTTATCTGTCATTCAAATTTCTAATGAATGTATGTAAGATTTCAAGTGCTTGAAATTATGCACACATGACACTTATACATAAATCAGAAAATGTCTTATACAGTACTCCCAAATTCTTATTTACATATTCCCGATGGTTTTCATTATTCTTTATGTTACCAACTAATTGTTTTTAATTAATTGTTTTAATGGATATTATTGTTTTTATTGTGTTACTATTTTGTGCTGTCTTGGCCATATTTTTATTATAAGCCACAATTGAGATTTTTTAGAATGAAAAGTAATATAGAAATTATTTAAAATAAATAAAATTTTACTTCTTCATACATATTCAACATGTATAATGCACATGACCAGGGCTATATGAGAAGATATAAAAGCACTACATGTAATTTAAGTTAGGATGGATTGCTAATGTTAGAATATTTACTGTAATTTCAGATCAATAGGAAGCAATATCACCATTTGATGTTTTCTTATGCCCAGAAAGCCTTTGATAAACTAGAAAAAGATTTTTTTTTTGAGAGAAAAATCTTGGGAAATCTGAGGATGGAATATCTAATAGCTGTTATAGTATGATATTACAATTGGTGGGCAAGTGATAATAATTTTAATAAATAAACATTATTTTTATCTTTCATGAAGGCACTTGCAAGAAGTATCTTTTTCCTGTCCATGTACTCTTTCAAGAGAACAGAGTCGAGCTAATAATCAGTATAGCAGAAAACAACCATAGTTACATGACTGTATTAATGCAGTTCAGGAAGCTTGAATCATAATATTTAACTATAGTAAGGCATCTGTATCCACATTTCAAGTACTCACCATAAATATGTCTAAAGTACACACACACACAAATCTGTATTCAGCTTGTCTTTATCAATTCTACTACTATGTGAGATCTGATTCCTGTCTCCTACTGGACTGATTTAGAAATAAGTCAGGCTACCTACCTCTGGTTCCAGAAATGACCTGTATTATTTTAAAAACAGTTTAACCTGTCTTCCACTGTGTGTCCCAAATAAAACCTTTACTCCTTGCCATCTATTCATGTACTCTTCCCCTTTTGCTACATGTACACGATTTTGATGTTGTCATGCTTCATGTACTAAAGAAGGGGAAAGGAGACAAGACTTGAAAGAAACATAATCCATTCCTGAAATGTGAAGATGTAAAATGAAGTGAAAGCCATAAAAAGATGAAGTAGAAAATTGAATGTATTCATCAGATACTGGCATTGATTTATGGAGCATGGTTATAATACTTTTCCAATTTAAACAAGTAAAACAAAGAATTGTGTAACTTTGTTTTAATTAAGATAATAAAAAGGAATTCAAGTCAGTTTAGGAGGTTGTTTGGGAGACTCTTAAAACATTTTGGTGGATCCACATAATTTTATTTTATTTATTTATTAATTTATTTTTCCAATTTGCATAGCTGCCCAACTCAAAATGACTATGGGCGGCTCACAACATTAAAAACAGCATGGCAGTCCAAAACATTAAAAACCCATAAAAATCCAATTTTAAAAAGCTACAAAGATTAAAAGAATGAGGAATTTAAAGAGTGAGGGAGCAATATTGCTATTATTTTATCAGCCAGCAGGCAGGGGTCACCACATCACCGGTGCCCCACACCTGCTTTGCTAGCCTAGTTACAATCTCCATCATCTATGTGATGTTTCATAAATCCAGTTAGGAGGTGGCATAATGAACGTGCTGCAAAACGGTGTACAAAACCAACTCTTGTTTAATAATAGTACTCAGCTGATATGGACAAATCATGGGTTCACACAGATTCTGTTCAAGCTTGGCTCTATCAAAGGAGGATTTGAAATATTGCAGAAATAATTTTACATAAAGGTCAAATAATACATTAACAACTCTCTCTTACAGCAAACTGTAGTGGTAAGTGCTGACAATTAGACATGTTAAGGAGTACCATCAGATGGGAAGGAACCAAAGGAGAAAAACCAAACTTTCTTCCAACAGCTCAGTGAAAACTGACCATGTTGGTAAGCGATGGAATTCTATCAGTTGCAAAAGAAACTAGAACTGGGGATAAAATTGCAACATTTTCTTGCAGGCTCCACTTCTAAGGAAGTACAGGTAATACACAATCATAGTTGGATACACTGCAAGAACAAAACATCAGCAAGAAGAATAGCCTTCTAATATATCAATGAGTATTTGGAACACAGACTAACCTGCTACCATTTCAATAATTTCAGCCTTCTGTGCGGACTTTTTGCATAAATGGGGGAAACTACCATCACCAGCATATGAGTGTGGGGCATCGGGACAGACTGTGCAACATATTATATGTAGCCTTAGAGCATATGTGGGCAATAGAGAAGATTTTTTAAGGGTGACACCCTATTGCAAATCAAATATATAAATTGTTTAGATGTTTGTTTATAAATTAATGCTTAGTTTTATATAGTTTATATATATTTTCTTTCTTGTTATGTGTTGACTCAATGTGTACAAGTGCCATACACTAAATAAATAAATGTGGACACCTGCACGTTTTGTTTTCAATTGCAGTATAGATTTAAAATTCCCCCCCTTTAGTTGTTGAACGTTGAAAACTGTAGGAATCGGGGCCGCTAGGACGGCCGTTGGGTCCCGGAGGAGACTGATCAAGTAACGATACGAGGCAGTATGGAGCGAGATAAGATCAGTGGTTTATTGAAGGAAAAGCATCATCATATATAGATCAGAAGGCAATACAGGAAAAAACCATCACCTGACAGAGAATCACATCACCTGTTTACTCAGGTTAATGAGGAATCTTTCTTGGGGAAGTTAATTAGCGCGGGCAAACATTGACAGGGGAAACACCATTGTCTATGGCTTAGACCGGGGTAAATATGGCCACTATTTGCACCTGGGATTTGGCTAAACTCGGAGATGAGTGATTACCTTAATGGGTAACAGAGTCTAGAGGAATGCCTCCTCAGTGGAACCGTCGGTCAGGTCATAATTGGGTGAATCAAACCCTATTAAACCCCCCTTAATTTCTCTGCCCGCAGAGCCCACGGGCCAGGAGCGTTCTCACCGAAGTGGCCTCTGCGTGGGCCGTTACATGCCATTGGGGCATGGGGAATCCACATCTCCCCTTTTCGTTTTACTTAAGAGCCTGACCGGCGACTCTGCGTAAGAGAGGTACCAGCTGATGAGCGGGAATGATGCTTCGGGGTTCCCTCCGGGAGCGGCACTTAGATATCAGTGAGGGAATACATTGCGCGAAGCAGCATTCTGCTATGCCTAGTACAATCACTCCCACAACCACCTTGAGTACCGTCTGAAGCCATCCCCACGGAATCCATGACCACATCCAGTCCCACAACGAACTGAGCCAAGTCCCCCATGCAGAACCCTCCCTGATGCCCTCGACTATGGTGTGGAGGTCTGTGAGCTGACTCTGAACCTTACGGGAGTTATCAGTGAGATTAAAACAACACATACCATGAAAAGATTCGCAACCCAGATGATGTAGCACTAAGAGATAGTCTATAGCCGCTCGATTGTCAAGTATGGCATGGCGAAGCTCTGCCTGCTCTTGGTTGAGCAGCGCTATCGCCGAGGAGGTATGGTTAATGGCTTTGGCTAGTCTGCAAGCCAGTCGACCAATCCTCCGAGCGTTGCCGACGGCTAAGCCTGGCACGCCAATAATGCTGACTGCCAACGAGACGTATTCGGCTGAACTCATTACTCTAAAGCTGCTCTCACATGAGCTGTCTAACTGGGTGGTGCGAGTATGTCGTATGGGTGCTGAAACATTTGTAACATTAGTGCTTGGGGTGACCATATCCTTAGTAGGGAGTAACAGTGTCAAACGACTGATACAACATATAGCATCTGATACATTTGCGGGAATGTAGTTCCAAGTGTACTGATTACACGTAAAGAACCAACCAGAAGGTAGGGTGACATGAGCATACATTGAACCAAGTGTCTCTGGTTTATCACAAGTCCAATTGCTGCTGCCAGTGTCGAGGCAGCGGCGCTGAGTTCGGCCGACTGCGGTGCAGCCGACCATTCGAGCACAGGTAGAGTTCAGGCTGACCGCCACTCGAGGAGTGTGGAGAGTGGCTGTGTCAGCCGGCAAAGTCATTGTTAGCTGCATTCCTCCCCAGCGAGCGTATGCTGTGAAGCTCGCAGGGAGATGCGGGCCGAAAATCCGCTTCAGCAGCCAGTCGCCATACCTGGCGTGCGCGTCCAAAGTGTGGCACACTGGGATGAGACAGGTGCCCAAGATTGAGGCAGAACCAATGTCCTGTCTCAGGCAAAAATCGGACTGGTTGACGAGACCCGCCAATCTTTCCCATATGTTGTAATGCATCGTGGCAGAAAGGTCTCCGCCTGGCATCAAACCGCTGGCCTTCAGTGAG
Organism: Bradypodion pumilum; assembly: GCA_035047305.1. Taxonomy (NCBI): domain Eukaryota; kingdom Metazoa; phylum Chordata; class Lepidosauria; order Squamata; family Chamaeleonidae; genus Bradypodion; species Bradypodion pumilum. The sequence continues at coordinate 184,676,466 of JAWDJD010000004.1, read as the reverse complement.
GCTGCCTGAACACCTCCCCCCGCAAGTAGGGAGAGGGTCAGGATGATGGTGACTGCCATGGTGTTGGCATGAATTCGGGCAAAGATTGCAGCTGTGAGGTTCTCCGGCGTCGGTTCCCTCTCCTCGCGTTGGAGGGCGTCCTCGGCCTCACTGCAAAGGACCTTGACCATCCCCAGGTGATCTTCGGTGCTGTCATCTGTGGCCGCCTCTTCCGACGGGTCCTCTCGGTCAGAGTGAGGTCCTCCATCTCCGGGATCGGACTCGGGTCGGTCTGGGTCCACGCCATGTGGTTCCAAGTGAGGCTTGACACACCGAGCTGGGATCCAAACGACACCTGTAGGAGACATAACTGCAGCATACCCTCTCCCCCAGGTTACGAGTGGCGCCAGGCCCCTCCAGGAAGGGTCCGGTGGCACCCGGTATCGGACCATCGGTCGCGGGAGAGCTTCCGAACGGCGGAAGTGTTTCTCCTGCAGCGTGCAATCGGAAAAAACATTAAGGTGATTGTACGTGAACAATACCTTATTCAGACAATGCTGTGCCTGACCCTGTGCCTTGGGGAGGGCTGGTGGCTCCCCCCTTTCTGTTTGTTTGTCAATATAGGACTTTAGCGTCCGATTGACCCGTTCCACAATCGCTTGCCCCTGCAGATTGTAAGGAACGCCAAAAGTATGCTTAATATCCCAAGTGGCCATGAAGGCCGCCAGCTGCCTGGAGCTGTAGGATGGCGCGTTATCGGTTTTCACGTGCCGAGGTTTGCCCATGGCCGCGATGCAGGCTAGGAGGTGCTGCTCCACATGGGAAGCAGTCTCCCCTTTCTGCGCCGTTGCCCAAACGAATTGAGAAAAGGTATCAATGCAAACTTGCATGTACTGCCATCTGCCAAACTGCGGAACATGCGTGACGTCCATTTGCCACACCTGGTTGGCCTCTGTCCCTCGTGGGTTGACCCCCCACGAGGGCCCCCCCGCTGCCCCTGCACAATGCTGACAAGAGCGAACTATGCCTTGGGCTTGAGAAAGTGGCAGATTGAACTGTCTGGCAAATGCCTTGGCATTTTGGTGAAAGAATGCATGACTCTGAATTGGCGTAGTGAAAACGCCTAACACTGAATGTTGCTGAATTTCCTTTGCCGCCGCATCCGCTCTGATATTGCCCGCGGAAATCGGACCTGGTAGGTCTTGGTGACTTCGGATGTGGGCAATATAGAGCGGCTCCGTGCGGTTTCGCAAATGAAATTGAGCAGTGAGGAACAAACTAAGCAAATTCTTGTCTATCGCGGGAGTGATGTATGCTCCCGGTAGACTGTGAAGCAAATTCCTGACATACTGACTGTCAGTAATGATGTTTAGGTGCTCTTTGGCGAAGGTGCGCAAGGCAAGGTTCACCGCTGCCAACTCTGCCCGCTGCGCGGACTTCTGTGGAAGAGTTAACAGCGTGCGCCAAGCCTGGTCCTCCTGGCAAATCAAGACACCATATGTGTGACCCCCATCCATAAAAACTGTCCTGGCCCCCTGAAGTGGGACCAGCGAAAGCAATTCGAACAAGCTGACTGTCTGCGTTTGAAGTGAGACAAGTCTGGGGTCTTTCAGCAAGTGGTATGCCAAGCATCCGGTGAATCCCTCCAAAGCAATTGGAAGCGAGTCACCGAGCTGCATCAATTGCTGAATCTGTTCTTTGGTGAACGGGACTACAATCTTTGCTAAATCATGCCCTGAGATGTCCCTGGCTCTCAGCCTTCCGCGGTAAACCACCGCGGAGACCAATTCTTGGGGAGGAATGATGTTTCGGGAAGAGGTGTTCGGCAAGTACACCCATTCCACGATACTCGCTCCCTTCTCGGAATCTATTCCTAGGGCTCCGGTGAACATGGATCCTGCCCGAACTATGTACAAGTTCAGGATCGGGGCATATGGCCCCTGAGCAATCCTGTCCACCCACCTTTGGCTGAGAATTTGGTTGACTTTCTCGAGGGCCAAGCGCGCTTCTCGAGAAATTTGTATCTGGTCTGCCGGCTGCTTGCCTAATGTTAGCAGCGAGAAGAGCGGTTTCAAAAGATCCATATCCAATCGGAAATACGGTGTGGCCCAATTAATGTTCCCTAAAACCTGCTGCAATTCTACCAAGGTGACCGAATCCTTCAAATTGATTTGAGGCAAAACTGGTGCTGCGAAAGAGCGGAGAAGCCGATGACCCAAGTATGAGAAGGGCTCGGTTCTCTGCACTTTCTCCGGGGCAATGAGTAAACCTCTCTCCCCCAGGCTGGCCTGGAGGTCAGAAAACATTTCGCTGCCGAGTTGCGGCACTGCAACCAAGATGTCATCCATGAAATGGCAAATAAGGCTTTGGGGTGAAGGCTTTGAAACTTTGCCAGTGCGTTGTGAACATAAATTTGGCACAGGGTGGGCGAATTGAGCATCCCCTGTGGCAAAAATTTCCACGCGTAACGCTGCGCGGGCTCACTGTGGTTCACAACCGGCACCGTAAAGGCGAACCTTTCCCTGTCCCTGGGGTCTAAGGGAATCATATAAAAGCAATCCTTGAGATCTACAACTAGGATCTCCCACCCCTCGGGAATCATATTCGGATTTGGGATGCCGCATTGGAGCGGACCCATTGGCTGTATACATTTATTGATCTCTCTGAGAACGTGGAGGAGTCGCCACTTCCCCGACTTCTTCTTTATGACAAAAATTGGCGAATTCCAAGGACGAGTGGACTGCTCTATATGTCCTGCGTCTAGCTGTTCTTTAACCAATTGCTTTAGGGCGACTAACTTCTCCCCCACTACCGGCCATTGTTCCACCCAGACCGGCGTATCGGTGAGCCATTTAAGTGGCAACGCCATTACCCGAAGGTAAGCGTAGCACCGTACTGTTGTAAAATGTCTCGCCCCCAAAGGTTGATGTGCACGTCCAGAATGTGCGGCCGAATGACCGCTGTGCCGTCAGCCTTTGGGATCATGACTTCCACCCACTCCCGGCTCCTAAACGCTTCTTGGATGCCGCCTACCCCCCACACGTCGGAGACCGGCTCAATGGCCCATTCCCGTGGCCACTGGCCTCTGCTTATCACACTCACATCAGCTCCGGTATCTAATAGCCCTGAAAATGATCTTTTATTCAGAAATACCTCAATAACTGGGCGCTGTTTCCACTCAATGTTGGTCTCCACTGTCGCTAAGACCTGGTATCCTTGTACTGCCTCACTGGCGCTTGAGCGGTCCTCGGACCGGGACTCTGAGCTGTCCCTGAGCCTTCCCTGGCTATCTGCTGGCGAGTGACAAGGAACCATGATCAGTTGCGCTAATGTGTCTCCTTTGTGAATTGTCTGGGGTAAGTGCGTCCAAAGCTGAACTTGGAGAACGCCTGAAAAATTTGAGTCAATGACTCCCGGAATTACAAGAATTCCGCGTGCTCCTGCTACACTGCGAGGCAAAACTAAACCTATAAAGCCCTTGGGCAGTGGACCCATGTACTGGGAGTCCACCAAATAGACTGTGCCTGGCAAGTCGCATGTGACGTCTACCTGACAAGTCAATTCTAGCCCTGTGTTACCCTTGGGGCTGGCCTGTGCCTTCGCAATGCCTGGAATGTGAATGGAATCTAGTCTAGCTCTGGCGAGCTCTGAGTGAGGGAAGCCTCTGTTTGGACCGGGGCCAGAGACATGCCCGCGTTCCGGTTTCCCGAACTCGGACAATTTCTGGCCCAATGGTAGCCTTTCTTGCACTTCGGACATAGGGTGTTTGGAGCCTTGGAACGGCCGGAATTTTGTCCGCCTCCCTTGGATCAGCACTCCCTAGCGAAGTGACCGACCTTGCCACAATTGTGACATGCCCCTTCATTTTTGCTTTTGGGTCTCCTACCCCCTTGCACCGCTGCCACTAGCAATCCCATTTTATAGGATTCTGTGCCAACGTCGGCACAAGCTCGAATCATGTCCGTGAGGGTCAAGTCGGGACGATTGCCCAGTGACTGCAAGATTTTACGGCAGTCTAGATTGGCATTGTTCTTGGCTAACTTCATCATGAGCTCTTGTTGGGCTTGCTCATTGTCTATCTGCCTACTGATCGCTTCCTCCAAGCGATTGATGAAGTCCATGTAGGGCTCCTGGGCTCCCTGCTTAATTGCGGTGTAATTCTTAGTCGCCTTGCCAGTGGCTGGAACCTTGAAGAAAGCTCTAAAAGCAGCCTCGGCTGACATCTGAAGAGTGGCTAGTGGCAAATTGATCTGCGCATCAATGGATTCGAAGGCCCCTGACCCATATAACTGGTCAGGAAGTACTGCGCCTCCCATCCTGGCAGCCCTAGTCTGAGCCTCGAGGCGAAACTCGCTGTCCCAAATCAGATACTGGCTGGGGTTGAGCATCATCCGCATGACGGCTTTCCAGTCGTGCGGGATGAACATGGTGTTCTCGCACACTTGCTGAAGCGTGCCCCTAGTAAACCGGCTCTGGAGCCCTGTCTCTGAAATGGCCTTCCGTATAGCCATGAGAAGCTTATACGGGACTGGTGAGTGAACTATCTGCTGGGCCCCTGTGAAGGCATCCATCTCCATGCGAATTGGACAAATCTGTCTAAGCTCAGCTAGTTCTTCTGCTGGCTATTCCCCCTTCCTCAGTTCTTCCTCAACTGTGTGCTGAAGGGCACTCTTGGTCTGGGAGCCTGTAACTGTCAGAGAAGCGCCTGTGCTCCTCATTCCATGCATTCCGTCGGTGACGTCTGCAGCTGTCACCGAGGGAAAGCTCCCTACACTACTCTGCCTGAATTGGAGTGACGGATAGAGTGCCGTGGGCGCCGATGGTTCGGCTGGCGCTGGGAGTTCTTTGGCCTCTACCCGGACTGGTTCTATCTCCGCTAAGAGTTTCCTACATTTGCTCCATGTGCGAATTACGCCTCCTGGAGCTTTCGGGGGTTGCTGAATGCAGTCTCCTATCTGATCCCAAAGCTTAAGGGTTAACGTACCTACTTCTGGGTAAAGCAGGCAGTGTTCCCTTAGGTACGCCAAAAGTCTCGGTAGCTCTCTGCTGTGAAACCTTAACTGAAACACCCTGGCCAGGATTCTGAACTCTTCCTCACGAGTTCTTTGGCTAGCGGACGGACCTTGTCGCTGAGGACAAGTCCCCATATTACCTGCGAAGGGTCCTCTGAAGTTTCCTCCTCGGGACGAGTCGACGCGTCTTTGGGCAAGGTAATAGGTTCTGGCGACGATTCTCTGGGTAGACTCGGAGCGTGGACTGCTGCCACGGGCCCTCGGTGGCCTCTGCGCTGTCAGGGGTTCACAGCTGACCCTGAGCGGAATGCGTTTTTCCGTAACCTGCAAGCCGCCGCGAAAGTTGGGAGCAAGCTGTAGGAAGCCTCTCTGGAATGCCTCGCTGCTTAGGCCGTCTTCCCGACCGGCTGGTTTACCGGCCGGGCTGCCGCGCTGTCCTCCGGGATGATCGGATGCGGTTCAAGCGCAGAACCGGACCGTGTGATCGCTTACTCATGGGTAAGATCACGTCGGGGTCACCAGATGTAGGAATCGGGGCCGCTAGGACGGCCGTTGGGTCCCGGAGGAGACTGATCAAGTAACGATACGAGGCAGTATGGAGCGAGATCAGATCAGTGGTTTATTGAAGGAAAAGCATCATCATATATAGATCAGAAGGCAATACAGGAAAAAACCGTCACCTGACAGAGAATCACATCACCTGTTTACTCAGGTTCATGAGGAATCTTTCTTGGGGAAGTTAATTAGCGCGGGCAAACATTGACAGGGGAAACACCATTGTCTAGGGCTTAGACCGGGGTAAATATGGCCACTATTTGCACCTGGGATTTGGCTAAACTCGGAGATGAGTGATTACCTTAATGGGTAACAGAGTCTAGAGGAATGCCTCCTCAGCGGAACCGTCGGTCAGGTCATAATTGGGTGAATCAAACCCTATTAAACCCCCCTTAATTTCTCTGCCCGCAGAGCCCATGGGCCAGGAGCGTTCTCACCGAAGTGGCCTCTGCGCAGGCCGTTCCATGCCATTGGGGCATGGGGAATCCACAGAAAACAATAAAGTGATATACAATATGTTGCTGGTACCTCATGCCTGAAAACTGAGTATCAAAGGGTTTGAAACATCATCTGCCAATAACAACTTATCTTTGCACTCAGTGGAAGCATAAGAGCATAAAATAGGAAGAAAACATCAATTTATCAGATGTGATTTCTTCATATGCTGGCATCACCTTCTCATCAGCAGAGGTACAGGAATCTCAAGTCACAGCTTCGGATCATGGCTCATCACCATTTCAACGGATTACACAACAGATGATTCAGTCGTACAGGTGGTGTTGGCAAATGCCTGATCCACAGAGATATTTATCTATTTTTATTCTTTCAGCCCACATCTTTCTGTCCAACATTTTATCATCACAAAAACCTTTGAGAAGTAGGGAGGACTGAGAGGATTATCCAGTAGTCACTCCTAATAGCTTCATGGATGAGTAGGAATTTCAGCCTAGGTTTTTTAAATCCTAGTCTGAAACTATTGCACCACACTGGCATTTATTATGAAGCTTTTAGCAGCCCTAAGCAATCTACTACTTGAGAACCATTTACCTGAAGCAATCCATTGCAAGTACACCCTTTTCCATATACTGACTATTTAGATAATACTGTTAAGAAATGTATTTTTCTGAATTAAATTTCTGAGCCATCTCTTTGTGGCTTCATGAAGATATCTACTCAATGAAAACTGAGAATAAAGAGGAAGACTTACATTGTATAACATTTGAAGGCATAAGAAACTCTTGTCTCTTGAATCTTGACGTCTTCAATTTTCATTAGTAGGACAAAGATATTAACCAAATGCGTACTCTGGATGTTGAAACGGCAAGAGAAAGGTAGAAACATGGCTTGGTCTGCACTTCATACAGTCAGTCACATGATGTCACTGTTGCCTCAGTAATCTTGGAAAGCTCAACCTAAGCTCTCTCTCTTGAAAAAAGCATTTGTGGGAAAACTGATAGAAGGCATCCATCCGTAATTGCAAGAATCGTGGAGATTTCTCTCAATGATGCTACAACTTGGATTTTGAGACCACCTTTGTTAACTGATTTTACAACAAATACTTTAGAAGCATCCTCACTGGAGATATCCATGGTTATTATGCAGACAGATTCCCTGGTGAGGAAGCAGCTGCTGCAGCTGATTCTCCTACACACCATCTGGAAAATGGGGAGCGGCCAGTTCCGTTATTCTGTGCCGGAGGAATCCCAGCATGGCACCTTTGTAGGCCGCATTGCCCAGGATCTGGGGCTGGAGGTGAGTGAACTGGTGCCTCGGATGTTCCGGATGGAATCCCAAGGAGAGGAGGACTATTTCAAGGTAAATCTGCAAAATGGGATCTTGTTTGTGAATTCCAGGATAGATAGGGAGGAGCTGTGCAGCAAGAGCCTTTTGTGTTCCATTCACCTGGAGGTGATTGTAGATAAACCCCTCAATGTCTTCCATGTAGAAGTGGAGATTGCAGACATAAATGACAATGCTCCTGTTTTTTCTGTTACTGAACAAACCTTGATGGTTGCAGAATCCAGATTGCCTCATTCTCCTTTCCCACTGGAGAGTGCTTCTGATGCAGATATCGGTACCAATGCTCTATTAACTTATACAATCGGTCAAAATGATTATTTCAGGCTCAGTGTGGTAACAAATGAAGATGATACAAAATCTGCTGGGCTTGAATTGAAGAAACCATTAGACAGAGAAGACACGTCTGTGCATCATTTGCTGCTGACAGCCACAGATGGAGGCAAACCAGAACTCACAGGAACACTCCAGTTGACAATCAATGTGTTAGATGTAAATGATAATGCACCATTATTTAGTCAATCTGTATACAAAATTAGACTGCCAGAGAATCCAGTTAATGGGATACCAGTAATTACACTCAATGCTACGGACTTAGATGATGGGATTTATAAGGACATTACTTATTCTTTTAGTAGTCTTGTTCCCTCTAAAGTTAAGCGTATCTTCCAAATAAATGAAAGGACAGGAGAAATCAAGGCTATAGGGTCCTTAGATTATGAAGATACTAATTTGTGGGAAATTCAGGTAGTAGCAGAAGATAGAGGCAGTCCTCCTTTGGTTGGACGCTGCAAAGTTGTGATTGAGATTTTAGACATGAATGACAACACACCTCAGCTTTCACTGAAGTCTGTGTCAGTGCCAGTGCCAGAGGACTCTCCACAAGGGACAACAGTGGCTCTCATCAGCACCTCAGATAGAGACTCTGGAGCCAATGGGCAAGTGAGCTGCTCCCTGTGGCCTTTGGGGCTTCCCTTCAAGCTGGTGTCCACCTTTAAGAATTATTACTCACTTGTGCTGGACGAGCCCTTGGATCGAGAACAGGTGGAAGAGTATGTGCTAGTGGTCAAGGCTCAGGATGGAGGAACTCCACCACTGTCAGCGAGCAGCACCTTGTTGGTACCCATTGGGGACATCAATGACAATGCACCTGCTTTTCCCCAGCCCACATACACTGTGTTTGTAAAGGAGAACAACCCACCTGGTGCTCACATCTTCACAGTGTCTGCCTCAGATCCAGATGTGGCTGAGAACAGCCTAATCAGCTACTGGATGGATGAGAAACTCTGGTCTCTCTCTAGTTACATTTCTGTGCACTCAGAGAGTGGGAAGCTCTATGCCTTGCAGCCTTTGGACTATGAGGAGCTGAAGCTTCTGGAGTTCCAGGTGAGGGCCAAAGATGCCGGGCTGCCCTCCTTGTGTGGCAATGTGACAGTGCAAGTCTTTGTGGTGGATGAAAATGATAATGCTCCAACAGTATCTGGGCTAATGGAGGTTCCTGTTCTGCTGGTGCTCCCCTTAGCAGCTGGGCATGTGTTGGGCAAGATCCGTGCTCTGGATGCAGATTCAGGCTACAATGCATGGCTGCACTACGAACTGCATGAGACAACCAATGGCCCTTGGCGAGTGGGGCTTTACACTGGTGAGATCAGCACAACACGTGCCCTGGATGAAACAGGGAGTGATGGCAGCAGTCAGACTCTGTTGGTGCTGGTGAAGGACCACGGCAAACCCATGCTGTCTGCCACAGCCACAATGAGCTTGTCACTTGTGGCTAATGCCCAGGCCATTCAGGCTGATGCCCACCTTATTAGGATGGGAGGGAACCCACAGCCTCAGGAGGAAAGTGTCAACCTCTACCTGATCATAGCAATCTGCTCAGTGTCCAGTTTGTTTGTGCTGGGAATCGTGGCATATATTGTGCTGAAATGTCACTGCCAGGCAAAGGAGCCCATAGTGTATGGTCCTGGCACTGCAACATTGGTGTGTGCCAGTGAAGTGGGCAGCTGGTCCTATTCCAATCGCCATAGTCACATCCTGGCAGGAGTGAGTGGGGATGGTGGTGCCAAAAGTGACCTGATGGTTTTCAGTCCCAACATTCCTGTTTATGCAACAAACGGAGAAGTAGGAACTATAAAAGAGATTTCATCAGAACTGGTAAGTTATATGGGATCCTTAAAATAACTGAAACTAGTTCTCTACTTTTCTTTTTCTTTTTCTGCTGTGAAAATATGGAAGGAAACTATGGTACAGAAGAATGCTCTGCATAAACTATCTGAGCATACAAGCATTTGGAGCATCCTTTTTCATTTACATACCTTGTACAGTGGACCCCCGCCTAATGACATGTTCGACTAACAACATTTTCGATTAGTGACATGTTGTTAGTGGCAAAGTCACCATTCGCACAACAACGTTTTCCCATAGGATGCCGCTTTTTTAGTGTCGTTATGCGAAAACATCGTTAATCGAACGTCATTAATCGAACGTCATTAATCGAAGTTTCCCCATAGTGTCACTGTGTGGGAACTCGCGATTAACGATGATTCGTGATTAACAATGCTACTCATGGAACCAAGCTTTGTCGTTAATCAAGGGTCTACTGTAATAGGCTAGCAAAATTAAAGCAACAACAGCAAAAAGCCAAGATGAGCTAGTATTGCTAGTGTTTTTGTCACTCCGATCAAAACTGGCACATCCAGTGCAAGCAAGGCATAGACGAGCAATATCATGGTGTATTATTCCAAAACCCTTCCACACAGCTTGTAGTACAATGAGCCAAACAGTGCAAAGTCATGCCTGTTGGCTTGTGGAAGAGGACATCCACACAGGGAAGAAAACAAGGCTTCTAAAAAGTACTGGAAACTTAGCACTAATAGAATGACAGCACTAGAACTAACTTAGTTTAATTTGGTTTCAACAGGAAACTGGAAAGACTGTAGCCTACAATGGAAAGGACCAGTTGTAGTGTCTTTCTTGCTGTCGTTACTTCCAGACCTATGGCAGACACAGTATCATTTTACCTTGTTTTACATGTTTGTTTGCTTTTAAAAATCATATTCATGATCTTTGATGGTCACCCAGTAAAAACCATGTAGAGGAAAAGGAGGAAGTTCTACTATTTTAGTTTGATTAATGGAGAGTGTTGCTCAAAGACCATACTTAACCAACTGCTGCTACCCCTTTAATGAAAGTTGTTTGGTTATGTTTGGTTACCTTGTTCAATGTTTCATTGGGCATGGGGGGAGGAGAGGAGGCATTATTATGATCTCTTCAATGGTGAACTAAGGCATCTGGTTGAAACCACTTTTTTCAGTATATTGGAGAACCTCTGATTTTAGGACTGCCCTGTTACGGAAACTGCATAAAGCTGTTTCCCTCAATTTTCTCTTTTCCGACCTCAGTATACATCACATCCAGTTCAGGGTGGGGTAGTCCTTGAGCTCTTCATAACAGGTGAGGGAGTGGGGTTTGCTGAAGAAGGGAGGAGTGGGGTCACTCATACTGAAAGCTCATCTGCTAATAGAAAAACGCACTTCAATTGCAGAATGGCAATGTTGGAAGCAACCTTGTAGGTGGAACTTTAGTGTAGAACAGAACTCTGGGGTAGAGCACAGTATAAATAAATGTTTTTCAAATGTTTTGATATTATTATCTTGACTCAAAATAATTTCCTAACTTATACAGCTTTCAAAATCGGCGGTGGTATCTGCATATCCAAATACAGTTTGTTGTTGTTGTTCAGTCGCACAGTCGACTCCGACCCTTTGCGACCCCATGGACCATTTTCCTCCAGGCGCCTCTGTCCTCCACCATCCCCTTCAGCCCTCCCAGCTCTGTGCCCATTGTGTCTACAATGCCATCTAGCCATCTCATCCTTGGCCTCCCCCTTCTTCTTTTGCCCTCCACCTTTCCCAACATCAATGCCTTCTCAAGTGAATCCTCCCTTCTCATTTGATGTCCAAAGTACTTTAGCTTCATCTTTACTATTTGACCTTCCAATGAGCAGTCAGGGTTAATTTCTTCTAAGATTGACCTATTTGTTCTCCTCGCTGTCCAGGGGACTCTCAAAACCCTCCTCCAACACCACATTTCAAAGGCATCTATTCTTCTACGTTCAGCCTTCCTAATTGTCCAGCTCTCACATCCATACATTACTACTGGGAAAACCATTGCTTTGACTATTCTAATTTTTGTTTGCAATGTGATGTCTCTGCTTTTCACTATGTTCCCCAGGTTTCTCATCGCTTGTCTCCCAAGAATCAGTCGCCTTTTTATTTCATGGCTACAATCCCCATCTGCAGTGATCTTTGATCCTAAGAAAGTAAAATCTGTCACTGCTTCTACTTCTTCCCCGTCTATTTTCCAGGAACTGATTGGGCCTGTTGCCATTATCTTGGTTTTCTTGATATTGAGTCTCAGGCCAGCTTTTGCACTCTCCTCCTTCAGCCCAATCAAGAGATTCTTTAGGTCTTCCTCACTTTCTGCCATTAGGGTGGTATCGTCTGCATATCTCAGATTGTTGATGTTTCTCCCAGCGATTTTAATCCCATATTGTGATTCCTCCATCCCTGCACTGCGCATTATGTGCTCTGTGTATAGGTTAAATAAGCATGGTGACAAAATGCAGCCTTGTCTTACTCCTTTTCCTATTCCAAACCACTCTGTTATTCCATGTTCTGTCCTAACTGTTGCTTCTTGGTTCATGTACAGATTTCTCAGGAGGCATATGAGGTGCTCTGGAATTCCCATCTCTTTAATTACTTGCCACATCTTGTTGTGGTCCACACAGTCAAATGCCTTAGTGTAGTCAATAAAACAAAAGTAAACTTGTTTCTGGTATTCCTTTGTTTTCTCCATGATCCAGCGTATGTTGGCAATGTGGTCTCTAGTCCCCCTGCCTCTTCTGAAACCAGCCTGCACCTCTGGTAATTCTCTCTCCACATGTTGCTGAAGTCTATCCTGTATTATCTTGAGCATCACCTTGCTGGCATGTGGGATGAGCGCGATTGTTCGATAATTTGAACATTCTTTGGCATTGCCCTTTTTTGGGATTGGGACGTATACTGATCTTTTCCAATCCTGTGGCCACTGTTTTGTTTTCCAAATCTGCTGGCATATTGAATGCAGTAATTTGACGCCATCATCTTTTAGCGCTTTGAAGAATTCAACTGGGATACCATCATCTCCACTAGCTTTGTTGTTTGCAGTGCTCTTTAGGGCCTTTATGACTTCGCTCTCCAGGATGTCTGGCTCAAGTTCAATTTCTTCATCATTGTGATTGTCAGGAGTGTTGAGGTATACATTTTTCCTGGAAGTCATTTTCACAGTTAATGGATGTGTCTCTGGTGACTCAATAATCTGATCCTGGCATGAAACATGCAGCCGGGGTGGGAAGTCCATTTAATTTTCTTGATTTTAAGGTCCACAAGGCTAAATGCTGGGTAACCCCAACTCCAACATCAATTAATAGGAAGTTCCATGGACATAGAGTCTTATCTCATCGAAGATTCCAGCTTCAATCTTTTACGTATTTACCGAACAAATGTAGTCATTTACCGCTGCTACCCAGTCCAGTTCTTTATATAAATAGCCCTTTAAAAACAAAGCAGCAGAGACATTCAAGCAATTATGAAGCTCTAGTTTTGGATTAACATGTGCTAGAAACTTCCATGTCTTATCTCAACAAAAATTTATAAAGTTAAAATGCTCATTCAGTTCTGCCTCCTCCTCTATTTCTCCACACAAATCATTCTGCATCCTTTTGATACAGTCATCCATCTACATCAAACGTGGAGTATGCTTATGGAATGTGCATGTACTACATAAATTATAATAGACTTTCTAAATTACAGAAGACCATAGAATACCAAGAATCTTAGTAAGGCTTTCTTTAAAAAGGGATGAATAGGAGAACTCTTGAATAACATCATAAAATAAAGTTATGGCTCAAGGAACATACAACACAAAATTATAATAATTCCCAAACAGAATGGCTTCACTACAGAGATGTTTACCCAAGAGGCTGACACTCAAATGACAGAATTATTTACTTATTGTTTAAAGGGCGGGGGGGGGGGAGAATCTACAGGACATCGATAAAAACCCAAGCCTTCGCCCATTGCTAAATCTATTATAAATGTAAGGATAAAGTAATACCTTTCTGATCATAATCTTAGAAGAAAGGCTGGAAAAGATTCATGAAGAATAAAATGAGATAAAAAGAAAAAAATGACAGAAGGAAATTTTTATAAATGTAATTGATCAACCCTCTCAAAATAAGATACTAGAGTTACATTGAGGGAAAGCAATTGATAGCAATGAAAGGAAATGTCAAACATCTTTCATTCTTTTACAAGTAAAACATTTTCATATTGTAATTGCAACTGTTCATTGTAGAGATACCATGTTACAGCTGGAAGTTTCTTTATGCTTCTGCTTGTGCTAAAGTAAGTTGCACTAGTGGCAATAGTAGCAATAGCGATTACAGTTATATACTACCTCATAATGCTTAAAGCACTCTCCAGGTGGTTAACGAGGTAATTAGCATTTTGCTTCCAACAAACTAGGTACTTATTTTACTGATCTTGGAATAAATGGAAAAGGAAACAGAATGTTATAAATTTTCCTCATTAATAGATATGATGGACTGATATGGAATGGATTAAAAACGAGAAAAGAACGTATAGATCAGGGGTGTCCATACTATGGCCCATGGGCCAGACCCGGCCCCTGATGCCAATTTATCTGGCCTGCACTGCCCTCACCGTGCATGCACAGAATGCTGCCATAAATGCACCCACACTGTCATAAACATGAATCCATTCCATGGGGTTCTTTGTACTATGAAAATTCCATTAACTGAAATGCAGTTTCCCATAGAAATGCATTGAAAATCAATTAATCCATTCCAGAGATCAGAAAAAAGTTTTAAAAAAGTATTTTAGCTGATCAAAACTCTTTCTAAAGTGGCAAAAACATGGTGAAAAATTCCAAAGTGCACTTTAGAAAGAGTTTTGAACAGATAAAAAACATTTTTTTCTCAATTTTTCTGATCTCTGGAATGTTTTCAATGCATTTCAATGCATATTTGGCACATTTCTGACAATGCCCTCTAGTGGCCAGCTCTGGTACATTTTCTGTAAAGCAATTTTTCTGTAATGCGAAGCATAATCTCCCATAGGAATGCATTGAAAATAAAAAATGTTCCGGAGGTTAGAAAAGAGCAAACAAAACAAAACAAAACATAATTTTTCTGTTCAAAACTCTTTCTAAAGTGGTGAAAACAAAGTGAAAAATTCAAAAGTGCACGTTAGAAAGAGTTTGGAACAGAAAAAACAAGTTGCTTTAGGTTTTTAGTGAGCTTTGAAGCTGATTTCCCTCCAAAGCATATTTGTCACATTTCCATCAGTGCCATGTAGTGACCAGCTTTGGTAATTGCAGGAAACGTCTCCACCTAACAGCTGATGAGGGTCGGGGGGAATTTCCAGCACTATCCAACTATAGTCCTATCCAAATATAGACCGGTCTCCGACCTTCCCTTTCTGAGGAAATTGTTGGAGAGGACAGTGGCGCATCAGCTGTGGGGGGTCCTGGATGAAGCAGATTATCTGGACCCCTGCCAGTCAGTATTCAGACCCGGATATGGTACGGAGACGGCATTGGTCGCGCTGATGGATGATCTCTGGCGGGTGCGGGATGGCGGTTATCCGTTCATCCTTGCACTCCTTGACTTCTCAGCGGCCTTCGATACCGTTGACCATGGTATCCTTCTGGGATGGCTCAAAGGATTGGGGATCCAGGGCACTGTATGGTCCTGGTTCTCCCCATTCCTGAAGGGTTGGACCCAGTCGGTTTGGACGGAGAGTGAGAGGTCCAGCCCTAGGCCCCACCAATATGGGGTGCCTCAGGGCTCGGTGCTCTCTCCTCTCCTATTTAACATCTACATGAAGCCGTAGGGTGAGATCATCTGTTCCCACGGGGTGTGGTACCATCAGTACGCAGATGACACTCAGTTGTATATCTCAGCCTGTGGTGATTCCAGTGATGCTGTCAATATCCTATCCAGGTGCCTGGAGGCTGTGGGGGTCTGGATGGGGGTCAATGGGCTACAGCTGCATCCCAGCAAGACTAAGTGGCTGTGGGTTTGGGGCCCTGCATTATCCAGGGAGCTTCCATCTCTGGTCTTGGATGGGGCTATTCGGCCCCAGACAGACCCTGTGCACAACTTGGGGGACCTCCTG
The DNA here is from genome assembly GCA_035047305.1 of Bradypodion pumilum. Taxonomy (NCBI): domain Eukaryota; kingdom Metazoa; phylum Chordata; class Lepidosauria; order Squamata; family Chamaeleonidae; genus Bradypodion; species Bradypodion pumilum. The sequence continues at coordinate 184,660,880 of JAWDJD010000004.1, read as the reverse complement.
GACTCACGACTGTGGCTAGAAGAGCAGGTGGCGGTTGTGGCCAGGTGGGTTTTTGCACAACTCTGTGTAGTTCACCAGTTGTGTCCACTTCTGGACAGGGACTCCTTACTCATGGTCACACATGCTCTGGTCACCCCCAGACTAGATTATTGTAATACACTCTACATGGGGCTGCCCTTGATGACCATTCGGAGGCTGCAGCTGGTCCAGAATGCAGCAGGCCAGGTAGTGATGGGGTGCGAGCGTTATGCCTGTGCCTCACCTCTACTTTGGGAGCTGCACTGGTTACCAGTTTGCCTCCGGGTACAATTCAAGGTGCTGGTTATGACCTTTAAATCCCTACATGGTAGTCGCCCTGAGAGTGTCTGCCCGACCAACCAGAGCGGACCAGAGGGGCTCTCTCAACGTTCCATCGGCTAGAGGATGAGGGCCTTCTCTGTGCTAGAGAGGTGCTCTGTGCTCCAACCTTGTGGAACCTCCTGCCAGTAGAACTTTGGCTGCAGACGGAATTGCTGCCCTTCAGGAAGGGCCTTAAGACCTGGCTGGCGGGGCAGGTGTGTGGGGCCAACGAGGGTGGGTGGGTGGGTATTTTATAGTTTTAATTGGGGTTTTTAAAGACTATTTACTGGGTTGTTTTTAAGGATTTTAAGGACGTTTTTAGGATGGTTTTTATGTTTTTGCCTTTTTGTATTATGTTCCTGTGAGCCGCCCGGACTCGCCCTAGGGTGAGGGGGTGGCATACAAATTTAAATAAACAAATAAACAAACTTCCTGAGAGCTTCTGCCAGAGCCAAAAAGGGACGAGAAGTTTCAAAAACGGAGCGGAAATGCTCCAAACACCCTCCCACTGCCCTGGGAATCATCGGAACATCCCAAAAAAGTTCCGCATTGTAAGTTTCCCCCGTAAATTGGGACACCATTTCCTCAGAATTTCCTTCCATACGTCAAGGTTTCTGTTACCTGAGACATCCGTAACATGGGGTTTTACTGTATCTTGAAGCAATTTCCTCCAGAGATTAACTTTCATATCACGAGTTTTTTGTAAGTAGAGGCATTCATATCTCGAGGTTTTACTGTAGCTAGATTATATTTCACTCATCGAAGAAAATCCTTCTAGTGAGCATACAATAAAAGGTCAGAAAAAAATGATCTCAGCCCTTGCAGAAACAAAATTAATTCACTGGATAGACATTATAATAGAACCAGACATGACAATAAATAGGCAGAAGGCTTGGAGGCTACTAGTAAGACTGAACAAGGAACCAAAGGAAAAAAACAGTGCATGTAAATTTAACCTCAGATCAAATATCACACCAACTGCTTCTGATAAGGAAGACTAATCAACATACAATAAATATAAAGCATAAAAGGGATATTCAGTGTGAATCCAATGAACTTTCTATTGCCTTCATATTGGTTTAACCAGAGGAAGGCATAAGAAGATTTATTTGTTTATTTATTTTACTCACATTTCTACCGCTGCCCCCTCGCCGAGGCGACTCCAGGCATCTTAGACATAAAACATGGCAAATAAAAACCTCTACAAAACATTAAGATAAAAAACGGCTTACACATATAAAACATGACAAATAAAAACTCTACAAAAACATTAAGATAAAAAACATTAAATTGTTTAAAGTTTAAAAAATTTAACATTTAAGATGCAGGAACAGAAAGTGGTTGGAATTTTCAGCAAACCACAAAGGAATAGCAACTTCAACTTTTAAATAACTGCTGATTGACCAAACAAATCACAAAAATATGGCACAAGATGAAAGCAATTGCTGTACTGAAACTAAGCAAAGAATTATCAAGTCTCAAAAGCTACAGACCAGTCTCCCTATTATGTAATTTATACAAAGTGTTTCAACAAATGAAGTTAAACCATTTAGCCCAGGGATTCAACCTGAAGCCTGTGGGCCAGTTGTGGCCCATAATGCCATTTCACCTCCACACCAGCCGACCACCTCCACACCAGGAAAATGTCATGTGGTGGAGGAAGGACAAAATGTCCGTCTGACCCCCGAAGCTGTCTGAGGGAGCATGACCCGGTCCCCAGTTTAAAAAGGTTGAGAACTCTTAATTTAGTTCCTAAAACTGAACCTAATCTAATTCCAGAATAAGCAGTCTTTAGATTGAGCAAGAATTGTATGGCTCTAATCTTATATCTAACTAGCAGAGGTTGCCCGGCGTTGCCGGGCTGTTTAAAATGAGTTGGGTTTTTTTAATGGACCATTAGAAAGGCTGAGCGAAGAAAAATAGATGCCTTTGAGATGTGGTGCTGGAGGAGAGTTTTGAGAGTCCCTTGGACAGCGAGAAGAACAAATAGGTCAATAGTAGAAGATATTAGCCCTGAGTGCTCATTATAAGGTCAAATAGTAAAGATGAAGCTGAAGTATTTTGGACATCAAATGAGAAGAGAGGATTCACTTGAGAAGGCCTTAATGCTGGGGAAGGTGTTGGGCAAAAGAAAAAGGGGACGGCCAGGGATGAGATGGCTAGATGGCATTGTAGATACAATGGGTACGGAGTTGTGTGGACTGAGGAGGATGGCATTGCCGGGCTGTTATAAACTGTGATCAGTTGTGGGGGTTTTTTGTGTTGTTGTTTTTTTTGGGGGGGTGTTAAAAAAAGAACAAAGGATGATATAATTTTTTCCTTTTTTATTTTCCCAACAATGTTTTATAATGTGTCCTTTTTCAAAAGTGTGTGTTGGTGGTTAAGGGTGGTTTTGGGTGAGCACAACCACCACCACCCGTAGAATACCACTTCAATCACCAACACACATATTAAAAATTTATGGTAAGGCAGGAGTGTCGCGTGTGTGTGTGTGAGAGAGAGAGAGAGAAAGAAAGAGAAGCTGTGTGTGTGTGTGTGTGTGAGAGAGAGAGAGAGAAGCTGTGTGTGTGTGTGTGTGTGTGAGAGAGAGAGAGAAAAGCTGTTTGTGTGTGTGAGAGAGAGAGAGAAAGAGAAGCTGTGTGTGTGAGAGAGAGGGAGAGAGAGAAAGAGAAGCTGTGTGTGAGATGGAGAGAGAGAGAAAGAGAAGCTGTGTGTGTGAGAGAGAAAGAGAAGCTGTGTATGTGTGTGTGAGAGAGAGAAAGAGAAGCTGTGTGTGAGAGGGAGAAAGAGAGAAAGAGAAGCTGTGTGTGTGAGAGAGAAAGAGAAGCTGTGTGTGTGTGTGAGAGAGAGAAGCTGTGTGTGTGTGAGAGAGAGAAAGAGAGCTCATTAGGGAAAGGAGCAGAAGAGGAATATGTGTGTGTGTGTGTGTGTGTGAGAGAGAGAGAGAGAGAAGCTCTGTGTGTGTGAGAGAAAGAGAAGCTGTGTGTGTGTGAGAGAGAGAGAGAAGCCGTGTGTGTGTGTGTGTGTGTGTGTGTGTGAGAGAGAGCTCATTATGGAAAGGAGCAGAAGAGGAATATGTGAGAGTGTGTGTGTGTGTGAGAGAGAAAGAGAAGCTGTGTGTGAGAGAGAGAAAGAGAAGCTGTGTGTGTGTGAGAGAGAGAAAGAGAAGCTGTGTGTGAGAGAGAGAGAGAGAGAAAGAAAGAGAAGCTGTGAGAGACAGAGAGAAAGAGAAGCTGTGAGTGAGAGAGAGAGAGAAAGAGAAGCTGTGTGAGAGAGAGAGAGAGAAAGAAAGAGAAGCTGTGAGAGACAGAGAGAAAGAGAAGCTGTGAGTGAGAGAGAGAGAGAGAGAAAGAGAAGCTGTGTGTGTGTGAGAGAGAAGCTGTGTGTGAGAGAGAAAGAAAGAGAAGCTGTGAGAGACAGAGAAAGAGAAGCTGTGAGTGAGAGAGAGAGAGAGAAAGAGAAGCTGTGAGTGAGAGACAGAGATAGAGAAGCTGTGAGTGAGAGACAGAGAGAAAGAGAAGCAGTGAGAGAGAGAGAAAGAGAAGCTGTGAGTGAGAGAGAGAGAAAGAGAAGCTGTGAGTGAGAGAGAGAAAGAGAAGCTGTGAGTGAGAGGCAGAGAGAAAAAAGGAGAAGCTGTGAGTGAGAGAGAGAGAGAGAAAGAGAAGCTGTGAATGACAGAGAGACAGAGAGAAAGAAAAGCTGTGTATGTTTGTGAGAGAGAAGCTGTGAGTGAGAGACAGAGAGAGAAAGAGAAGCTGTGAGTGAGAGACAGAGAGAGAAAGAGAAGCCGTGAGTGAGTGAGAGAGAGAGAGAGAGAGAGAGAGAGAGAGAGAGAAGTTGTGTGAGTGAGTGAGAGAGAGAAGCTGTGTGAGAGAAAGAAAGAGAAGCTGTGAGAGACAGAGAGAGAAAGAGAAGCTGTGAGTGAGAGACAGAGAGAGAAAGAGAAGCTGTGAGTGAGAGACAGAGAGAGAAAGAGAAGCTGTGAGAGAGACAGAGAGAGAAAGAGAAGCTGTGAGTGAGTGAGAGAGAAGCTGTGAGAGAGAGAGAGAGAAAGAGAAGCTGTGAGAGACAGAGAGAGAAAGAGAAGCTGTGAGTGAGAGACAGAGAGAGAAAGAGAAGCTGTGAGTGAGAGACAGAGAAAGAGAAGCTGTGAGTGAGAGAGAGAGAGAGAAAGAGAAGCTGTGTGTGTGTGTGTGTGTGAGAGAGAGAGGGGCTGTCTTCCCTGGCTGGCACGAAGTAAGGAAGCTCTGCGGGTGTGTGTGTGTGTGTGTGTGGACTTCCCTTACCGTGGGCTGCCTTGCAGCCCACGGTAAAGAAGCCCAGTGGCGGGGGGTGGGCTTCCCTTACTGTGGGCTGCCTTGTGGCCCGCGGTAAGGAAGCCCAGCGGCGGGGGTAGGTGGGCTTCCCTTACCATGGGCTGCCTTGCGGCCTGCGGTAAGGAAGCCCAGCGGCGGGGTGGGTGGGCTTCCCTTACCGTGGGCTGCCTTGCGGCCCGCGATAAAGAAGCCCAGTGGCGGGGGGTGGTGGGCTTCCCTTATCGTGGGCTGCCTTGTGGCCCGTGGTAAGGAAGCCCAGTGGCGGGGGGCTTTACTTACCGGGAGCTGGCTTCCCTGGGACGCGCCGGCTTTCTCAGTGTTCTGCGCGCTAATGGCGCGCAGGACACTGGGGATTGTATTTTTTCATTTTTGCTTTCCCTTTGTGCTTCTTTTTTTCTCGTGCAGCTCGTTTTTGATTGGCCGCGCCGTGTTTCCCCACCTTCTTTGTGCTCCCGCCTCTCAGCCTGACTGGCTGTGGTGCAGCACAGCGCAAAGAATGTTGGGAAATGAAGTTGTTTCCCTTTTTCGCGTTTGTGGGGCTGTTGCCCCACTGTCGCTTTACTCAGTCCGCCCGTGTTCCCGAAAGGTGAGTGCAGGCAAGTAGAGCCAGCCGTAGGAACCTATAGCAAGTTCCAACGGTTAACCCTTGGTTTTATAGGTTAAGATCCATCATAAAGAAGGACGTTTTGACACACATAAAATGTCTGGAGCAGCATTTGTCAATGTTGCAGTAGCATATGAGATTGTCGACTATCAATTGCTGCTCAATAAGATCTACCCCCTTAGTAAAACTCAGAAATGGCTCTTATTTTACCACAAAATCAAAGATTCTTTGTGGAATTTCAAGAGAGTCATTGGAGGAATAAAAGGAATGGTCCCTCACATGGTTGTCGTGGAACCATTACTTTTAAAGATTGATGCAAATCATCAACCAACTTTCTTGTATTCCAGGAGTTTCATCTATGCTGATGATCTTGCCTTCACAGTCCAGGGGAAATGTCTGAATCCATTGAGCATCAGCTAACATCTGCCTCTGAAGATCTTTCTTTTTATTATAAAAACAACCAGTTCAAAAAACCCAAACCATTTAAAAATTCAAGTCTGTGCCTTCAACTTAAAACTACAACAACAGAGAAGAAGCTCTGAGTTAATTGGTACGGCAAGATTTTGGATCATTGCAATACCCCAAAGTATTTCAGTGTAATTCTGGATCGAAACCTGACCTAATTGTCTAAGGTAAGGAAAGGAAAGGGGAAAAGGGGGGGGGAGGGGAAAATATTTTGGCCAATAGTTCCTTGATTGACTAGATCAGGGGTGCCCAAGCTATGGCCCGTGTGCTGGATCTGGCCTCCAACTCCAATTCATCCGGCCCGCACCACCCTTGTCGCTCCCAGAAGCAGAAGTAAAATGTATATGAGTATGTTTTACTTACACTTCCGGGAGCAACAAGGGTGGCATGGGCTGGATGAATTGGCGTTGGGGGCCAGATCCAGCATGTGGGCCGTAGTTTGGTCAGCCCTGGAGTAGACTATCAAGGGATGAATTCTTGTTGGTTGCAACTCACTTTCCTGTCCTTTCACTGTCACACTCTTGTTCTCCAGATTCGTCCAAAACTTTTCACTATTAGGCCTTCCCATCTTTTAGGTGGGTCTGCCAAGAGGTCTTTTTACTCCTTTGGGATGCCACTCAGTGACTGCTACTGTCCAATGCCTGTCTGTCATTCGAGAAACGTGTCCAGCCCAGTGCAATTTCCATTTATGATATTCAACAACAGCTTCATTGATTCCACTTTGCTTTCTTATCTGGGCATTGGGGATGTGGTCATGAAGGGGTACCTTTAGCATTGATCTTTCCATGGCTCTTACAGCTCTTGATAGTTCTTCCTCAGCTTTCGTTAATGATCATATTTCACTCCCATAGTGAACCACAGGTAGTAACAGAATGAAGTATACCCTGTGCTTTATTCTCTTTCAAAATGGCTATTTCAAATCAGGGGGAGAGAGAAATATGAGGCATCCTTGCCTCATGAGTTGCCTCATGGTTTAGAAGAAATGAAACTTAATGTGTGATTGACATGTCATAATGTAAGATCATTGGTTGGAATCCCTAAGGGGAAGGGTCAAAGGTGGACCCTGTGGGAGGAGATATAACCCAGAGACGCGCACGCACACACACACACACATGCTGACACAGAGACACTCTCTGGAGTGCTGCTGTGATTTAAGCTGTCAAGATGTAGAAGCTTGAGAGAAGGGGGGGACCTCTGGGCTATCCCTTAGAGAACCAGTTTGCTTTATTTCCTAGTTTTGAAATGTTTCCTGTTCTTTTGTTGGACTGTATCCTGAATCTTGCTATGCTTTCAATATATTTCTAAAATACCTGAAGAAACTTGGAGTGATTACTTGGCTCGACGCTACCTGAATCTACACTAGTTTTATGTGCACCCTTTGCTCACCACCTAGATTTTGGTCAGGGGTGACTGGGCACACTGATTGGAAAAGCTCTGAACTGCTGGGTCCAATCTGGGCCAGGGAAGCAGGATCAGGCGCAATCCCATCGCCAGGAGGCCGGAGGACTACCGAGTCCCACCTGGGAGTAAGCGGATTGTTATAGTACTGTCGAATTTAAAAGTTTGGTGCATTGTATCTCAGAAACAAGATACAATAATAAAAGGGTAATTTGACTAAGCATGGATGTAGAACAGAAGATAAAAACAAAGTGCCTGAATGTTCATTTTTGTGGTATGGTAGGGCAGAACAGCCAATATACAACATATAAAATCCAATCCAATAGATATTTACTACTACTACTATCCACAAGTGCATTGTTGTGTCTGAACCCTGGAAGGACTACTTGGAGAGAGCTGGCTCAAACAATAACATGGTTTATTGCAAAGATCAAAAGAACAGAGAACAGGTGCAAAGGCAACAGCTTTATACAGAATGTAGTTGTTACATTTACCCAAGACTTCCGGGAAAGTGGGAAACATTAGCGAATCAGCTTTCACCAATTTGGTGCCTTTTTTGCAAAGCATGCCTAGGCAATATTTACCTGAATACACAGCATTCCTCCCCCCTAACGGGGGACCCAATCCCCATATTTTAATGGTGGCCTGCAGGTCCTTTTTTAATTTTAATTCATATACCGCAATTCTCTACCCAAGGGGCGACTCAATGCGGTTTACAAGGTACAAATTCACAAATTACAGCATAAAAATATCATTAAAAAGTACAATGTGTCACAATGCAGTACAGCAAATACAATAAAATACAATTACATAATAAAATAATTCAATTCAAAAACAAGTACAAGCCTTAGTTCACATCATAGCAAGGTCCAGGCTGAGCACAGAGTACACTTCCTTGAATCAATGGGGAAGAAACAGAGACAGAAAGTCCTTGGGTGCAGCAGCAGGCACACCTGGCTCCCATCTCCGGAGCGTTGGCGTGGCCCTGGAGAGAGAGAGAGCCTGGAGGGCCCCTGGTGCAACGTCCAGCTTTTCTCCCCTCCGGCCAAACAGGGCTCGGAGGGGGCGGAGGCAGTGGCAGGCAACAGATGCACCAGGCTCCCATCTCCAGAGGCGGGGAGCCACTTTTGGGGCCGTGGAGAGGCGAGCCCCAGGTGCGGTGAGTTCTTTCCTCCCCACCTTCTCCAGCCAGCTGCTGGGCGAGCTCCGCGGGGCCTCCAAGCCCTGGCATTGATGGTGTCGGTTGGAGGCGGGGAGCTGCTTTTGGGGCCGTGGAAAGGCAAGCCCCAGATGAGGCGAGTTCTTTCCTCCCTGCCTCCTCCAGCCGGCTGCCGGGCAATCTCGGCGGGGCCTCCAAGCCGCAGCATTGATGGTGTTGGTTGGAGACAGGGAGCTGCTTTTGGGGCTGTGGAAAGGCGAGCCCCAGGTGAGGTGAGTTCTTTCTTCCCTGCCTCCTCCGGCTGGCTGCCGGGCGAGCTCCATTGGGCCTCCAAGCCCCGGCGTCGATGGTGTCGGTTGGAGGCGGGGAGCTGCCACCCTAGCTGAGGGGAACTCTGAGCAGCTGGTATAAGACATCCATTATTGTCAGCCATTCCCATGGAAACTCCTGGTTGATCAGAACACCGAGGGGGCCTATGAGTTTCTATATTTGGCATGGACAGCAGATTTCCCTTCTGCTACTAGGGAATCCCTATCGGGGGGACTCCCCGGGGAGGCATGTGTAGGTAGCGACCCTGTTGGAAGTAGTTGGCTGAAGAAATCTGAACCCACTTCAAAATCAGAAGGCTCTGAACTCGCCTCAGACTGAGCTGAGCTAAAGGACTCATCCAGTTCTACCTCTGGGGGGGGCACTTTGCCCAATAACTCGGGGACGCATTTGGTCCGCATGCCTTCTCCAAACCAAATCATTATTCATGACCACCTTATATGAAACTGGTCCCGTTTGCTCCAGGACCTCCCCTCCCAACCATTGGGACCCCAGGGTGAAATTGTGACAGTACACAGCCTGTCCGACTGCAAACCCCTTAGAATTGCACACATCTAAATTCCTCCCTTTGTCTACTATTCGGGTCAGATCTCGACAGTCAAAAACTGAGGATAGCTTTCTCTTCATTAGCAGATCTGCTGGGGACAACCCGGAGGCCAGAGGGGTAATCCTGTGGGTGAACAGATACTGGCATAACTGCAATTCTAAATCACCAGACCCCATTATTTTAAGGGCTCCCTTCACTGTTCAGACCTGTCTCTCTATTTGACCATTTGTGGTGGGGTGGAAAGGGGCAGCCGTTATGTGGTGAACCCCGTTTTGCTTGAGGAAGTCCTGGAATTCCACTGACATAAAGGTTGATGCGTTGTCGGATACGACAATGTTGGGCAACCTGAAGATGCAAAATAACCTCCTTAGTTTGCGTATGGTAACATTTGCTGATGTGTTCGAGACTGGGACTACCTCTAACCACTTGGGAAATGAATCAACAACCAACAAGAATAACGCACCCCAGAATGGCCTGGCAAAATCAATGTAAACCCTCGACCAGGAGTCCTTTGCTGTGTCCCATTCCCTGGTGGGCTGGTGAATCTCCTCAGGTCTAGAAGACTGGCACTCTCGGCAATGCCCCACACAGTCTTCAATATCTGAATCGAAGCTGGGCCACCAAAAGTAGCTCCTAGCAAGTGCCTTAGAGCGAACTATGCCAGGGTGACTTATGTGTAACGTGCGAAGGGTCTTCCCTCGAAATGCAGGGGGAACGACCACTCTTTCTCCCCAAACCAAGCACCCCTGTTCTAACAACAATTTGTGTTGTTTGGTGTAATAAACCCGAAACTCGTCAGCCACAGGGGGTGACAGCCACCCTTTTTGTACCCATGACATGACTTTGGACAGTTGGGCATCCTTCTTAGACACTGTCGTGATGTCCTCGATGGACACAGGTGGAGCTTCTAATGCTTCTATCATAAGAACTTGGTGGTCCACTGTCACCTTGCCGACAGATTCAATGGGGGACCTAGAGAGTGCATCCTCATTTAAAATAGATGACCCCAGGCGATGCTGCAAGTTGAACTGATAGGCTTGCAAAACATCATCCACCGTAGCATTCTCGGGGACAAAATCTGGGGTGTAGGCTTGTCAGGGGCGAACACGCCTAGGAGTGGCTTGTGATTGGTGACGATTGTGAATGGCTGCCCATAAATGATATCATGGAATTTCTTGGTCCTTGCTATGATGGCTAGGGCTTCCCTATCGAACTGTGCATACCTCGTTTCCGTATCGGACAGGGACCTTGAGAAAAAGGTGATCGGAGTCTCTCGACCCGCCACCCCCCATGTCATGGCAAAGGACTGCTCCAACCCCCACAGGGGAAGCATCACAGACCAGGACAACTGGCTTTTCGGGGTTGAAATGAGTGAGAACAGTGTTGGATGTGAGGAGTTTCTTAACCTCCCAGAATGCTTGCTCTTGAGAGTGGCCCCAATGCCACACAGCCTGCTTCCACAATAGGCTGTGAAGAGGGGCTGCCATGGTAGCTTTCTGGGGGAGGAACAAGTGGTAGAAATTCAGCAGCCCTAAAAAGGACTCCACTCAGTTTTAGATGCTGGTTGCGGGGAGTTCAAAACAGCTGAGACTTTAGAATCAGCCAGCATGACACCCTCAGCAGAAATCCTAAACCCCCAAAAGTCCACCTCAGTGGCAAAAAACCAGCATTTTTCCTTTTTTAGGCGGCACTCCACATTGTGTAACCGCTCTAACACATTCCCCAAGGAGAGCAAGGTCTGCCCTATCACTCACTGATATTAAGACATCATCAAAATAAGGCAGAACCCCTGGAAGCCCTTTTAACAATCTTTCCACCAAACCCTGGAAAATACCTGGGGCCACGTTGACCCTGAATTAGAGGCGGTTAACCTTAAAGGCACCCATGGGAGTGGTGATTGTCTGACATAATGCTGAGGTTGGGGTAACAGGCAGTTGCTGATAAGCCTGAGCCAAGTCGAGCTTGGCAAAACAGTTACCCCCATGGAGTGAGGCCAGGAGGTGACTGACCACCGGTACAGGATAAGAATTTGGGAGAATGGCCTTATTTATAGTACACTTGTAATCTGCACAGATGTGAATGTCTCCATTGGATTTAATAGGAGTCACAATCGGGGTTTCCCACTCGGCAGAGTCCACCAGCTCTAAAATGCCCTGCGCAACCAATTTATCGAGCTCTGCCTCAATACGGTCTTTAAGTGCAAAAGGCACATGGTGGGGCTTCATCCTGACAGGGACAACAGCAGGATCCAATTCAAAATGAACTAGGGGACCCTTATATGTACCCAAACCTGAACAGAACACGTCTGGAAATTTATCACAGATGGACTGAATGGGGTCAGCCCCCACTGAATTAATACTCGAAATAGTGATACCCAAGGGCCTGAACCATTGAGACCCAAGGAGGTTGCTCTTAGCAGTCTTTACCACAACCAGGGGAAGAAGAACAGACATGTTACGAAAACGCACATGAAAATCCTGAACACCCAGCACAGAAATGTGTCCACCTTGCACATCACTCAGCCGAACCTTCAGGGCCCGCAACTTGGGCCAGGCAGATGGAGGAAAACGGAAAAACTCTTTCTGGATGATAATAGAGAAAGAGGTTCCCGAGTCAATTTCCATGTTGACCAGACACCCTTGGATGTTGATGTCAACGAAAAACTTCCCGGAGACTGTTTGAACTCTGGAACTGGAATGGTGGCCTTCAAAGACCTTGGAAATTGGGTGGTCCTTCTCTTGGCAAGCACCGTCCTTATATGACCCCTGGAACCCTGGCAGCAAACCTTTGATATATGTCCCTTCTTGCCACACCGATGGCATTCTGCATCTCTGAAGGGGCAATCAGTGCAGAGGTGTTGCTTCCCACACCCTCGGCATGGTGCGATGGCATCCTTATGTGGAGTTGAAGGCACCCATTGCCGCCGCTGGACTTGCCCGATGTTGTCTCCTCCATCCAAGACATTGGAGAAGGATGATGGGCTGGAAACCCGGTGTTTGTGGACAGCTGCATTCTTCGGCACCGGGTTAGCCAGTCTCAGCTGCAAGAACTGGACCCTAGCATTGGCTATTTCCACAGTTTGAGCTTCCTCAAGTGCTGCTGCGATAATTGGGATGTCCCATTTCATCAGGCGTCATTGAGTAGCCTCCTCTCTTATGCACACCACCAACCTGTCCCTCAAGGCAATGTCCAGGTTCTCCCATTGACACGGGATGGCGGCATGTTGGAGGGCAGCAACATATTTGGCAATGGATTCCCCAGCCTTCTGTCACGTCTGTAAAAGGCCACCCATGCTGGAATCACGGTGACTCTGGGCCTGAAGTGGTCCCGCAGGACGGTCAGAATGTCTTTAAGCGAAATGTCTTTGAGTAACCTCGGCAGCACAAGACCGTTGAGGAGCTCAAGTGGCGGCAGCCCGCAAAATGCGAGGAAAGTTGATTTCTTTAACGTTGGGTCGATTCTCTGAGAAGTACAGTAGTTTTCAAACTGGATCTCATACATGGTCCATGATTCAGGATTTGATATGTTGAAGGGGCCCGACGACACTGGAGAGGCCATTGCCATCAATTTGGCACCTCTTTTGCAAAGCGCGCCTAGGCAATATTTACCTGAATACACAACATGCATCCAAATGATAATTTTAGTAGCTGTCATTTCTTCAGTTGAAGTTCCGTATTTTTTTTTACCTTTAATTAAACCATGCCCCTTAATCTGTTCTAGCTTCTTCGATGCAACATGAAGCTTGCTCGTCTTTATTTTTTTTAACCTGTACTTCATTTGAAAGATTTTTTTTTCTTATTATTTAATAGTAACAGATTTAATTCCTGGACGATAGTTACAGAGAAACATTCTAAAATGTGGCAAATCATTTGATGAAGGTTTGTGAGGAAAAGTTGTAGGAGAATTATTACCTAGCCCCATGATAGCGAACCTTAGCACTCTAGGTGTTCTTAGACTTCAATTACCAGAAGCCCAAGTCAGCACTCTGCTGATCAGTGCTTCTGGGAATTGAAGTTCAAGAATAGCTGGAATGCCAAGGTTCACCATCACTGCCCTAGCCTATTATATTGTTGCTTTCAGACTGAAAAAGATTTCATCCCAACTCAGATTATCAGACCTGAAGCCTGATCCTGTATAAATGGTCTCAGAAATTATATATTGAGGGGATTGGTATCATTTAAGTGTATGAATATAAACCTAGTTGATAGAGTAATGGATGAGGACTCAGGAAACATTGGTTCAAATCCCCACATAGCCAAGGAAATTCACTGGGGAAGTGGAACTGGTAAAGCAACAACCTTGATAGCCCTTTTAGGGTAGCTATAAGTCAGTTCTGACTTGATAGCACATAACACATTTATGGCTCCAGCTGAAATCCACCTGAGGCCTGGTAAACTTGCTTGGAATTGGAATACAGCCTGCTGATATTTTCAAAGCAGTTTCTTTAGAACCAGGTCATTTTCCTTCCTTTTCATCACCGAAATTGGATGCTTTATGCAGCAATGAATGACTTTCTTTGGCCTCTTTTTTAAACTGAGAGAATACTATCCCTCTTGCCTCCTGTTTTCAAAGCAAATGACCCATTGAGGAAGAGGCTGCTTAATACTTAGCTTTCTACACACTTTTTGTGCTTGAAATTGCTTCAAAAAGGTTTTTTTCTCTGTTAAAGAAAATATTACCTGCATCTTTTCTGTGTGGAGATGAAGATAAATTACAGAGAGTGACTTCAAGCCAAAAAGTATGTTCAAACCAAAAAGTAATCAGAAGACTATAGTGGTTCTTCTACTCATAATCACAGAAGGACTGTTGAAAGTTTTTATTTATACAGTAATGAAAAAAATTTCTACATGACCATTAAGAAAACAAAGAAGAGGAATGGGATAATTAAACAATGTGGAAGATAACAACAGACACTACAAATTAAAATGGTTTATCAAATAGTTTATCAAATATAAACATAGTTTATCAAATAGGTTTTGAGTAACGTAGTTCTAAAAATACATGTGGGATAGTTATATCTGTGGTGTGATGTCCGTTATGTATCTGCTTGACTGATAAACTCATTCAAGGGATACTCCTTCCCAAGTTTCCAGACAGCATGATATAACAAGGCTTATAAGGAGCAGGATAGAGAGGGCCTTGGGTTAGCAGAAATATCCAAATGTATCAATCTTGGAAAATACATGAACACTTTGAATCGGCAGGTATGCATATTTATGAAATACCTTATTATTTTGAGCATTGATTGGTGATTTGTGAATGAAGCAACACAGCTTTAATAGCACAGACCTAACTTTTGAGTCACTTGGTATCATCACAAAAGCACAGCTGCTGAGTGGAGTACCTGCACACATTCATATTCAAATTTTCAAATTATACACATGTTGTGTAGCATTATTGCAATGTACTTCTTTGAACTAACTCATTATAAGAAGGAATGAGAAACAGAAGTGCATCTGAAACTGAAAAGCATAATCATCATACAGAAGAGCAAGAAATGTAATTGGGTTTAATCATCTGCTTGACAATTTCAAAATCCAGTCACAAGGCGTCACTGTTGTCTAAGGAAAGGTAATGGAAGAATAGAACTGGAGAGCTCCTCCCTCAGAGTGACTGGAATCCTTTCCCTGTCAGCTTCACAATAGAGATATCAAAGGACCAAGTGCAACAGCCCTGGAGTCTATTAAAATGACAATATAAGGCGCAATTGGGAAGAAATCTTAGAATCCAGCTCTTTGTTCTTTCTTTCTTTCTTTTTTTTAAGAGAAGAGACTGTAGAGCATTGTGCCTCCATCTGCAATGGTTGTGTGGAAAGATGACTCCTTGGCAAAGCGGCTGCTGCAGCTGATTCTCCTCCACACTGCCTGGGAAATGGGGAGAGGCCAGCTCCATTATTCTGTGCCGGAGGAATCCCAGCATGGCACTTTTGTGGGCCGTGTCGCCCAGGACCTGGGGATGGAAGTGGAGGAGCTGGTACCTCGGATGTTCCGGATGGTATCAAAAGGACGCAAAGACTATTTTGAGGTAAATGTGCAGAATGGGATATTGTTTGTGAATTCCAGGATAGACAGGGAGGAGCTGTGTGGAAAGAATGCTGACTGTGTCGTTCCCCTGGAGATGATTGTGGATAAACCTCTGAGGGTCTTCCATGTGGAGGTAGAAATCAGGGACATTAATGACAATGCTCCAGTTTTCTCTGCAGGTGAACAGATCCTAAGCATAGCAGAAGTTATAACAGCTCCTGGCACAAGATTCCCCTTAGAGGGAGCTTCTGATGCAGATATTGGTATGAATGCTCTCCTCACCTACAGGCTCAGGCCCAGTGAATATTTCAATGTGGAACAGAGAACGGAGGACCAGCATAACAAACCCTTAGCCATAGTTTTAAAGAAGCCAATGGATCGTGAGGAGATCTCTGTGCATCGTTTATTGCTCACAGCTACTGATGGAGGGAAACCAGAGCTCACAGGGACAGTCCAGCTGGTGATCCATGTGCTAGATATAAATGACAGCCCTCCTGTCTTTAACCAGTCAGTTTACAAAATGAAGCTAAAGGAAAATGCAACTAATGGAACATTAGTTATGAAACTGAATGCTACAGACTTAGATGAAGGGATTAATCGTGAAATCTCCTATTTTTTTACTAACCATATACCACCAAAATTTCTGAAGATTTTTAGCATAAATTCCAATACAGGAGAAATCAGAGTGGTTGGAAATGTGGATTTTGAAGACACAAGCTTATATGATTTACAAATTGCTGCTGAAGATAAAGCCAATCCACCATTGTCTGGTCACTGCCAAGTAATCATTGAGGTATTGGATGTAAATGACAATGCTCCAGAAGTGTCTATCTCATCTCTTTCAGTACCAGTGCCAGAAGACTCCCCACTGGGGACTGTTGTGGCCCTGATCAGTATCTCTGATAAGGACTCTGAGGCCAATGGCCAAGTGAGCTGTTCTCTTTGGCCTCCTGGACTCCCTTTCAAACTGACATCCACCTTCAAAAATTACTATTCCTTAGTGGTGGCTGAGCTCCTGGATCGAGAGCGGGAGGCCGAGTACAGGTTGATGGTGATGGTGCAGGACCATGGGGACCCTTCACTGTCAGCCAGCAGTAGTGTGGTAGTGCCAGTGAGTGACATCAATGATAATGCACCCAGCTTCTTACAGCCCTCATACACAGTCTTTGTGAAGGAGAACAACCTGCCTGGTGCTCACATTTTCACATTGTCTGCCTTGGACCCAGATGTGGCTGAGAATAGCCTAATCAGCTACTGGCTGGATGAGAAGCTCTGGCCACTCTCAAGCTACATATCGGTCCACTCAGAGAGTGGGAAGCTCTATGCTTTACAGCCCTTGGACTATGAGGAACTGAAGCTGTTGGAGTTCCAAGTGAGTGCTAAGGATGCCGGGCTGCCCTCCTTGTGTGGGAATGTAACCATTCAAGTCTTTGTTGTGGATGAGAATGACAATGTGCCTGCAGTATCTTGGCGGATAGAGGAGAAGCCAATTCTTCTTATGGTCCCTGTGTCTGCTGGGCACATGGTGAGCAAGGTCCATGCGCTGGATGCTGACTCAGGATACAACGCATGGCTCCACTATGAGCTGCATGAGGGGAATAATGGTCCTTGGCACGTGAGCCCATATAGTGGTGAGATCAGTACCATCCGCAGTCTGGATGAGTCAGAGGGCAGCAGGAGTTATAATCTGCTAGTTTTGGTGAAGGACCATGGCAAGCCACAGCTATCAGCCACAGCCACTGTGAGTGTGTCCCTGATGTCAAGCATCCAGGCCATCCATACTGATATCCGCCTTCCTAGGACAGGTGAGGGCTCCAAGCCCCTGGCGGACGGTGTCAATGTCTACCTGATCATTGCCATCTGCTCAATGTCCAGCTTGTTCCTGCTGGCAATTATCTTGTACGTGGCTCTGCGATGCCAGTGTCGAGCAAAGGAGCCCATGGTCTATGGTCCTGGCACTGCCACACTGGTATGTGCTAGTGAAGTGGGCAGCTGGTCCTATTCCAATCGTCACAGCCATATCCTAGCAAGTGTGGCAGGTGAGTCTGGTGCCAAGAGTGATCTCATGGTCTTCAGCCCCAACATTCCTGCTTCTTCTGAGAATGGAAAACAAGAGGACCTGCTCTGCGCAACGGTTAGTATTACTGAGGGTATGTTTTCCTTTCTGGCCTTATATACATTATGTAATTGTAAAAAATTAAATGATCTTAATTATTCAATACTGAAATTGTAATCATTTAGAAAATTTCAGCATGTATACATTATGATTTAATAGTCATCAACATATTGTGATGTATGACATAATGTATGTTGGTACCTGTTCAGTTCAGTTTTGCTGTTGCTTTCTTACTGAAAAATCCTGTTATATATGATAGAGTGTAGCTTCATGACAAATTTGTATCTGACTGGTATACATTTGTCCCAAAAAAATATTTGGAATTAAAGATACAGTGCTATAAAATTTCTAACGCTTTCACCGAAACATGATTTCCATGGTTTCTAAAGGAGAGAATGAACTAAAATACAACTGAAATAGGGTTAACACCGATCATGGGTTCAATCCTATCAAAGATGGCTGATGGCTGGTCAAGCCAAGCTTATGCTGAATCCAAAGCCCTCTAAACCTATGGATGCTGGAAATCACTTTGTTCTATTACTCTGGTCAGTGTTCATGCTCGCATAATTGTTGTGATTCTGGGCTGTGAGGACTCTTCTTCTGGTCCTCCCTTTTTCTGTACTTTTTTTTTGTTCTTCTGTTGGTTGATATCAAGCTAACACAGCAGTTGTGTCTGAAGATCTGAGATCAGTCATCATAACCTTTTGTTTTTTTGCTAGCATAGGACAATTTTTCCTGTACAAGCACAATTCTACTGATAAGAAAGGCTTCAGCCTCTTCCAAACTCACTCTAGCCAATTTGTCTTGGAGCTTGGATTGCTTGTGTGCCAGTAGTTTTCAGGCAAGTGAAAATTTCCCATCCATTTATAGTACACAATAATACTGGTATAACATGGCAGATATGTAGATTTACTAATTAAAAATTAGTGAAACCTTTTTCAATATATTTTCTTTTCAGTGGTAGGAGAAAGCTATTTAGGTAGATTATGCAACCCATATTAGTGGATGTTTTTACCCAAGGAGCAAATGCCTTGAAGAACTTCAGTAGGATATGTGGATCTGGAGACCAATGTAAAGATTAGCTGTGGTTGACATTTCAACTGTGTAAAGCCGGTACATGAAGGAGAGAAGCTGCCCTTTTGCAAGAACAATTGCAATTTTGGGTTTGGATTGCAAAGATCCACTTATACATGCTTTCCCTCCTGAAGTTTCTAGATGATTACTGTTGTGCTGTAGTGAGCATTCTAAACTGACCCTAGCATGGATCAATCCATCCCAAATTGGTCTGGGATTGGAGGTACTATATATTTGGAAAAATGAAGGATTGTTCGAGATCAACACATTTCCTTGAAATGCAATCACTTAGATCATACCAGTGTCAATTTGCCAATATTGAGAAGTAGCTTAATAAGCTAGCCAATTTCAGATATTGACAAATTAACCACTTCTACTCAACAGAGGGCAGAAGTGGTTTTTTTCTATTTAAGATTATAACTGTTATTTTATCTTTGCTTTGCTAGTCAAAAAACATGATGAGGAAAAGATTTTTTAAAAATATAACTGACATATTGCATCAACAATAGTCTTGAACAGAAAAAAATATTACTTCCCTTGCCTTCTACTGATCTAATTAAGCCTTATTGTTGCAAAGGAACCTCAGCTAAATAGCTCCTGGGCACTAAGATAGCTTCACCTTACAGTTTTACATATTTACTGTAAGAAATAGCTTGTTCCTCCTTGACCTTTCTCTGTACTGTACTCTCAAAATTTTGTATTTAAGATACAGTCCAGGCATTGCAGTGGCTAAGTGGTTAAGATGCTGAACTTGACGAAAGTGTAGCCATAGTGGAGTGAGGGTGTGTGTATGTTTCTTGGCTCCAATATGTCGCCCTCCCCAGTTGTACACCAGTACTTAAGTTTTCCAACTGAATCTGCTTATAAGTGCATCTTCATGACATTGTGCAATGAAATCTAAATAGCACTCTGATGTGGCTGGGAGGTGGGGGTGGGTTTGGACTTAACCCCACCTATATGTTTCCATCACAAACTGCTATCTAATATCTGGCTAAAATGCCTAAATAGAGGTTTACTCTTTCTCAGGATTACCAAGAAGAATATTTTGCTACTGTATTGATTGTCTCTCAGCTTCCGTTGGGAAGAAAAAGTGGCTTATAATAAATATCAAATGTAATGAAATAATAAAAATCTTGAAATATTATTTTAAAATGCTTATAAATTATAATTTTGCATATTTAACATGAAATACTTTGAATAGTGATAGCGGTATTTGTGTGGCATATATAAGAGATGTAACTTCAACAGAAAGCTTACTTTCTTATTCAGAGATACAGATTTCTAAGAATAAATCCATCATCATAATCAATAGTATCAATACATTTCTATTTTTGATAAGATTTCCCAACACAAATATTTAGCAGATGTGAAATTCAACAAGAAGTATACACTGGCATTTAAACATGAAACAAAGAAGGAGTCTTTGCTCAGAGGTTAAGAAGTCCCTGGTGCTTCTCTTAAAGAAGCCTCTGGCAAGTCAGCAGTTAGAGACCCAGGTACTGCATGACAGATTGAGCGTCTGCCTTTGTCCCAGCTCTTGGGGACATGAAAGGAGCCTCATTTGGGTGTTCCCCGAGCGGAGTTTCTTCAGCAAAAATCCTTTCAACCATGCGAAAAGATAAGGGTTTTTTGGACAATAATAGGAGAAGAAATTAGTAGGATACTGGTTATAACAATAGTATTAGATCCAAAGTTAACAATTTTGGGGGAAATGGATCAGATAAATCTGGATGAGGCTAGAAAGGAATTAGTGTTAACTTTATTGATGGTTACAAGACAAGTGACTGCCGAAGAGTGGAAAAAGGGGAAAAATATTAACAAGAAGAGATGGTATGTA
This sequence comes from Bradypodion pumilum, assembly GCA_035047305.1. NCBI lineage: Eukaryota > Metazoa > Chordata > Lepidosauria > Squamata > Chamaeleonidae > Bradypodion > Bradypodion pumilum. The sequence goes on along the minus strand of JAWDJD010000004.1, from coordinate 184,640,675 downwards.
GAAGTGTGGCAATTGGCTCTCAATGAAAAATTAACTATGCAACTGCGACAAAGAAGAGGGTTATCAGCGAAAATGTCTTTCTGGGAGATATGGAAATTCTTTGTTGAGTATACTTTATTAAGGAAAAAAGGGGTTCCACCTAGTCCGGATGCGTTCCTTTTTTGGGAAAAAGAGTTATAGTATATTGAATCAGGAGTCTCTTCGGTTCCCCTTGACGGCTTTTTTTTCCTTTGGGCGGGGGGTGAGGGTGGGTGGGTTATTAAAACTAATCAAATATTTTGTGAAAGTTAATACAAGATTGTATATAAATGTTGGGGTTGATAGGTGTAAGTATTTATGGGTTTTGAAGGATGAAGGTAATAACGCTTGGTGATTTATCCAGTTATTTATTTAATTTTAATTTTATGTTTTTGATTTATATGTCATTTTTGTAAAATAAAATAAAACTTTTTTAAAAAATCCTTTCAACCCAGAATTATTATTATAGGGCACATAGGGGGGGGGAGACTACATAAGAGAAAACTGCACGAGCTTTTAATGTTTAGCTTTGAGATGTCAGTGTGTTAAAAGGCTTCAGTAGATAGGATTGCTGATATCCCAAAAATGTTTGTACTGTATTATACTCAGGGCATTACTGATATTACAGTCTGAAACGGATATGATGCAAAGGCATGTGTGGGAAGGATCTTTAAGAATAAAAAAATCTTCTGTCTACTAGTAAAAAAATTAAAATAGGCTCCAAAACATTGCACAAGCGTTTTGTATAACACAAGGGGGAGCCATTGACTCAAAAGTCAGATCCTGACAGCAGCAGACTCCTCCTTCTCCCTGAATGAAAATTCTGGCCATTGTTGCTACGATGGAAACCTGAGCTTCAAACATAGAAGGACCAGCAATGACTGCATTCCAGCCAGGTCAGTCGACATTAATTTCCTTACAATTCGATAATTTCGTATAAGTCATCTGTACTTGCATTTGCCATGTCTCTGCTGCAAAGAAACTGCCAGGTGTCGTCGATGCATCTGCTGCAGCTGATTCTCCTCCACGCCGCCTGGGAAATGGGGAAGGGCCAGATCCACTATTCAGTGCCGGAGGAATCCCAGCACGGCGCCTTTGTGGGCCGCATCGCCCAGGACCTGGGGCTGGAGGTGGCCGAGCTTATGCCTCGCATGTTCCGCATGGTGGCCAAAGAGCACCAGGATTATTTTGATGTCAATACGCAAAATGGGATCTTGTTCATCAGTTCCCGGATCGACAGGGAGGAGCTGTGTGCCCAGAGTCCCTTGTGCATCGTCCATCTGGAGGTGATCCTGGATAAACCCCTGAGGGTCTTCCATGTGGAAGTGGAAATCAGGGACGTAAATGACAATGCTCCAGTTTTCTCGGAGCGTGAGGAAAATTTGAGTGTTGCAGAATCCATGCTGCCAGGTGCTCAGTTCCCACTAGAGGGAGCCTCTGATGCAGATGTTGGTGCTAATGCCCAGCTGAAGTACAGGCTGAGTTCCACAGAGTATTTCGCTGTTGAAGAGAAAATCAATGACAGACACAGCAAGTCCCTGGTGCTTCTCTTAAAGAAGCCTCTGGACAGGGAGAAAATCCCACTCCATCGTTTACTGCTAACAGCCACTGATGGGGGCCAGCCAGAACTCACAGGTACAGTCCAGCTGGAGATCACTGTGATGGATGTTAATGATAATACACCAGAATTTAATCAGTCAGTTTATAAAGTGAAATTATTAGAAAATGTGATGGTGGGAACACTTGTTATCAATCTCAATGCAACAGACCTGGACGAGGGAACTAATAAAGAAATCTCCTACTTCTTCAGTAAACATGTTCCGCCTAGCACAAAACACATGTTTAATATAGCTTCAGATACAGGTGAAATTAAGGTGAAAGAGAACGTGGACTATGAAGATATAAATTTGTATGATATTGAAATTGAAGTGAAAGACAAAGGAACTCCTCCTTTGTCTGGGCACTGTAATGTCATCATAGAAATAATGGACGTGAACGACAACATCCCAGAAGTGTCTCTGACTTCCATGTCTGTACCAGTCCAGGAAGATTCTCCCCTGGAGACAGTAGTGGCCCTGATCAGTGTCTCCGATAGGGACTCTGGCAGCAACGGGCAAGTGATCTGCTCTCTGTGGCCTCCTGGGCTTCCATTCAAGCTGGTATCTACCTTCAAAAATTACCACTCCCTGGTGCTAAGTGAGCTTCTGGATCAAGAACAGGTGTCAGAATACATAGTGGTTGTTACAGCCCAGGACCAAGGAGCACCATCACTGTCAGCCAGCAGCAGCCTGGTGATACCCATTGGTGATGTCAATGACAATGCGCCCACTTTCATGCAGCCTTCCTATACGGTCTTTGTGAAGGAGAACAACCCCCCTGGTGCTCACATCTTCACCGTGTCTGCCTTGGACCTAGATGTGGCTGAGAATGCTCTGGTCACCTACTGGATGGATGAGAACCTCTGGCCACTCTCAAGCTACATATCAGTACACTCAGAGAGCGGGAAGCTCTATGCCTTACAGCCCTTGGACTATGAGGAGCTGAAACTGTTGGAGTTCAAAGTGAGTGCCAAAGATGCTGGGCTGCCCTCCTTGTCTGGCAATGTGATTGTGCAAGTCTTTGTGCTGGATGAGAATGATAATGCCCCTACAATATCTGGCGTACAGGAGAAGCCCATCTTGCTGGTGGCCCCCCTGATGGCTGGACAGATAGTATCCAAGGTCCGTGCCTTAGATGCTGATTCAGGCTACAATGCATGGCTTCACTATGAGCTGCATGAGGCAAGTATTGGCCCCTGGCAGGTGGGAGCATACACTGGAGAGATCAGCACCACACATGTCTTGAGTGAGATGGACGGTGATAGTGGCAGCCAGACTGTGTTTGTTCTAGTGAAGGATCATGGGAAGCCAATGCTGTCAGCCACAGCCACTGTGAGCATATCACTGATGGTGAAGGCCCAGCCTAGCCACATGGATGGCCACCATTTTAGGGCAGGAGTGAGCCCAAAACCAGTTGCAGAGAACACCAATGTTTACCTAATAATTGCCATCTGCTCAGTGTCTAGCTTGTTCCTGCTGGCAATTATTGTGTATACAGCCCTGCGATGCCAGTGTAAACCCAAAGAAACAATGAGTTATGGTCCGGGAACAGCCACTTTGGTTTGCGCCAGTGAAGTGGGCAGCTGGTCATATTCAAATCGCCACAGTCACATCCTGGCAGGTATAAGTGGGGAGTCTGGTGCCAAGAATGATCTCATGGTTTTCAGTCCTAACATCCCTGTCTTTATGGAAAATGGAGAGCTGAGGAAAGACTTGGATCCAAATTCATCTGGGCAGGTAAACCTCAAAAGAAATATTTTTTTCTTCTTTAGTTTTTGTTTATAATGACCTGTGCACAAAATAAAATGCAGTAGAAAATTAAAATTAAATGGGGAAAGTATTATCACCAGTTCCTGACTTTGACATGCAATTATTTTCATTCATTCATTCATTCTGCACCCAACTGGTCAAGCACCACTCTGGGTGGCTTAAAATCAATAAAAGTACAAATGCTCATATAATATATACAACAAACAGCCTCAAAATAATAGATTGGTAAATCAAAAGAACAATAAAACAAACTTCCTAAGCATCAACAGCAAAGTGAGGTGTAAAAGATTTAAGAGACAGAAACACTAAAAGCCAGCTAGGTAAGCAAAGTGGTTTCAATCTCCTTGGATTAGACCACTGGCCTCTGTAACTCTGCATTCTGTTTCAAGCAATTGGTAATCAGATTTTATCTGGTTGGTATATATTAGATTTGTATCCCATCTTTCTTCCAAAACTGAGGTTGAAGTCAGCTTAGAATAACTCTAAAAATAAGTACAGTAGAACCATGGATAAAGTCCAAACTCCGTTCCACAAGTTTGACTTTATCGGATTTTTGACTTTATCTGAATCAAATGGGCGATGCATCGGATAATGTCCAAAAATGGACTTTATCCGAGGTACCACTGTACACTTTTTTTTTTTAAAAAAACCTACATTAAGCATATTAACATTTAAGTACATTTGTGGACATGTTAGAACAGGATGCAGTTAAAAACATTTTAAAACATTTTAGGAATAAATAATTACATTTAACAATAGAGATGAGCATGCTTTATAGCTCTTGTTCTTCATAGCCAGTTAGTCACAGAAAGCCTGTCTAAATAGAGAGACATTTATGTGTTAGAAGAAAGATGGTAGGGTGGTTCCAGTCTATCCTAGATGAATCTGAGTAGCTCAAACTTATCAAATGAAGGAAACAGGCTGATCAGTTACTCATCTGGATTGTTGGAGATAAACTGTCCTTGAACATGGAAGTTCTCTTCGGCATTCATGGTTAATCATTTAGGACAGTTCTATCCTTTTGAGTTTGTCTAATTTGTTTTGAGGGACTGTGGTGGCTTAGTGGTTAAGACACTAAACTTGATGACTGGAAGATCGACAGGTCAGCAGTTCAAGGCCCGAGTGCTGCATGATGGAGTGAGCGCCTGTCTCTATCCCAGCTCCTGCCAACCTAGCAGTTCAAAAGCAAGAAATTGCAAGTAGACAAATAGGGGACCACTTTGATGGGAAGGTAAACAGCATTCTATGCACTCCGGTGTCGAGTCATGTCTGCCACATGTCCACGGAAACATCTGCAAACACAGACAGCGCTGGCTCTTTGGTTATAAACATAGATGAGCACTGAACCCTAGAATCAGATATGACTGGCTTTCTAGTCAACACTTACCTTTACCTAATTTGTTTTGAAAAAATCGCTTAAGCTAGAGGTTGATGAATTCCCTAATGTAAATATATAAAAGCAGTATTAATGTATAAAAGAAAAAAAACCAACTCTTTCCTCCTCCTAGACCAGTGGTTCCCAACGTGCGGCCCAGGCCCCACAGGGGACTTCAATTCTGAGAAGTCTGTCAGTACATTGGCTGATCAGTGCTTTGGGGAATTGACTTGGGCTTCTGGCAATTGAAGTTCAAAAACCAAAGGTTGGGAAACACTGTTCTAGATTCAAAGCAACCTCACCCACCAAGATTTGTTTCTGCACCTCCACCAGTCTTCACTACATATTATCTTCTCATTGGAATTAGTGGGAAGATTTTTTTAATTTTTTTATAAGTAGGAAAAGAAAAAAAAATACAATATTGTTTCTTGCATCTCTTTCCCTGGCTGTAATGAATTGACAGCACTTTAAAAGTGCCAAACACTTCCCATTAAATTCTTTGTTTCACACTCACAATTAGTGTTGTTTTGTGGGGTAGGGCCATCACCATTGGATGCATGGGCAAACAGATTCATTTGTGAGAAAGGTTTTTCAGATGTCCTGGTCTTGGACTATTTTGCGGCATTTATAACTGTTTGAACTGTAGGTGGAGGTGAATTGGGAGCCCATACAAATGGTAAAGAATTGGATTACTATGGCCTAGAACGTGAACACCACAGTTGTTTTTGGATGCTGTATCTCAGTTGTAAATGCTTTGTCTATATCAGGGGTAGGCAACCTATAACACATGGGCCGGACCTGGCCTGTGGCACCAAATAATCCAGCCCCTGTCCTCACTCCAGCCGCTGCCACTGCCACTGACCGGAACCGGCCATAGCCTAATGTACGGCTGCTGTAAACGCATCTGTGGCTGTCATAAACGTAAATGGCAGGGGGACCACTAGTCTCCCCACCTCAACTGTTTGAGAGAGTATGACCCAGCCCCCGACTTAAAAAGATTGGCGACTCCGGCTCTATGAGCTCTCTTTGACTAACAACTCCTGTTTCTGCCTCTTTGTCATAACTAAAAGGGCATTTCAAGCCTCAAGGGATTTCTGTCTTATAAATCTCCACATTTGTTATTCCTTCAGCTATCTGTTATACTTTTCTAAAGACCAATAATAATATTTCATATGCAGAGGAAAGCATGTAGTGGAAATGATCATGACTACAGCAACAACAAATCCAGAATGTAGACGATAGTAGCTGTGTTTAGTTGTAACGCTAAACCACAGTTTATTATAGGAGTTCTAAACCTTTTAAAGCCAGGGGCCTGGTCACTCTCCCTTAGACAGCTTTGTGGGCTAGATTGCCATTTTTGCCCTTCCTCCACCACATGGCACTTCCTGGTGTGGTGGAGGTGGTGGGGGCCCACATGAAATGGCTACCATGGGCCACATCTGGCCCACGGGCCAAAGATTGAAAATCCCTGGTTTATAATGTGTGCCTCAAGCTCCCAGCGATCCCTTCCCTAGATCAGAGTTTCAGATTGTCTTGTTGCCTGCTGTATAGGTTCATACTTCTGCTCATATAAAATATTTCTCTTTGCTATAGTTGGCTGGCAGGGATGTCATGTAGTGGCTTTGTTTTTCTGAGCCCTGACTTCATTTCCATTGTCCCTAATAAAATGGTTGAGCAGGGGGAGGGGGGGGAGAGAGATTTTTCTCACTTTGATTCAGCTGCCTTGTATGGTTCTTTTGCATTTTTCACATGTTTTGCAATACGATTATTCAATTTCAGCAGATCCAACTTTAGCCTTACATATAACCACGTCTCCATCTCCAATGGGCAAAAGAACAGAAGTTTCTTGTTCTGCCTTTTCCCCTGAAGACTCCCATGCTTTCACATCTCTTCTGGAATATCTCCAAAACCTCTGGAACAGATTTTTGAGAGTGCTTAGTGGATATTATAGGTTGGACAGGGTTCAAGCCAACACTCCCCTTTCTGTACAGTTGTTAAGATACAGAAATTATCTTCCTGCACAAGTCTGAGAACTCTCAGAGAAAAGAAAGATGGACCAAAAACGTAAAAAAAGTAGATGAGCTTTTCTAGCAGCCAGGACTTCTACCTCACCGCCCCTCTTCTTGTTACAGGCAGAATGTGCCAAACCCCCCTAAGGAGATGAACTAGGTCACAATAACTCTCCAAAAATGAGTTGGAGTAATTATAGGGAGGACACTGTACATGGAAAGAAACAAGCAATCCATAGAATGTAGAAAAGATCCATCAAATTATTGGGGATTTTGAGATAAAAGAGCTAATCAAAATGCTGCCTAGTCTCTTAATCCATCTTTGTGTAGGCTAATTAATTTGAAGCTCTACTGGCCAGATCCATCTTAAATAGACTAATCTACTTCACATTTTACCACCTTGGCTGCAGCAATATTATGAGAGACTTTGTCAAACACCGTGCTGAAATTTAATATGCTGTATCAACAGCATTACTATCATTCACCTGGTATTATTGTTAAGTTGACTGGTTACTAGTTACTTGGAATTTCTTTCTTTCTTTCTAAGAGGTAGAAAAGAAAAGACTGACTGTGCAATCAAATTGATAAAAAAAAAGTGGGAATTACATCTGTTTTTATCTACCGCTGGTGCTTCTATTGTGTCAGTACAATCTACAGCAAAGCCTCTTTCTGTAGTTAAGACTCCTTCTTTTTCTTCTTCTTCACAGCTTAAGAATAGAGTTTCTCTCTGTCAGCAAGGGGAATGAAAGGTTATTACAGTTTGTTATTTTGATTGGTTGATTTATTTGGTTGATTTATTATGCTGATGTTGTTTACTTGTCTGTACACTGCTCAGATGGGTTGTATAAAAATATAATATCCAATATCCAATATCGATTTGTTGTCACTTATCTATCTTTTGTGGTCTCTTGGTATCCAGTCTGTTTATATTAAAAGCAATCCAAGCTGCTTTGTAGCTTCTTATCCACTCACCACAACGTATGTTACAGTATTTGGTTGGATTTGCTGACTGAGGTAGACATAATCAGCTGCTTCTTCAATCTCAGTTCCATTTAGAGAGATGGAACCAGTGGTTGGCTGCTCCTGGTCTGCCCTGGTCTGGGCGGACTGGTAGCAAAAGCAGCTGGCCACGCCCATCCCTGCCCCGCCCACCTCTTCTCCCCACACTCCAGGCGCATCCAGAAGCCTAGGAGAAGAGTAGAAGAAGAAAGAGCCATCAGAGCCAGGGAGGAAGATAAGCCATGTCAGGCTCCCCCAGGTGGAGGAAGCACCGCAAAAGCAGGGGAAATATTTACCACTTTCACCACCATCCAGGCAAGGGCATTTTGGCAGCTGCTCTTCCTCTGCACTCTGGACAGCAGCAGAGCCAAGGAAAAAGTCTGGGCAGTTGTACTGCTGGAGCAATACAACAGGACAACCCTAGCTACAGCAAGAAAAAGGAAGATGTAAATGTCTTTCCCTATTCTCTGCATTAGCTTTTCATAATACGGTGATTTTTTATGGAACTGTGTTTTTACACTTATATCACTTATTTGTGTACTGTCTTAGCCTTGTGTACATTTGATGTTTGCGGATTGATACGCAGTAGGCAGCAGTCAGGGGGCCAAACACATCTTTAATGCAATGTAGTCAATTTGAACATGAGGTAATGGTGGAGACGCAGCTCCTTATATATGGTACAGTACGTTTGAATTTCGCCCGAAGGCGCCCCATTGGTTACTGTATCAGTGATGTCACTCTGACGTACTGCATACCTGGCGTGGCTCACCTGTGGCGGGAAGGTTTCCCGTGCTAATCACTGATTGGGTAATTGGAACCACGTGAGCTGAACTCCTTCAGCTGCGCTATCGCTGGCAGCTGAATCCTATGTGAGTGGCAGACGACTTACATGCATACACCGTATCTATACAAGAGAAGTATTCACAAGGGAGGGGAAAGGACGAGGGAACATGGAGGATCGCTAGATCCGATTCATTCACATTACACTTGGTTACATGGAGGATCGCTAGATCCGATTCATTCACATTACATTGGTTACATACACAACATCCCTCCCCCCTAGGATGGGATTAAGTCCTTCAACCATTGTGGTGGCTTGCATGTTCGTTTGGGCTGAGCAGCGGCTAGGCTGAACTTGGAGGATTGGGGGTTTCCAGGTTCCACAGTCTCTCATCCTGCAGAGGGGAAATGATCATCATTAGCGGCGTGTCGGGAGTACTGGCCCAAATCAGGAGAGGAACCCAGGAGGTAATGCTGCGAATCAAAACCTGGAAGGGGAGGAGATTGACTCAAAGGGAGCTCCCACCTGTTACGGGGGGAGACTCAACAGAAGATTGCCGCACTTGCATGGGAGTAGAGGTGGACTCGAAAACCAGAGGACGGGGGGTTACTGGGGAGAAATCAAAGCCCCGCTTCTCACTTGGATGAGTGGGGGACCACTCTGAAAATTCCCCCTGGTCCTGTAATTCAAAATTTAAACTGCCGGGGTCTGGGCTCTCGAACTCTTCCAAGTCTCCCTGCAAAGGATGGGTGAAACCGAAATCAGATTCTTTTGGGCTAACTGCCATGTCTCCCCCTTGGGATGAGCGGGTGGGGGAGAACCCTAACGTTGAATCACCTTGGCCATTATTTCCCTGGGTGTCCGTGACCCGACGCCTTAGCTGGTTGGTGTGTCACCACCACAGTAGGCCCAAACTTGTTTCTATCTCTTAGGAAACTGGCCTTGTTTGGTCGATCACCACCCCTGGGACCCATGTTGGGCCGGCGGCCACATAATTCCTGCAATATACTGGGTCCCCAACTGCAAAAGATTTGGTGTGCACAATTTCCACATCCCTCCCCTTATCTCCACCCTGGTCGGATCCAACCGGTCAAAAAGCGAGACCAGTCTCCTGCGCATTAGGAGCTCGGCTGGCGAGAGTCCGGATGCCAGGGGAGTTATTCTGTAGCAAAGGAGAAACTGACACAATTGTAACTCTAGATCTCCATGGCCCATCCGCCAAAGTGCCTCTTTCGTAGTTTGCACATGGCGTTCAACCTGGCCATTCGTTGCAGGGTGGAAAGGGGCAGACATAATGTGTCGAATGGCGTTCCTCTCCAGGAATGCCTGGAATTCGACGGAGGTGAAAGTACTGGCGTTGTTGGAGACAAGCACATTGGGTAACCCAAAACAACTGAATAGCCTCCGCAATTGCATAATGGTTGCGGCTGAGCAGGTGTTGGGCATTGGGATGACCTGCAGCCATTTTGAAATGGAATCGACCACTAGGAGAAAAAGCGAGCCCCTGAATGGAGCAGCAAAGTCGATGTGTAATCGAGACCAAGGTCCGCGGGCTGTGTCCCATTCTCTGGAAGGAAGTCGGGACTCTTCAGGTCGAGAACTCTGGCAACTCTCGCAAGTGCCTACCAAATGCTCAATCCCTGCGTCTATCTGGGGCCACCAGAAATACCTCCTGGCCAAAGCCTTTGAGCGCACGTGTAGCAATTTGAGTACCTTTGAGCACAGTACCTCAGGAATGACCACCCTCTGGCCCCACAGGAGGCAACCCCTCTCTATTGAAAGCTCAAACCTCTTTCGGAAATATGCTTTGAAGTCCACCGCAGGAGGAGTCGTGGGCCACCCCTTCTTAACCCATGAAATAACTAGGGAGAGAACCTTGTCCTTCGCTGTAGCCTTGGCGAGATCTGTGGGCACAATTGGGGGTGAGTCGAGGGACTCGATCAGCAATACCTGGTGATCCTGCTCAACCTCGCACTTGGGTTCTCCTAGTTCAGGAAGGGGAGACCGGGAAAGCGCATCAGTGTGGCTGATTTCTTTGCCAGGCGGTGGACCAGTGTGAACTGGTAAGCATGAAGGAATATGGCCCACCGTAGCATCCTGGGGGACAGAATCTGGGGTGTGGGCTTGCTCGTGGTGAAGATACCCATTAATGGCTTGTGGTCAGTCACAATAGTGAATTCCCGACCGTAGAGGAAGTCGTGGAATTTCTTGGTTCCAGCGACTATTGCAAGAGCCTCTCTGTCTGTTTGCGCGTAATTGTGCTCTGCCTTTGAAAGGGACCTTGAGTAAAAGGCAACTGGGGCTTCCCGCCCATTTTCCAATACATGGCACAGTACCGCCCCCACCCCCACTGGTGAAGCATCACAAACCAACACCACAGGCTTCCTGGGGTCGAAATGAGTTAAAATTGCCTCTGAGGAGAGGACTGTTTTAACTCTTTGAATGCATTTTCCTGGCTGTCCCCCCCACTGTCAAACCGCATCTTTCTTCAACAGGCGGTGCAGAGGTTCCGCTATCGAAGCCTTCCTTGGCAAGAAGGAGTGATAAAAATTGAGGAGTCCTAAGAAGGACTGCAATTCCGGTTTTGCAGTGGGGCGAGGGGCGTTTCGAACAGCAGCAACCTTGGAGTCAGAGGGCTTGACTCCCTTGGGGGTTATCTTAAACCCTAGAAACTCTACTTCCCTCGCTAGAAACACACATTTATCTCATCTTAACCTCAACCCTGCCTTCTTGAACACCATTAAGACTTTGTCCAGCCTCTTTGCTAGTTCTGACTCGCTCCCAGCTGTGATCAAAACGTTGGCAAAATAGGGCAGGACCCCAGGGAGACCCTTGAGAAGGTGTTCCACAAGAGATTTGAAGATCCCGGGGGCTGAATTCACACCGAACTGGAGGCGTGTCACCTTAAACGCACCCTTGTGTGTTACAATTGTCTGTGCAGCTGCTATAGCAGGTGTGACCGTTAACTGTTGGTGCGCCTGTGCTAAGTCTAACTTTGCGAAACATTTACCCCCGTGTAAAGTGGCTAGTAAATGGCTAACTACCAGCACTGGGTATGCATTTGGGCGAATAGCCTTGTTAATTGTACACTTAGTCTGCACAAATCCTAACCTCCCCGTTGGATTTTAAAGCAGTCACAATTGGTGTCACCCATTCTGCGGAGTCCACCGGAATCAAAATCCCGACGCACCAGTTTGTCCAGTTCTGCCTCAATCTTGTCTTTTAGGGCGAAGGGCACTCTCCATGGCTTGAGCCAAATGGGATGAATTGCTGGATCCAGGTCAAATGAGACTGGCCCCCCTATACTTCCCGAGCCCCTTCTCGAAGACCGTTGGGTGCACATCGCACACATCCTGCACTGGGTCAGTCTCTATGGCGTTGATGCCGGACAGTTCAATACCCAAGGGAGCAAACCACTGACTCCCCAGGAGGCAGCTGGAACCCCATTTCATTACCACTAGGGACAGCTTCTCCGTAAACCTCTTGAACTTGACCTTGAAATCCCCCACCCCCAAAACAGGAATCAGGTTTCCCTGCATGTCTCGTAAAGACATCCTGAGTTTTGGGCGCACGTTTGGGGGGATGCGCAGAAACTCTTTCAGGGACAGGATGGAGTAGGATGAACACGAATCCACCTCCATCCTAACTGGGACCCCCTGTAACAGTACCTCAACAAAGAAACGTCGGTGTGTGTTGGAGCCCATGGTTGGCTCCCCCGTGGAAATCTTCCTGATGGCCCCTCCTTTTCCTCAAGGGTGCTCGGCTGGCTCCTGGTCCTGTCTCCGGCGATGCCTGCAAACCTTGGCAATGTGGCCTCAGCGTCTGCCGTGGTGGCACTCAGCCTTCTGGAAAGGGCACTTTTTCCTGTCGTGGGATGCTCCGCAGCCGTTGCATCAGCAGTGGGCCTTCTCGCTGGCATACTTCTTGGACGACTTTCCCCGGACTTTCTGGACGTCGTCGTCATCGCTGGACACGGACCCTGAGGATGAGGAGGCCTCCGGAGACGAAGAAGAGCTGGATGAGCTTAGGGGCGAATGTCGGGCGGCCTGCATGGCGGACCCAGATCCTCCAGGTGTTGCAGGCTTTGCCTTGAATGCCTTTATCCCAGACCTTGCTGCTTCAGCCGCCAGAGCCTCTCGCAGGACGGAATTGAAGGAAAGGTGCTCCCTGCCCATCAGCCTCCGCTGGGCTTCCTCATCCTGCAACCCGGACAGCAGGTGCTCCCTCAGGGCTTCCTCCAGGTTGTCCCACCGGCACAGGGCAGCGGCTAACCTGAGGGAGGCGGCGTAATCGGCCACGGACTCTCCCGGTCACTTGGTCTCGCCTGTGGAAGGTGACTCTCGCCGGGAAGATGGAGACCTTCGGTTGGAGATGGTTCTGTAGCATGGACAGGATCTCTTTGAGCGGGACAGTATCGATGTCCCGGGGCAGCAGGAGGTGCGTTGCCAACCCGAGTGTGGGGAGACTGCATTGGGCGAGGAAGCAAGAGCGCATTTGGTCTTCATCTTCGATGCGCTCGGCGGCCATCGCGTGCCGGAACTGGCGCTCGTACAGAGCTCATTTCTCTGGTTCCTTGAGGTCGAACAGAGGTAGCTTGATGCTATAGGAAGCCATTATCCCATCTTCGTTGCCAATTTGATGTTTGCAGATTGATATGCAGTAGGCAGCAGTCAGGGGGCCAAACACATCTTTAATGCAATGTAGTCAATCTGAATATGAGGTAATGGCAAAGACGCAGCTCCTTATATATGGTACAGTACATTTGAATTTTGCCCGAAGGCGCCCCATTGGATACTGTATCAGTGACGTCACTCTGACGTACTGCATACCGGGCGTGGCTCACCTGTGGCGGGAAGGTTTCCCGCGCTAATCACTGATTGGGTGATTAGAACCATGTGAGCTGAACTCCTTCAGCTGCGTTATCGCTGGCAGCTGAATCCTATGTGAGTGGCAGACGACTTACATGCAAACACCGTATCTATACAAGAGGAGTATTCACAAGGGAGGGGAAAGGATGGGGGAACAAGGAGGATCACTAGATCCGATTCATTCACATTACACTTGGTTACATGGAGGATTGCTAGATCCGATTCATTCACATTACATTGTTTACATACACAACAGTACCTCAATTTCATTTTTAAAAAATCTGTGTTTAAGACAAGACCAATGAAATATCCTCTTTATGTTGTATGCAAATATACTTGACATCGATTGGCTCACTGTCTCTTCCCTCTCCTGGGAAAGAGGGTGTTAAAGGGGCTGGTTCAGGTTTGAATCCTTTTCTACTTTCGGATTTCCCTGGGAGTTTGCAAGTAAGAAGTGTGCTGGATAAAGCTAATTTTCCATGCTATTTCTCTTATTTGGCTGGGTTCTTTGCATTGCGTTGCTTAAAGGGTATTATGTATGTTAACTGTGTTTTCTGACAGGAGCGGAATAGATAATCATGTATCTATTCTTATGCAAATAAGACGAATACAGACACTCAACACTAGGGTTGGCCCCCACCGGTTTAAACCGAGGGGGCAGAGGTAATAGTCAGCAGCCAGCCAACATTCCCCTGAGCCGGCTCAGCCAAGCGTCCGACCTAGAAGGGAAACTAGAACGCCATCCTGGTTAAAGGATTTTGTTTTTACCTGGGGGGAAGAATGTTATGTATGTTAACTGTGTTTTCTGACAGGAACGGAATGTATCTTTTCTCATGTATCTATTCTTATGCAAATAATTGGGTTGAAAATGTGCACACTCTGTTAGCCAATGGGCTTGTTGTAGGAGCGGAATGTATCTTTTCTCATGTATCTATTCTTACGCAAATAAATGGATCGAAAATGTGCACACTCTGTTAGCCAATGGGCTTGTTGTATTATTGTTACTGTTACTGTTTATAGTGTATATAAGTCTGAGTTTTGCCCCATCCAAACTGTGTTCAAACCCCACTATTAAAGAGCTGAATTTCACAACTTCACTCGTCTGCTTGGCTGGCTGTTTCTACTTCCAAATTTCCCTGGTAGTTTGCAAGTAAGAAGTGTGCTGGATAAAGCTAATTTTCCAAGCTATTTCTCTTATTTAGTTGGGTTCTTTGCATTGTGTTGCTTAAAGTGGCTGGCTGTTTGAATCCTTTTCTACCTTCGGATTTCCCTGAGAGTTTGCAGGTAAGAAGTGTGCTGGATAAAGCTAATTTTCCAAGCTATTTCTTTTATTTAGCTGGGTTCTTTGCATTGCATTGCTTAAAGGGGCTGGTTGTTTGAATCCTTTTCTACCTTTGGATTTCCCTGGGAGTTTGCAAGTAAGAAGTGTGCTGGATAAAGCTAATTTTCCATGCTATTTCTCTTATTTAGCTGGGTTCTTTGCATTGCGTTGCTTAAAGGGGCTGGCTGTTTGAATCTTTTTCTACTTTCGGATTTCCCTGGGAGTTTGCAAGTAAGAAGCGTGCTGGATAAAGTTAATTTTCCATGTATTTCTCTTATTTAGCTGGGTTCTTTGCATTGCATTGCTTAAAGGGGCTGGCTGTTTGAATCTTTTTCTACTTTCGGATTTCCCTGGGAGTTTGCAAGTAAGAAGTGTGCTGGATAAAGCTAATTTTCCATGCTATTTCTCTTATTTAGTTGGGTTCTTTGCATTGCATTGCTTAAAGGGGCTGGCTGTTTGAATCCCATTCTACAGTACAGTAATACCTCATACAAAGTCCGCTTCATACCACATCGGATTCATACAACACCACCTAATTCCTTGAAAAAAGTTGCCTCATACAAAGTCGTGCGACTTTGCATGAGGCATTGGGGTTTTTCCCAGGTTGCATTGTGCCTGGGCAGGATAAAAGGCAGGACACATGCGTGCATTACTCTTGTGAGTTTTGCATGAGGCGAATAGTGTTTAGGAGTGGTTTTGAGCGCGATTTTGGATTTTTTTGGATTTTTTCGTCAGAAATTATGCTCATACAGACAGGGAGGTGTTAGCAATCGTGGCTGGCACTAAGAAATTCCACAATTACCTTTACAGAAGACCTTTTACCATCGTAACTGACCACAAGCCCCTCCTTGGAATCTTTGTGAACAGGAAACCAACGCCTCAAATTCTGTCCCCAAGGATGTTGCGTTGGGCAATTTTCCTAAATGCATACGATTTTACTTTGGTGCACAGGCCTGGCAAGAACATCAGCCACGCTGATGCCCTGTCATGTTCTCCACTGCCAGTGGTCAGGGAAGCCGATTGCGAGATCGAAAGCGACCACCAGGTCCTTATGATTGAGGCTTTCGACTCGCCCCCAGTCGTCCCCTCAGATATAGGCAAGGCTACGGCCAAGGATGTAACATTGACTAAAGTAATGTCTTGGGTACAAAAAGGCTGGCCTGTCTCTCATCTAGCCGAGGAATTCAGAACATTTCACCGCAAGCATTTGGAACTGTCAGTGGAATGAGGTTGCCTTCTATGGGGCCAGTGGGTGGTCATTCCTGTCACTCTCAGGGAAAAGGTTTTACATCTACTTCACACAAGTCACCCAGGAATTGTCTGTTCCAAAGCCCTTGCCCGTAACTACTTTTGGTGGCCTCAACTGGACCAAGACATAGAACAAATGGTCTTCACTTGTGCCAGTTGTCAATCCTCTCGCCCAGAGCAATCCCACCTTCCCTCTCAGGAATGGGATTCTGCTCGGGGCCCATGGTCCAGGTTGCACATAGATTTTGCAGGTCCATTTAGGGGTGCCCTATTTATGTTGGTAGTGGATTCATTCTCTAGATGGCTGGAAGTGATTAGGGTGCCTAATACCACTTCAGCCACCACTATAATGCACCTAAGAAGGCTGTTTGCAGCATTTGGACTTCCAGATGTACTGGTGTTCGACAACGCGTCCACCTTCATGGAAAGGAATGCAATTAGGCACATCACTTCTGCCCCATTCCACCCAGCCACCAATGGCCAGGTAGAGCGGCAGGTGCACACAATTAAAGACGCTCTTCGGCGTATGGGTGAAGGGGATTTGGAGCTCCAGTTATGCAAGTTTCTTTTCACATATAGGCTCACCCCCTTGCCTCAGGGCTGTCCCCTGCTGAATTGCTCCAGCGAAGGAAACTGTCATCCTTGCTGGACAGATTGGATCCCTCTAGGGTAGAGGACAAAAGCACAAATATAGCAATCCAACACCAGAAGGGTTTCTCGTCCGGAGACCCTGTACATTGCCGCAATTATGCAGCTGGTGGTCCTACGTGGGTGCCCGGATTTGTGATCGATCAGACTGGTCCTGTTTCTTACAGAATCGAAACAGCCACTGGTCTGATCTGGAGGAGGCACACGGATCAATTGAGACCCAGAGTACTGGACCCTCAAGACGAATACAGACAATCAACGCTAGGGTAGGCCCCTACCCGTTTAAACCCAGGGGGCAGAGGTAATAGTCAGCAGCCAGCCAACATTGACCCAGAAGTGTCTTCTAGGAACCAATTTCAAAGGGAATTTGTGGAATGCTCCCCTATTCCAGCCAGGTGTACCCCTACACTGTCCCAGCCTAGCATTCTGGATTCCTTTATTGATGATGACCAATTTTGTTCGGAGTTGCCCTCCACTCTTAGTACACACAAGAGGGACCCTGAGTTGTCTTATTCATCCACAGAATTAGATTTTGGTTTTGAGCGATCCCCTGCTCCTCCATCTGACAAATGGGGCTTTAATTCGGGTTTACAATCCTCCTCCTCTAGTCAATCCCTCACTCCAGTTGGGTCGCCAATCCTACGATCCACTGAGTCGGCTCAGCCAAGCGTCCGACCTAGAAGGGAAACTAGACTGCCATCCTGGTTAAAGGATTTTGTTTTTACCTGGGGGGAAGAATGTTATGTATGTTAACTGAGTTTTCTGACAGGAGCGGAATGTATCTTTTCTCATGTAACTATTCTTATGCAAATAAGTGGATTGAAAATGTGCACACTCTGTTAGCCAATGGGCTTGTTGTAGGAGCGGAATGTATCTTTTCTCATGTATCTATTCTTATGCAAATAAATGGATCGAAAATGTGCACACTCTGTTAGCCAATGGGCTTGTTGTATTATTATCACTGTTACTGTTTATAGTGTATATAAGTCCGAGTTTTGCCCCATCCAAACTGTGTTCAAACTGTTCTTTGCATTGCATTGCTTAAAGGGGCTGGCTGTTTGAATCTTTTTCTACTTTCAGATTTCCCTGGGAGTTTGCAAGTAAGAAGTGTGCTGGATAAAGTTAATTTTCCATGCTATTTCTCTTATTTAGTTGGGTTCTTTGCATTGCATTGCTTAAAGGGGCTGGCTGTTTGAATCCCATTCTACTTCCAAATTTCCCTGGGTGTTTGCAAGTGAGCTAAAGCTTTTGTCAGCACATTTCTTATTTGAAAACCCCACTATTAAAGAGCTGAATTTCACTACTTCACTCGTCTGCTTGGCTGGCTGTTTCTACTTTCAAATTTCCCTGGTAGTTTGCAAGTAAGAAGTGTGCTGGATAAAGCTAATTTTCCAAGCTATTTCTCTTATTTAGCTGGGTTCTTTGCATTGCATTGCTTAAAGGGGCTGGTTGTTTGAATCCTTTTCTACCTTTGGATTTCCCTGGGAGTTTGCAAGTAAGAAGTGCTGGATAAAACTAATTTTCCATGCTATTTCTCTTATTTAGCTGGGTTCTTTGCATTGCGTTGCTTAAAGGGGCTGGCTGTTTGAATCTTTTTCTACTTTCAGATTTCCCTGGGAGTTTGCAAGTAAGAAGCGTGCTGGATAAAGTTAATTTTCCATGCTATTTCTCTTATTTAGTTGGGTTCTTTGCATTGCATTGCTTAAAGGGGCTGGCTGTTTGAATCTCATTCTACTTCCAAATTTCCCTGGGTGTTTGCAAGTGAGTTAAAGCTTTTGTCAGCACATTTCTTATTTGAAAACACCCAGGAAATCCAAAAGTAGAAAGGGATTCAAACGGACACCCCCTTTAAGCAACGCAATGCAAAGAACCCAGTTAAATACTGTATGAAAAATAGCATGGAAGTTTAGCTTTAACCGGCACATTTCTTACTTTTCGCTGTTCTGTTTTGTTTACTCTCAGATACGCTTACAGACTAAAACAGCTACCAATTAAAACATTTAATTATTGTTGTTCAGTCACACAGTCGATTCTGACTGGATTTAAAACAAATTGCAAAAAATTTTTTGGTTTCAAAACGCCCACCCAGTCACATGGCCACATCTACAGAATAAGCCATGCCCATAGAGTAAGCCACACCCACAGTGTGGTAGTGAATTCTTTTTTATGCCCACCACTGGATAGAACCCCATGCACATTGGCTGTTTCTCATCCATTTTGTTTTTGTTAAATTCATCTACAATCCGGCATGTTTATAAGAGTTCACTAACTGTTGAAGGTTATATTGTAGATTGTTAGGTCTGTTTGCAAAAAGGATGCAGACATCAGCAAACAGAAGATGGGTCAGTTTTTCTCCATTGACCTTAATACTGTCATGATTCCATGTGGGATGACATAATTTTATGTTAATCACCTATTAGTCAAGTAGGATTTTAGCTAAATATGTTAGCACTGCTTTTATTTTCTTTCTATGTTTTATTCCACTTAGCTCAGGTGAAGCCATTTTGCAAGGCACACACCACCATTTTACCTAGTTAATGGGAAAGCACCTCTTGTTCTTTTCTCAAGGCTGAGGTCTGGGAATGGGACCAAGAGATGGTCCACTCTCATGAAGTGAGATGAGAACAGAGATAGCCAGCCACCTGCTATCATTGATCTATGCACTGTCACTTTGAGTGGTCAATTAAGACCTCTAGGACATTTTCTCATAGGGAAAGATATAAAAACCTACCCAATTTCTTAAGAGAGGAGCCCGTTCTCCAATGCCACGAGGACCTGTATCGTTTGTCATCTTGATGGGCCTCGATCCGTACCATCTCATATGTGGTGGCTCAGACTGCCGTACTTTAACCTAGGCAAGTCTTAGTTAATTGCTTTTTATTCCATTTCTTATGTATCTTAGCTTTATTTTAGCTTAGTTAGGATTTATTCTTCATATTCTGCATTTATTGGACATTTGCTATTTCTTCATTAAACGCTTCAAAACGGACTTGGCTTGTCAAGTGCTCTCTTTTTACCCCTGCTGCTAATGGGGCAAATTGAGAAAGGGGGAATTGGAACAATAAGGCCTTTATTGAAAGGAGGACTGTGTCTATTTTTGCCAACTATGTGAGGTCTGGTATCCAGAAGAAATAACATCGCTCCGCATACCTGGAATCAGCGAGTGGCTGCTACAAAGAGGTAACAGAGGTTTCTCCCACACACACCTTCCTCACTGCCAAGGCCAGTAGTTCCCCAGAAGCAAGATAAAGGGTGATTTTTGCATGGGAAATTTTTTTTCCCGTCCCATGGGTCCTTGCAGTTTGATTTCCCCGGCGCAGTTAGTCCCGGATCCCCATTTCTCTGCAAACCTATGAGCCAGACTATCTGGACAAAGTCTTTCTCTGTCAAGCAAAGAGGAAGCCACCCTTACCAGCCAGCTAGCCAAACACGCTTCTGCCTGTGCTGTAGCCCACAGAACCTCTAGCAGAGGGAAAGCAAGGCCTGTTGACAGGTTGTAAGGTCGCGATAAATACCACCTTTAAATGTGATTTTATGAAAGGGACTTTCTAAAGTTATTGCAAAAAGCTTTGGTGATATTGTATCTTCTTGACAAACACCTTTATTGATTCTAATATGACATATTTCTGATAGTAGTTTTATATCAGTAGTGCACAGTGGTGGGACTCAGCAGGTTCTCACCAGTTTACCAGAACCGGTAGCAGAAATTCTGGCTGTCCCCATCCATCCAAGTTTTGAAATAAAGTAGTCCTAATTCCGGTGCAACGCAGGGCTTTCCCCCTGGCCACACCCACCATACCACGCCCACAGAGTTGGTAGTAAACAAAATTGAATCCCACCACTGGTAGAGCATCCCATATTAATGCTCCTTAACGACATTGATATATGCTGGCTTTATCCCAGCTTCATGTAGCATGTTGAGAGTAGCATTTGTCTCCACTGAGTCGAATGCCTTTTGGTAATCAACAAATGCAAGACATATTGGCACCCTTTATTCTCTGCTTTTTTCTAGTAGTTATCTGACTGTACGGATGTGGTCGAGAGTTGATTAGCCTCTTCTAAAGCCTGCTTGTTCTCTGTTGAATTCTACGTCTTTGAATAATCTTTGCAGAAGAATTCTAGTAAACAATTCATGAAGTTGAGAAAGAAGGATAATGGGATGATGATAATTTCCTTGATCTTCCATGTCTCCTTTCTTTAATAAGCAGCATGATTTCAGATGCCATCCAACCTCAGGGGAAACCTATCCGTTTGCAAGTAATTCATAAAATGTTCAGCAAGTGCCCTATGGAGTGCGTGACCTACCTTTAAATGTTCAGCTGTTATTCTGTCTTTCCCAGGGTATTTGTCTGTTTTTGTCTTTCGTATAAACATGTCCACTGCATATTACTGACAGAATTTATGCTGATTTGGCATGTGAGGCAATTTTGCTTACTCCTACATTGGAAGCATATAGGTTGTTCTAGAAATCTTCACATACCGGTATCTGATTCATTTCCAGTATATCTGCCACTTGCATTCCATATTTATTTTTAAATGTGATTGGTAATTTCTTTTTTAATTGCAATACCTTTTCTGCTTTCTTCAGACTTTTCCTGTTTTCTGAGTCTCTCGTAGCCGCACCACCCGATATTCATCGTAGTCTACTTTCAGGCTTTTACGGATCTCTTTGCAGAGTTCTTTGTACTTTTCTCTATCCATCTTGCCTTCTGCTCTTTGCTGGGCTCTGGTTTCCATCACGTGTTTTGTCCTTTGCCAGATCCTTTTGACTTTTGTTGGAGGGATGGGTTCATTTGAAAGATCAATCGCCTTTTTAATTTTCTTCACTAACTTTTCCTAATCTTCACCCACGTCTTTTCTGGTTACAGACTGGTCTGTTTCTTCCAAAAGTACAGACAGAGTGACTTCTTTAACTATTTTCCTTGGATGCCTCATCTTTTTTAATATTCCTTTTTCTCATTTCAAATTGATCACTATCGAGGAACAAATAAGATGGTGATCCAAGCCCATATTTACAATTCTTTACAATAATTAAAGAATACATATTTACAATACATCATTGAATATACATTTTGTATCTGTTGACATGTAATCAATTTGGTTTAATGTTTTACCATCAGGGCTTCTCCATGTTCCCTAACTTTCTTTATGCTTTTGGAAATGCATGTTCACAATATACAGTAAAACCCCGATTTACGTACACCTCGAATTACGAAAAATCCGAGTTATGAAAGGGTTCTTTGGGTAAATTGGTGTCCCGATTTACAAAAAACAAACAAACAAAAACCCGACTTATGAAAGGGGTTTGTGAAGTATTTCAGAGATCAAAATGGCGCTGCTGCCATTTTGGTCTCTAAAATTCATATTTTTAGCACTCAAAAGGGTGGCACCACAATTTTGAGTGCTAAACATCCACCCTGTGCCACCTGCCCCCACCGCCAGAAATCTAAAGAAGTCACTTACCTTGTCAGCAGTGGAGATGTCGGAGGAAGCGGCAGCCTGGTCTCGGACTGGCTGAGGACAAGCTCCAGCAGTAAAAAAATCTCCCTTCCTCTTCATTCAATGCTTCTTTGAACATCTGGTTCCCTCCGAATAATGTCCCCAGGCAAACTGGAGGCTCACAGAAACCTTGGATGAACAGGGAAATGAAGGGAGGTGCTTCCTCTCCCCACCCCAGAAAGGACTTTGCCAACTGAAGAATGGAACGTCCTTTCTGAGGTGGTGAGGAGGGCATCTCCTCTTGCCACCCCAGAAAGGACTTTCCATTCCTCTGTTTGCAAAGTCCCTTCTGGGGTGGGGAGATGAGGTGCCCCCCTCACCACCTCAGAAAGGACTTTGTAAACGGAGGAATGGAAAGTCCTTTCTGGGGTTGCAAGAGGAGGCACCCCCCTGCCCATCCCAGAAAGGACTTTCTATTCCTCAGTTGACAAAGTCGATTCTGGGTAGGGGAGAGGAGGCGCCCCCCTCACCACTTCAGAAAGGACTTTGCAAATGGAGGAGTGGAAAGTCTTTTCTGGGGTGGTGAGAGGAGGCACCCCCTCCCCACCCCAGAAGTGACTTTCCATTCCTTCGTTTGCAAAGTCCTTTCTGGGGTGGGGAGAGGAGGCGCCGCCTTCCCATCTCAGAAAGGACTTTCCATTCCTCCATTTGTAAAGTCCTTTCTGGGATGGGGTGAGGAGGCACCCCCCTTGCCACATCTGAAAGTGCTTTGCAAACGAAGGAATAGAAAGCCCTTTCTGGGGTTGCGAGAGGAGGTGCCTCCCCCCCACCCCAGAAAGGACTTTCCATTTCTCCGTTTGCAAAGTCTTTTCTGTGGTGGGGAGAGGAGACACCTCCGCATCTTGTCCCTGGCCAGACCGTAGCCCTGCAGAAGCCTTGCACGGCCAGCATGGCTGCATGGATCATCTCCCGGCTCTACTAGACTGTAAAAGCAGGGGGCGAGGCGGTTCCCACTCTCCGGTGGAGCAGGAGGAAGGAAGCAGCAGCAGCATTCAAAAGGGAGGAGATCTCCCTTTTACGAAAAGGGAGAGTTATGAAAAAGGCCAGGGAACCGATCCCCCCCCCCCCCGTAACTCGGGGTTTTAGATAGATAGATGAATAAATCTTTATTGTCATTGTCCTGAACAGAACAACGAGATTGGGGAGGAAAAAAAACACTTATCAACCCAACAAAACTTAAATAAAATACAACTATACAAAATTATCAACATACTCCCACCCCACATATACACATTTAACCCCTAAAAAGCTCTAAAACTCTAAAAACTATATATAGAAGCTCCCTTATAGACTGCATTGCACTGCATTCAAAGCCAGAACCGCTTTTGGGTAGAAACTATTTCTCAAACGGCTGGTCCTGGTCTTTATGACCCTATACCTTCTTTTAGAAGACAGAAGCTGAAAGAGATCATTTCCGGGGTGCATATTATCTTGCGCAATCTCTACAGCTTTCTTATAACACCTGGTGGCATAGATTTGATCTGGAGTGGGAAGAGTACGCCCGATTATCCCCTCCGCAGTCTTTACGACCCTGGACAGCATTGTTCTTTCCCTAGCTGTACAACTCCCAAACCGTACACACAGACCATAGGTTAACACACTCTCTATGGTACAGTGGTAGAATGCCAACAGCAGGTCCTTGGAAAGATTGTTCTTCCTGAGGATTCTTAAGAAGTATAACCCCTTGTATGCTCTCTTCATCAGATCTTTGGTGTTTGCTCCCCATGTTAGATCATCCCTCAGCTCCATTCCCAGAAATCGAAACACCGAGACCTGTTCCACACAATTCCCTTCAATAATAAGTGGCTGGATGTTCAATTTGCATTTTCTAAAGTCCACAATGATCTCTTTTGTCTTTTTTACATTGAGGAATAAATTGTTTTCCCTACACCACTCCGTCAGCATCTCAACCTCCTTCCTGTAAGCCGACTCCCCCTCCCCAGCAGTAATCAGATCAACCACCGTTGTGTCGTCTGCAAACTTGATGATCTTATTGCTGGGGTAACTGAGAACACAATCATATGTGTAAAGCGTGTACAGAAGCGGGCTCAGCACACACCCCTGCGGCGTCCCCGTACTTATACTGAGATCCGCAGAGACATGAGAGCCCATCCTGACCCATTGTGAACGATCTGATAGAAAATCTAGTATCCCCCTGCATAAGCATGGCGGAAGCCCCAGATGTAGTAATTTATGCACCAGTCTATGCGGAAGAATAGTATTAAATGCAGAACTAAAATCTACAAATAACAGGCTCGCATAATTCCCTCATTTCTCCAAATGGGTCAGAACAGGATGTAGGGCTGTAGCCACGACATCCTCCGTGGATCTCTTTCCCTTATATGCAAATTGACAAGGGTCAAGTCCAACTGGTAAACAAGCCATAATACGGTTCTGCATCAACTTTTCAAAGCATTTCATTATGACAGGTGTAAGTGCCACAAGACGGAAGTCATTCAGACTATCTATGTTAGGTTTTTTAGGCAGAGGTATAATAGTAGAGGATTTCAGACAAGGTGTGACAGTGGCTTGGGCCAAAGACTGTATAGTTGATTACTTGCTGCAAATTTTACTAAATGCAACCCTCTGTCGTTTCTTTACCTCATTCCAAAAAGTCCCAACAATTTTTTTGTTGTCATATAACCTCTGTCCAAGAGTGGCATTGAAGTCTCTCTGAACCATAGTGTACATTGATGGAATCCACATTGCTGTCTCTACTTCGTGGTAGAAGCCTTCTATTTCTTCATCAGCCTCTTTCTGGCTTTGTTTGTTATTTGTTGGCAGTACGTAGACTTGAATAATTTTCAGAATGTGTAGTCTCTCCAACTTTATAAGCAGTACTGCGACCCGAGGTGACATGATGTCATAACTTTTGATAAAGTTTACCAGTTTTTTCTTCACAATGAAGCGGACCCCCCTTGCTTGACCTATTGTTAAATGCTCTCCCAACGAAAACCTGATCACCTGTGTGTCATTCAGCAATGACGTCGTTGGTTCTTCTTGTTTCACATAAGAGAAAAATATAATAAATAAATAAAATATAAAAACATTAAAGCATTTCTTCGTAATAAGGCTTCTCCTTGCATTGCCACTTAAATTGAATAGATCTAGATTCCTTGATGTGACTGCACAGCAAGTGAATGTGAATGGATTGGCATTTCCCATGCTGTGCAGTCACCATACCTGTCAACCCGCAGCTCCGGAAAAACGGGATCTGCGCACATCGCTTGTGCGCAGGTCGCTTTCCACGCATGTGTGGAAGGGTTTTACCCCTTCCACGCATGCGCGGAAGCGCTACGCCGCTTGCTTAGGGGCTGTGCAAGTGGCATAGCGCTTCCGCGCATGCGCGGAAAGCGTTTCCCCCTGCCAAATTACGGGGTTTTGGCAGCGTGGGGCGGGTTATGACGTCAATGGACGTAAAATTATGGGGGTTTCCCGGCCAAATCGGGATGGTTGACAGGTATGGTAGTCACACCTTGAAAAACAATATGATAGGTATTTTCAGATGTTTGAAAAGCTGTCCCATGAAAAATGGAGCACACTTGTTTTCTGTACCTCCAAAGGGTGGCACACAAAGTAATGGATCCAAGCACAGTAATGAGAAAGGTGATTTCATCTAAGCATTAGGAGGAACTTGTTGACAGTAGGAGCTGTACAGCAGTTGAACAAATTGCTTTAGAGCAGGGGTACTCAACCTATGGCCTGTGAGGCCAAATAATCTGGCCCCCAACCTCGCTCCAGCCACTGCACTGCCATTGGAAGTGGCTGTGGGCTCATTTATGGCAGTCATGAAGGCATTTACGACAGCTGTAAATGAGTCCGCCACCATTGTAAACGTGTTTACGACAGCCATGGATGGGTTTTTACAGCAGCGTTTACTGCAGGGGGAACCCACTCAACTGTCTGAGGGGGCGTGATCTGGCCTTCAGCTGAAAAGCATTGAGAACCCGTGCCTTAGAGGATGGTAAACACATGTTGGAAGTTATCAAACAGAGTTTAGGTGACTACTTGGCTGCTAATTCTGTGGATATCCTGCTTTGGTAAGGGATCGCACTCCACAACCCTTTTGGTCCTTTCAAGTAGGTAGCTCTGTGATTATAGAAAGCTGGAGTAAATAGCAATATGTACCAGCATTCATCGGTGCCATTTATGGTTTTAAATACTAGAATTCTAGAATTGAATTTCTGCACTTATCTATTTAGTGTTATCATCTCAGTTATCAGCAAGAATGTCAATATGGTTTTAGGATTTACCGTCTAGTCTGTGTTTGCCTAACCAACAATAGTATTAAGAACAAATATTCCTGTGAAGCAAATAATGATTTCTTTTAAAATATTTTTTGTGTGTGTAGTTACAAAGGGGCAATTGGAAACATTCAATGGCCATTATCCTATTGGGGATTTATGGTTACCAAGTGCAATTGCATAAAATATGGCAACAAATTTCCACTAATTAATGAGTTACTGCTTGCATTCCGGGTTGCACATCAAGTTGCACAACTGATATGTCATCAGGAATGTGAGTGGCAATCACAAATTAGCATGAATTTGCTGCTGCAGTTCTTGTGGTTGTATTTACATAGGGTAAATCCTCAACAGCATTCTGACAGTGGTTATGATTCCTCTCTTCTTTCTTCTCCAATTGATGTATTTAGTATAAAAACAAAAAAGAACAAAAGACAGGAATAAAACTGCAATATAATTTGAGAGTAGTACAAAAAAAAATCAAACACCAATAAAGGAGCACACAATGTTAATGATCAGTAAAATGACATTAGGTAAAGATCACCCTTGCTCGAAAGCCAGTCGTATCCGACTCTAGACTTCAGTGCTCATCTGTTTTATAGCCGAAGAGCCAATGCTGTCTGCATATGCAGATGTTTCTGTGGTCATGTGGCAGGCATGACAAGATACCGGAGCGCACAGAATGCTGTTTACCTTCCCATTGAAGTGGTCCCTATTTATCTACTTGCAATTTCTTGCTTTCAAACTGCTAGGTTGACAGAGACGGGAGCTCATTCCGTCATGCAGTACTCCGGTATCGAACTGCTGACCTGCCGCCCTTCAGTCATCATCTTAACCACTTGAGCCACTGCAGTCCTGAAATAACATTAACATAGCATTAAAGGAGTTGTTGTTGTTTGTTGTTGTTCAGTCGCACAGTCGATTCCGACCCTTTGCGACCCTATGGACCATCGTTCTCCAGGCGCCTCTGTCTTCCACCATCCCCCTCAGTCCTCCCAGTTCTGTGCCCATTGTGTCTACAATACCATCTATCCATCTCATCCTTGGCCTCCCCCTTCTTCTTTTGCCCTCCAGCTTTCCCAACATCACGGCCTTCTCAAGTGAATCCTCCCTTCTCATTTGATGCCCAAAGTACTTTAGCCTCATCTTTACTATTTGACCTTCCAATGAGCAGTCAGTGTTGATTTCTTCTAAGATTGACCTATTTGTTCTCGCTGTCCAGGGTACCCTCAAAACTCTCCTCCAACACCACATTTCAAAGGCATCTATTCTTCTGCGTTCAGCTTTCCTAATTGTCCAGCTCTCATATCCGTACATTACCACTGGGAATACCATTGCTTTGACTATTCTAATTTTTGTTTCCAAGGTGATGTCTCTGCTTTTCACTATGTTCCCCAGGTTTCTCATAGCTTGTCTCCCAAGAATCAGTCGCCTTTTTATTTCATGGCTGCAATCCCCATCTGCAGTGATCTTAGATCCTAAGAATGTAAAATCTGTCACTGCTTCTACTTCTTCCCCATCTATTTTCCAGGAGCTGATCGGGCCTGTTGCCATTATCTTGGTTTTCTTGATATTGAGTCTCAAGCCAGCTTTTGCACTCTTTTCCTTCAATCCGATCAAGAGATTCTTTAGGTCTTCCTCACTTTTTGCCATTAGGGTGGTATCGTCTGCATATCTCAGATTGTTGATGTTTCTCCTAGCAATTTTGATCCCATATTGTGATTCCTCCATCCCTGCATTGCACATTATGTGCTCTGTGTATGCAGCCTTGTCTTACTCCTTTTCCTATTCCAAACCACTCTCTCATTCCGTGTTCTGTCCTAACTGTTGCTTCTTGGTTCATGTACAGATTTCTCAGGAGGCATATGAGGTGCTCTGGTATTCCCATCTCTTTAACAGTATTAAACGTCTAGCCTTCACTTGTCTTCTGAAGCAAAGTGAGGAATATGCTCATCTCAACTCCATGGGAAGGGGATTCACAGTGAGGATCAAACTATTAACTGGAACAGAGGGCCATCCATTTTCATCCAGATCTTTGTGCAGTGTAAACACCACTCTACAAATATTTTTACTTTTGCACTTGTCTGCTGTCACACTGCAAGAATTTTGCAGTAGTCTAAAAAATTTTTTATTAACAAGCAACCCCCCCACCCCCCAAGAAAAAATAGTTAGAGTATTGAAGGGGGAAATAGAGGGAATGTTGTACAAAATATGCAGCTTGCTTATCATTTAAGAAGCTTTCCCCTGACCATAAAAACTAGATGGGAAGAAAAATTGTCTTTGTACATCAACCCTATAGTCGAATACAACTCACTTTTGAGCAAGGGTGACCCCCTATCATCAATCTTAAATTCAAAATAGAAGTCACAGTAAGAATATTCTTGGATAAATATAAACCCTATTAGACAGGGCTGTTTCGTAGGATTTATCACTGATGTGTTGTTGTGAAGCTAATTACATCTATCTATGGGGGGGGGGGATTGGTTAGAAAAGAAAATGGCTTCATTTTGGCAGTCTAGGGTCTGATCAGGATGCAAAATAAGAAGAACCAATGTACTGACTTAGGCTTCTGGGAATTGAAGTCTAAGAACCAAAGGTTGGGAAACACTGGTCTAAATTATTCACCAAATTAGACCTCATTAGTGACTCATAAACTGATCAAGGGGGCACAAAGATGGGATTCATGATGATGGATTTTGAGGATGACATGTCCAACATTTATGCCAAGGGTCTTCCAGTCATAGCAGCTGCATGTATGACCCACAGCTTTATCCCAACCAATACACAGAGTTTAACTTTGGGGGGGGGGATATAAAGGTGAGGGGCCCTCCCACTCAGACTAAGCAGTATTTCTTTATACTGTTGCCATAAGTCTTTTGCAAGAACCATAAAGCAACTTCTTAATCTCTGGTTCAAATGGTTTGAGATCCACTGGAAAAATATCTCAAGTCTTTTAGACTGCACATACATCATTCCACCTAATTTATTTTGCGTTAAAGAAGATGGAAATAAATGCTTATAACTATGTACCACCAGAGTTGTACATAAAACAGAAATAACTACTTCTAAGAAAACCATTTTTCTTTGGAAATCATCTGTTACTTAAAAATATTTCTCAGTGGCAATTTACAGTATCCAACTTGGAAGAAGCAAAGAATGTGCACCATGTCATGAGTATTTGCTTAGCTCAGACGGTCAACACCTTTCACGGAACATTGATTGAGGACTTAGGAAGAAGGAAATTCTCTTTTTGGAGGTTGCTAATATTTAAGAGCTCTGTGAAATGTACCCTTACTTGAATGGGAAAAAGAAGACAGAACTAATTGCAAAACTGTGAGACACTTTTGGGTGCAGTAACACACACAAAAAATGGAACAACTCAGAAGTAAGCAAAATGCTAAATAGAAGGGCCATATAATGACTGAATGGTGTAGCTAGACAAAGATATAGAGATGATAAACAGATGGTCAATTGAGCAGCACTAACTGCCAAAGATACCATTGATTGAAATCATCTATGTATGACAACCAAGAAATTTCATTCTCAGGACATTCTCAGTTTATGGCTTACCTCAAAATTAAGGGAGAGAACAATTAAGAAATCTTTCATGTTCCATGTAACAAAAAACGAACAAACCTTGATATGCCCAACAGCTCATTTGAGCTACTTTATGAGTATACTAGATGAAGGTTGACAACCACATGTTGGTCATATTTGTATATTTACTATTTTACACCAATAATTGTAGGCGAACAATAAAACATTAGAAGAATGAAATCATCATGGTCAGTCACAAAAGAAGATAACATAAATTTGAAGGTTATTCATACAAACAAAGACAAAGGAAAACAATTATAGCAGAGACACTGATGAATGGCAAGTACTTTGTTTAAAATTAAAGGTAAATTAATCAAATAAAAAGCAATAGCCTATTAGAAACATGTAAAGTGTGAATGTTTTCCATTTCAAAATCCAGTCACAAGGCGTCACTGTTGTCTAAGGAAAGGGAATGGAAGCAGAGAATTGAAAAGCTCCTCCCTCACAGTGACTGGAAACATTTCCCTGTCAGCTTCACTATAGAGATATCAAAGGACCAGATGCAACAGCCTTGGAGTCTATTGAAATGACAATATCAGGTGCAATTGGAAAGAAACCTTAGAATCCAGCTCTTTGTTCTTTTTTCTTATTATTATTTTGAAAAAGAGAAGAGACTGTAGAGCATTGTGCCTCCATCTGCAATGGTTATGTGGAAAGATGACTCCCTGGCAAAGCGGCTGCTGCAGCTGATTCTCCTCCACACTGCCTGGGAAATGGGGAGCGGCCAGCTCCATTATTCTGTGCCGGAGGAATCCCAGCATGGCACCTTTGTGGGCCGCATCGCCCAGGACCTGGGGATGGAAGTAGAGGAGCTGGTGCCTCGGATGTTCCGGATAGTGTCAAAAGGACGCAAAGACTACTTTGAGGTAAATGTGCAAAATGGGATCTTATTTGTGAATTCCAGGATAGACAGGGAGGAGCTGTGTGCAAAAAATGCTGACTGTACCATTCCCCTGGAGATGATTGTGGATAAACCTCTGAGGGTCTTCCATGTGGAGGTAGAAATCAGGGACATAAATGACAATGCTCCAGTTTTCTCTGCAGGTGAACGGATTCTAAGCATAGCAGAATTTGTAACAGCTTCTGGCACAAGATTTCCCTTAGAAGGAGCTTCTGATGCAGATATTGGTATGAATGCTCTCCTCACCTACAGTCTCAGGCCCAGTGAATATTTTGGTGTGGAGCAGAGAACGGAGGAGCAGCATAACACACCTTTAACTATTGTTTTAAAGAGGCCATTGGATCGTGAGGAGATTCCTGTGCACCGTTTATTGCTCACAGCCACTGATGGGGGAAAACCCGAGCTCACAGGCACAGTCCAGTTGGTGATCAAAGTACTGGATGCGAATGACAACCCTCCTGTCTTTAACCAGTCAGTTTACAAAGTGAAACTAAGGGAAAATTCAGCTAATGGAACATTAGTTATGAAACTGAATGCCACAGATTTAGATGAAGACATCAACAGTGAAATATCTTATTCTTTTAATAATAATGTACCTACGCATTTTGCAAAAATATTTGGGATAAATTCCAATACAGGTGAAATCAGAGTGGTTGGAAACGTGGATTTTGAAGACACAAGCATATTTGACCTACAGATTGCAGCTGAAGATAAAGGCATACTGCCGTTGTCTGGTCACTGCCGAGTAATCATCGAGGTATTGGATGTGAATGACAATGCTCCAGAAGTGTCTGTCTCATCTCTTTCAGTACCTGTGCCAGAGGACTCCCCACTGGGAACTGTGGTGGCCCTGATCAGTGTCTCCGATAAGGACTCTGAGGCCAATGGCCAAGTGAGATGCTCTCTGTGGCCTCCTGGGCTCCCTTTCAAACTGACGTCCACCTTCAAAAATTACTATTCCTTAGTGGTGGCTGAGCTCCTGGATCGAGAGCGGGAAACTGAGTACATGTTGATAGTGATTGCACAGGACCAGGGGGTCCCATCACTGTCAGCCAGCAGTAGTGTGGTAGTGCCAGTAAGTGACATCAATGACAATGCACCCAGCTTCCTTCAGCCCTTCTACACAGTCTTTGTGAAGGAGAACAACCCACCTGGTGCTCACATCTTCACAGTGTCTGCCATGGACCCAGATGTGGCTGAGAATAGCCTAATCAGCTACTGGCTGGATGAGAAGCTCTGGCCGCTCTCAAGCTACATATCAGTCCACTCAGAGAGTGGGAAGCTCTATGCTTTACAGCCCTTGGACTATGAAGAGCTGAAGCTGTTGGAGTTCCAAGTGAGTGCTAAGGATGCTGGGCTGCCCTCCTTGTGTGGGAATGTAACCATTCAAGTCTTTGTGGTGGATGAGAATGACAATGTGCCTGCAGTGTCTTGGCAGATAGAGGAGAAGCCAATTCTTCTTGTGGTCCCTGTGTCTGCTGGGCACATGGTGAGCAAGATACATGCGCTGGATGCTGACTCGGGATACAATGCATGGCTCCGCTATGAGCTGCACGAGGGGAATAATGGTCCTTGGCGTGTGAGCCCATATAGTGGTGAGATCAGTACCATCCGCAGTCTGGATGAGTCAGAGGGCAGCAGGAGTTATAATCTGCTAGTTTTGGTGAAGGACCATGGCAAGCCTCAGCTTTCAGCCACAGCCACTGTGAGTGTGTCCCTGATGTCAAGCGTCCAGGCCATCCATACTGATATCCGCCTTCCTAGGACAGGTGAGGGCTCCAAGCCCCTGGCAGACGGTGTCAATGTCTACCTGATCATTGCCATCTGCTCAGTATCCAGCTTGTTCCTACTGGCAATTATCTTGTATGTGGCTCTGCGATGCCAGTGCCGTGCAAAGGAGCCCATGGTGTATGGTCCTGGCACTGCCACACTGGTATGTGCCAGTGAAGTGGGCAGCTGGTCCTATTCCAATCGTCACAGCCATATCCTAGCAAGTGTGGCAGGTGAGTCTGGTGCCAAGAGTGATCTCATGGTCTTCAGCCCTAACATTCCTGCTTCTTCTGAAAATGGGAAACAGGAGGACCTGCTCTGCGCAACGGTTAGTATTAACCATGGTAGGTTCACAGGTATTATATTTTCTATAATATGGAAAAATTGTTTGTCTTTGTAAAATCAGTTTGGTACTACTGTATTTTAATTGTTTTTCTATTTTATTTTTTATAAGTGGCCACTATGAGTTCTTATTTTTCAAATTAGATGATCCATTAAATTAACTATTTCTCTGGCACACCCACTATGTCATATGCCCTGAAGTCAATAGCTGGTAATATCCAACTAGGAGATATTTTTTCTCAGTTTAATACAAATTTACATCTGCTTTCTTACTGAGCATTTCTCTTGTGCATGACAATTTGATTGAAAGATTGTGTATGTATGTTACAATTTGTTTGTAAGCGGTAAGCTTCCCTAATGAGTGAAACTACAGTGCTTGAATTGTTTGCTAGAGAACTGTGATCAGTGGTGGGATTCAATTTTTTTTAACTACCTACTCTGTGGGTGTGCCCTGTGTTTATTTCAAAACTTGAATGGATGGGGCCAGTTGGAATTTTTGCTACCGGTTCTGGTGAACTGGGGTGAACCTGCTGAATACCACCACTGACTGTGATCCCAGCACTGAGGTTCTAGGGGAGAGAGAATAACTGGAAAACCACTAGTGGAAATCTGTGGAGAGGTTCAACCATGTAAAAAAAGTTATTTCCTTCCTGTAAGGTTCTAAAACACAAAGAGTTGTCAGACATGCTTGATGAACTAGGCTTCTGTCCATGAAAACTAATGTAAAAATAACCTTATTAGTCCTTACAGTGTTAGAAGGATCTTTGTTACTTTTATCAGAACAGGCTAACACTGCACTGCATAAGGTATTATAGTGACTTCCACTGCATACTCTGTATATAAACATTCTTGCAATTTATATGGGACTTTGTTACAAACACTACTTCCTGTTTTGTATTTCATTACCAAAACAATAGCATTTTTTGTTACAAATCATCACATTATCTTTGTAAAGTGAATTTTAAATATTTTTCTTTTATTCCAAATTTTCAAACTATATTTGTGGTTGTAAAGATCTCTGCATTTAAAATCGAACAACAAACATGAAAATGAACAATGCTCATTTATTTTACTTCAAGTAGAAGGTGTTGATTGCTATCTATACAAAAACTACAGTTAAACAATGCAATACCCTCCCATTTGTATATATCAGCAACTGATGTACAAGATTAGTTTGGATATTTTTGATAAATGAGTTATATTTATTTATTTATTTATTTATTTATTAATCACATTTGTATATGCCGCCCACTCAGGCAGAACCCGACTCAGGGCGGCATTACAACACACTAAAAATACATAAAAAAAAAAAAAACATTACAAAATCTTATAAAACCACCCAATAAAACCCACATCCCCCCCCTTTTTTTTAAAAACCCGTATCCCACTCACCCAACCCACCCACCGCACAAGAAGGATGAAGAGAAAGTTCTTATAAAAACCAGCCGGCGGGGACCACAGTCCCGTTCGGGCCCCACACCTGCCCTGCCAGCCAGGTCTTCAGTCCTTTCCTGAAGGGCAGCAGTTCTCTTTGAAGTCTTAGTTCCGCTGGTAGGAGGTTCCAGAGGGTTGGTGCGGACACGGAGAAGGCCCTCCTTCGGGTGCTAGATAAATGTGCACCCCTCGTTGATGGCACCATTAGAGAGCCTCTCCGGTCCGCTCTGGTTGGACGGGCAGTCACTCTTGGGACGATGCGGTCTCTAAGGTATCCTGGCCCCCTGCCATATAGGGCTTTAAAGGTCAAAACCAGCACCTTAAATTGCACCCGGAGACAAACTGGTAACCAGTGCAGCTCCCGAAGCAGCGGTGAGGCATGGGCATATCGCCCACACCCCATCACCACCCGGGCCGCCGCATTCTGGACCAGCTGCAGCCTCCGAATGGTCGTCAAGGGCAGCCCCATGTAGAGCGCATTGCAATAATCTAGTCGGGAAGTAACCAGAGCATGAGTGACCATAAGCAAGGAGTCCCGGTCCAGGAGCGTGCGCAATTGGCGAATCACCCGAAGTTGGGCAAAGGCCCCCCTGGCCACAGCCGCCACTTGTTCTTCTAGCAGCAGCCGTGAGTCCAGAAGGACCCCCAAGTTGCGCACTGGGTCTGTCTGGGGCAAAACAGCCCCATCCAATACCAAAGATGGTAGCTCCTTGGATAACATGGGGCCCCTTATCCACAGCCACTCTGTCTTGCTGGGATTCAGCCGAAGCCCATTGGCCCCCATCCAGACCCCAACGGCTTCCAGGCATCCGGATAGGACTTCAACAGCATCACTGGGGTCCCCACGGGCCGAGATGTACAACTGAGTATCATCCGCGTACTGATGGTACCGCACCCCGTGGGAACGAATGATCTCACCCAGCGGCTTCATGTAGATGTTAAATAAGAGAGGAGAGAGCACAGATCCCTGCGGCACCCCGTACTTGAGAAGCCTAGGGCTGGACCTCTCACTCTCTAACCACACCGACTGGGTACGGCCCTCCAGAAAAGAGGAAAACCAGGACAACACAGTGCCCTGGATCCCCAATCCTTTGAGCCGTTCCAGCAGGATACCGTGGTCGACGGTATCGAAGGCCGCTGAGAGGTCAAGAAGAGCAAGGACGGATGGATAACCCCCGTCCCGCTCCCGCCAGAGATCATCCATCAGTGCGACCAATGCCGTCTCCGTTCCATATCCGGGCCTGAACCCCGATTGAAAAGGGTCTAGATAATCCGCTTCCTCCAGGACACCCTGCAGCTGGTGCGCCACCACCTTCTCCAAAACCTTACCCAAAAAGGGCAGGTTGGAGACCGGCCTGTAGTTGTTAAGGACAGCTGGGTCGAGGGACGTTTTCTTCAGGAGGGGGCGCACCAAGGCATGTTTTAACTGTGCCGGAAATACCCCCTCCCGTAACGAAGCATTTATTATCCCCCCGACCCAGCCCCCTGTTACCCCCCTGGATGCTTTCACTAACCAGGTGGGACAGGGGTCCAGAGGACATGTAGTGGCACGAACATCTGCAAGGAGCCTGTCCACTTCATCAGGGACAACAGGCTCAAACCGATCCCAGATCGTACAGCAAGACTGTGCTCCGGCACCCCCCCGACCCTCCCCATCCACGCCAGGATTCAATCCTGAACGAATCCGATCGATTTTCTCCACCAGATGGTCAGCAAAGTCCTCAGCCGAACCCTGCCAACCGGGCGCCGATCCCCCTCTACCGAGGAGCGACCTGGTCACCCTGAACAGGGCGGCTGGGCGATTATCAGCGGAGGCAATAAGGGTGGTGAAGTATTGCCGCCTCACCACCCCCATCGCCACTAGGTAGGCCCTAATAGCGGCTCTAGCTAGTGTCCAATCGGAGTCATCCTGGGTCTTCACCCAGCGGCGCTCTAGGCGTCTCTTTGCCCGTTTGAGTTCCCGTAGATCCTCTGTGAACCACGGAGATGACCTAACCCCACGGGCGCGGAGAGGCCGCAGTGGCGCGATTTCATCCAAGGCAGCTATTGTCGACCTATTCCACAAGTCGACGAGTGCCTCGGGTGAATCGTGTAGCCGATCCAGAGGAACATCCCCCAGTTCCCTCTGGAAACCATCTGGATCCATTAGTTGCCGAGGGCGGACCATTTTAATAGGCCCTGCCTCCCTACGATGAAGTGTCGCCCCCAGGAAGTCAAGAGTCACCAGGTAGTGATCCGACCATGGCACAGGAGAGATGGCTAAATCCTGTAATCTCAGGTCACTCTGCCACTGCTCCGACAGAAAAACTAAGTCTGGCATGTGGCCGCTGCCCCTGGTCGGGCCCCGAACTACCTGAGTCAGGCCCATGGCTGCCATGGAAGCCATGAACTCCCTTGCCACCTCAGAAGCCACCCCCAACGATGGCAAATTGAAGTCCCCCAGAACCATAAGTCTCGGGAACTCCAACGCCAGCATCGAGGCGGCCTCGAGGAGCTCAGGCAGGGCGTCCCTTACCCTGCAAGGGGGCAGGTACAGGAGCAAGATCCCCAACTGACCCTTGGGGCCCAGCCGTAGAAGCAGGGCCTCACAACCAGACACTTGTGGAGCAGTGGCCCTAGCAACTTCCAAAGACTCCCTGGCAACAATGGCGACACCACCGCCCCTCCCCTCACCTCTAGGCTGGTGCCAAATACCGAACCCAGCTGGACACATGTCCGAAAGAGGTACTCCATCCTCAGGTGTCAGCCAGGTTTCGGTGATGCATGCCAAGTCGGCCCGCCCATCCTGGATGGTATCTTGAATCAGGGGGGCCTTATTACAAACCGACCTGGCATTCACCAGCAGCAGCCTAAGGGCGGGGTCACTCCGGATCTGCTGCTCAGGACCCAGAGATGCACCTGCAGGGCTGGAATGAGGGACCGCACTTAAACATCGGGCCCGCATTCCCCGGGTGCGGCCCGCCCCACGGTACCCGCCATACCGGCCCATGCCCGTCACTACACCTATAATACTCTCCGGAACCTCCCCAGACGGAATGCTGCCCCTTCTTCCTGGCTGGCAAGGCCAACACTCTCTCTTCCCTCCCCCTCCGCCATCCCCCCCCCCCCGATACCAACACCGAGCATAATTTCCGGGCCTCCGGCGGCGCCTCTCCTTTAAACCCCCCAACAGGCAGGTTCCAAAGGGAGGCAGGACACACCTGCCACCCATTCCCGGGCCGAATAGCGTGGGCCCCCAGGTAGAGGCAGCGCCTCTTTATCTCCCCGCCGATGAAGGGGGCGGGGAGAGCGCGGCGGCGGCGGCGGCGTTGGCGGCGGCGTCTTTCTTCGGGGCCTCCCGGGCCACGGGAGGCCCCCCTCATCTCCCCGCCGATGGTGGGGGCGGGGAGAGCGCGGCGGCGTCGGCGGCGTCGGCGGCGGCGTCTTTCCTCGGGGCCTCCCGGGCCACGGGAGGCTCCCCTTATCTCCCCGCCGGTGGTGGGGGCGGGGAGAGCGCGGCGGCGTCGGCGGCGTTGTCTTTCTTCGGGGGCCCCCGGGCCACGGGAGGCCCCCCTCATTTCCCCGCCGATGGTGGGGGCGGGGAGAGCGCGGCGGCGTCGGCAGCGTTGGCGGCGGCGTCTTTCCTCGGGGCCTCCCGGGCCACGGGAGGCCCCCCTTATCTCCCCGCCGGTGGTGTGGGCGGGGAGAGCGCGGCGGCGTCGGCGGCGTTGGCGGCGGCGTCTTTCCTCGGGGCCTCCCGGGCCACGGGAGGCCCCCCTTATCTCCCCGCCGGTGGTGTGGGCGGGGAGAGCGCGGCGGCGTCGGCGGCATTGGCGGCGGCGTCTTTCCTCGGGGCCTCCCGGGCCACGGGAGGCCCCCCTTATCTCCCCGCCGGTGGTGTGGGCGGGGAGAGCGCGGCGGCGTCGGCGGCGTTGGCGGCGGCGTCTTTCCTCGGGGCCTCCCGGGCCACGGGAGGCCCCCCTTATCTCCCCGCCGGTGGTGTGGGCGGGGAGAGCGCGGCGGCGTCGGCGGCGTTGGCGGCGGCGTCTTTCCTCGGGGCCTCCCGGGCCACGGGAGGCCCCCCTTATCTCCCCGCCGGTGGTGTGGGCGGGGAGAGCGCGGCGGCGTCGGCGGCGTTGGCGGCGGCGTCTTTCCTCGGGGCCTCCCGGGCCACGGGAGGCCCCCCTTATCTCCCCGCCGGTGGTGTGGGCGGGGAGAGCGCGGCGGCGTCGGCGGCGTTGGCGGCGGCGTCTTTCCTCGGGGCCTCCCGGGCCACGGGAGGCCCCCCTTATCTCCCCGCCGGTGGTGTGGGCGGGGAGATTTAAAGTGCAATTAAAGCTAGAGAGTGAAGCAATTTAATCAAATGCTAAATGGTAAGTCAACATTCATGTAAATCTCAACACCAATTGATCTATTATAGTTGGTAATAGCAATGGGATATTTGACTTAATATTTGAGCCACTATTTCTGTCATTTGACAAATTATATCAGAGGGTGAGAGTTCTCTCAGAATATGATTATGATATTTGTAGGTCAAAATTATCATCTTGCATTTGTGTGGAAACAGTAGTGGTGTCTTTTCGTGCTTAAAAATTTCATCTCCAACCTGGTACTTTTTCCAGATAGCAAATCCCATAATAGTGTAGTTAGTTACGAATGGTGAGGTCAAAAGGTGTAACATGTGAACTTGGAAAAGAATTTCTGTCCTAAAACATATCTTTCCCCCACCCTCGGAGGAAAATGGCACCAATACAAGACATTTTCCAAAGAAGATAAGGATAAAACAAACGTCAAGCTTGTACAGCAGAAAAAGCTTACTAAAATTCAAAAGTGCTAATGGACTCGGTTCTTGGAGTAACAATAAAAAGTGCAATAAAAAGAGCTACTTGTGACAGTTTCTCGTCCCCTAGGGAATAGCAATACTCATAGGAATTACATTTATATACCACCCCATAGTGCTTAGTGCACTCTCTGGGTGGTTCATGTGGTAATTAGCATTTTGCTCAAAACAATCTTGGTTATTCTTTTTGTTAGCCTGGAAGGATGGAAGGATGAGTCAACCTTTATCCCTGGCAGATTCAAACTCACAACATGAGCAGTTTTGGCGGCAGTACAGCAGTTTAACTACTGTGCCACCAGGGCTGTAGCCAGAGGGGGGGGGGCAGGGGGGTCTTGGCCCACCCTGAGTTAGCAGTTTGCCAACCCTGGCAAGGTGTGGTTTCCCATAGGAATGCATTGAAAAGAAGCTTTCTTGCCCACCCTGAAAAAATATTCACCCACCCACATCTAGAATCCTGGATACGGCCCTATGTGCCACCAGGGTTCTTCTCAGGAAAGAGGCCATGCAAGTCATCCCAGCTCTAGCTTCCACTCATGTTCAATGACTGGCTTTGCTCCCATTACAAACATCCAGATATGTTTTTCAAATGAAAATATCCATGAGAAATTAGAAGCCAGTAGTTTTCACATGCATAAATTTACTGTCTGTATGGTAGATGTAGTAAGAAAGTGGACACTATGGACTATATGGTTGTGCAAGAGACTAAGAAAGTGTGTTGAGGAAATTTTTTGGATTAGCAGACTTACTTTGACAGCCGGGCCAGGTTATCTTGCTATAGTAATAGAGTAGACCATACTGCCAGCAACTCAACGCCAAGTGTCAGGCATTTCTTAACTAACCTGACAACCCTGAGGACTAACATCCTTGAGTGCTGAAGTCCAGAGGGAAGGGTGATGGTCCCCAAGTGAATTAAATCCCACTTGAATCCATCTTGATGGAGGGCAGCAGCTTCATCAATACTGGCCTGCGGCTGATGAGGACTTTTCATGTCAAAAGGGCCCAGGACTAGAAAGGGGCCATTTAACAATTATGTGATCCATTTTTTGGGGGGAAATTGACCCCCCCCATGTAATCTGACCATAATTTTTGCTTCGAACCTCCCCACCCTTTAAAATTACGTAATCCAGAGCTTTTGTATCAAAACTATAATTTTTAGAACTTTTCACTGTTGGTGAAATAGAAATAGATGGCACAAGCAATTCAATAATCTCAAATCGGATCAAAATTCCCAGAGATAATTTTTAAACCTAAAAAAGCATCATGTTTCAAAACCACAACAGCTCCAAATGGATTACGTAATCTTTGACCTGACCCCGCCCCCACATAATTTTCCATAATTCAGATGGCAGACCCCCTCCCCCTCTTTGAGGATCATATAATTGTTGAATGGCCCCAAAGTGACTCACAGAACTGGATCAGTGGTATGGGGGGGTCATGCTGTGATATGGAAGGCAGATGAAGAGCCACTGCATTATATTATCAGAATAGTCTTCATGGCTGATCACCATGATGATTGCCTATATTCAGATTCAGATACGGCAGAAGAAGAAGACTTACTTTGAGGAATAGCTTCTATATTCTCTTGCTGAAATGCTCCAAGTAATATCAATTCTGTTTAATGATGTCTCTCCATTTGAGGGGAGAGTATACACACAACATTTGTCATCAGCAGAGGAAAATATCATGACTACTAATATTTTTAACTAGTGAATCTATTGTTAATGTTTCTTTTAAAATGTTACTTTGAAATATTAAAAGAATAAATATCATTTTGCCTCTTTAGCCAAATTAAGTCATGGAATTAATGCATTAAAATTAATGGTTGAAATTCTGTACTACTAAAATAGGCCTATTAATCTAGTAAGAATTTAGTAAATCAACACCTTGGAAAATTCCATTGATTCAGTGGGCCTACTCATATTGGATTGTACTGTTAGATTTCAGCCAATTTGTCATTCACAATCTCTGTAGCAACCTCACTTTGTAACAGACATTTCAAAGCCAGTTTCTCATAGAGCACGAGTGTACTAAAAAAGAGCTGCAGATAACATAGGAATACAGTATAAGAAGGTATGATTCACTGTGGTCACTTTGGTAGTTGGTTTAGCAGAGAGAGCAGAGCATGGGCACTCCTGGAGCTATCTGGTTTTTCAAGGAACAGCAACACATCCAGGAGCATCTCCAAGCTTTCTGCCATGTTTTCTGGAAGGAATGCTCTCCCATCCAGAACAATGCCACATTTTCCGGAAGGAGTGCTCTCCCAACCAATCTCAAAGTAGCTGCAGAATCTTGATAGAGAAAAGTAGTATGAGATATATTATACTTACTGTGTGCATAAAAGGTATTGTGAGGCTTCTGTAAGTGTGTAGGAATCACAAAGCTGCAAACAAATTTGTAGCATAATGGAATATGGTCTTAGTGACACAGATCTTCTTTTAACATTTGCTAAGATCCCAATTGAATTAATGAAGAAATGGATATCTCACTCGGGTGACTAATAGCAAAAGTAAGATCCTATACAGAAAATTAAAGTATGATTTGTGATTATTGCTTACATAGAATAATAGAATAGCTGAATTGGAAGGGGCCTTTTAGGAATCTGAATCAAAGAGATGCCTGTCCAATTCTATCTTGTTGGAACACTGACCACCTCTTGAGGCAGTTGGTTCCACTATTGTACTGCTCTAACTGTTTAAATGTTTTTCCTAATATTCAGCCCATTTTTACATGTTCTGCACTCTGGGATAATGGAGAACAGATCCTTCTCTTCCTTTTTATGATTATCTTTCAGGTATTTGAATTGTGCTATCATATACCTCCTCAGTCTCCCTTTCTCAAGGCTAAACATGCCCTGTTCAAAGGTGCATGTTTGAGACCAATAATCCCACTGCTGCCACCATGTAAGAGTACAGTTCAGGTTCTATTCAATATTACCTGACAAAGTACCTGCTAACACAGGACTCTCCTCCCTGGGTCTTTCGCTGTTTATCACTTTCCCTGGACATTAAAGCTTAACTTGCCCAAAATGCATTAAACAACCAGGGCTTGGGAAGTCTATCATAGGCTTTCACTTGGCTGAGTTAAGCCTACAGCCCCTATTGAGGTATAGCTCCTTGCATTAAGTCACCTCAGTATGAGAGAACAAAAAGGTATGGTAGCATAGGCCTCAAAAGGCACCTTTGTATAGCAACACTCAAATCCTCCCCCTTTCCTCAATAAGTACACTTGATGTTGAATGATTTCATTTATTAAAATATAGGGTAGTAAAAGCATAAAGATCTTCCAGAGGTACAAAGTTCCAGTATCAAAAATAGGTATAAGTAAAAATAACTAATCAAAACA
Source organism: Bradypodion pumilum (assembly GCA_035047305.1). Taxonomy (NCBI): domain Eukaryota; kingdom Metazoa; phylum Chordata; class Lepidosauria; order Squamata; family Chamaeleonidae; genus Bradypodion; species Bradypodion pumilum. The sequence continues at coordinate 184,598,092 of JAWDJD010000004.1, read as the reverse complement.
TTTTAGAGCAAATCAATAGAGTTCCTTCCCAATAAAATAATAAAACGTTTGTAACTAATCATTTTGTCTAGATTTCTAATCCATTTCTAGCAAGCTTATGTGACTACATTTCCTCTCTGGATCTAAACTTGAACTAACTCAAAACCCATATTTTTATTATGCTAAAACCCATGTATCACTGAAAACAAAACAACCATCACCCATTAGAATTAACCAACCTAAGCATTTTCTAACACATAACAATTTCTTTATTCCCATTACATCTCACAGACTGATGTTTACAGTTCACAGTGCACTTTCTGGTGCTGTCTCAAGGCTTCTTGGAGAGGAAAGCTGCACCTGGGGATAAAGAATTACCCATAACAATTCACTTCACTGAGCTCTACTTTAGTTAGGCCATTAACACCTTCTTAACACAAGTTCAGTCATATAAAGCTTCACATGTTACACATGTCAGTCCTCATATGGCTTGGTTTCCATTCTTGTTGCCTTACTGAGTGATTGCTATGAATGTAAGTACAGTACTACAACTCAAATATTAATGGTTGCATTTGCATATAATGTTAAGCCAGATTTATTAGTTGAACATAATCTGTTTACTCCTGCTTTGTTGTCCCTGCCCATACAACTGTACTAATAAACCAGATATTTATAACTTTGTATTAGATCTGAAACTGAATTGATGGTTTATTCTGTGCAAGTAAAATGAGATTGTACTAATCAACCAGATACGGATAACTTCGTATTATATCTGAAACGGGATTATGGTATATTCTGTGCAAGTAAAATGAGATGTTTGTTATACTCCTGGGTTGAGATGTAGCATTTTAGGTAGGGGAGGATTGTAGCCAAAAACCAATCATTCCAAGCTATGAATTATCATACCTAGTTAGCTTACCCAATCATTTAAGAAAGAGCAGTAAAGTAAGAGTGAATAGTTATGTGGATTGGCATTTAGCTTGTGTATACTGTATTGAGATTTAAAGTGCCACAAGGCATGGTTTAAGTTACAAGTTGCCCCCTCATTATCTGCTGGGTCTTTTGCAGATGCTTGAAACTGCAGAAAGCAGCAAATCCTGTATTATAGCACACATACTGGAGATGTAAAACTGGGATGGTGGTGGAAATGCCTCCTCCAATCTTTCACATGTGTTGTTGAAATGATTCCCTTGGAAACACCCTCTATTAGAACACTGTTCGTTCTTAACATTACATTGTTCATAGAGGCCTTTAATGGACTGCAGTAACATACTTTGGATTTTTCAGGCTGTGGATAACTTATGCTGTGGATACCAAACCTGTGTGTTGGGAAACTGTATATGTCAATTCAACCATTTAGTGTCTATCATTTCCATTCTCTGCAAAATTGTTAATAAAGTTTATAGGTTTATAATCCAGTCCATGATTATCAAATCAATAATGTTATTCAGAACAAAGGACCCCTTGAAGCAAATAACAAGTTGTAGGCAAAATAGTATCCTTGATGAAACCTGTTATCTTACAGTCATTCTTATCTTTGTGTTTGTGTGTGTGTGTGTGTAAGTAATTTAGTGCATTCTCTGCCTATTAGGCAGGTGATGTATGTATAATAGAATGATATAGTATAAAAATACCACCATATAACAAAAATAAAATATAGACAGAAGCAAAAGCCACCATAAAATTTGAGAATCATCTTAAAATTGATGAATAACCAAAGAGTCCATAGCATTCACTTAAAGCCCAGTGGAATAGGGCCATATTTCCTGTGCTTCTACAGCAAAGTTTGAAAGTGTCAATCTCAGTTTCCTTAGGAGAGTCCATTCCACAGTAAGGCTACTGTTATAAAAATACATTAATTGGAAAGGACTATTCTTCATTATTCTTAAAATCATTGAGGAATGCAAGAATTTTTAAAGAATTTTTTTCATTAGCAGGCTTGGTTGCTCTTGTAGTGCAATAGTCTAGATCAGGGGTTTCCAACCTTTTAAAGTTGGGGGCCGGATCACGCTCCCTCAGACAGTTGAGGGGTGGAATGGTGCCCCCCCCATTTACGGCTGCTGAAAACACATCTGCGGCCGATTCTGTCGGCGACGGCTGGAGTGAGGGCATGGGCCATAGGTTGCCTACCCCTGGTCCAGATCTTATCTTGAATACCTTGGAGTCGTTACTCATGAGGAGTAGACATATCCATGATGACATTACATACCTGCAAATGGGCCTGAGAATTCAAGTCCTTTTGCATGCGGGTTTTTTTCTAAAAAGCAGACACCAGCAATTATATACGGTAGCATTAGAACCAAAAGTGGAGCAGGACAAACTGCATTGAATTTTGTTTGACTATGGCTTACAATATCATCATCATCATCATCATCATCATCATCATCATCATCATCATCATCATCATCATCATCATCACATGCCATCAAGTCAGTTCTGACGTATGGTAACTTTTTCTCAGGGTTTTCTAGTTTAGAAAGTATTCAGAAGTTTTTTTTAAAATAATTGACAGCTCCCTGAGTCAATATGATTCTGCTCTTAAATATTTGGGGATGCCTCAGATAGCATGTAGTATGTGGCCCTGCAACAGAAAGTCTGGACAAGCAAAAAGAGCATGTAGTGTTTATACAAAAAGACCTTAAGATCCAACTTAAGAATGTAACACCAATTTTCAAAAAAGGATCCAGGGGTGATCCAGGAAATTACCGACCTGTCAGTTTGACATGTGTCCCAGGTAAAGTGATGGAAACCATACTAAAAGATAGAATTAATAGGCACATAGAAGAGAAGGCGCTGCTAAAGGAGAGCAAACATGGCTTTTGCAAGGGCAAATCATGCCTCACTAATCTGTTGGAATTTTTTGAGAGTGTCAACAAGCATGTGGATAAGGGGGATCCAGTTGACATTGTTTATCTGGACTTTCAGAAGGCTTTTGACAAGGTCCCACACCAAAGGCTCTTGAATAAACTTACCAGTCATGGAATAAAGGGACAGGTCTTGTCCTGGATCAGCAACTGGCTAAGGGACAAGAAACAGAGTGTAGCACAAAATGGACACTTCTCCAAGTGGAGGGAAGTAAAGAGTGGGGTCCCCCAAGGTTCAGTACTGGGACCCCTGCTTTTCAACCTCTTCATAAATGATCTAGAGGTAGGAGTAAAAAGCAAGGTAGCCAAATTTGCTGATGACACTAAATTATACAGGGTAGTGAAAACTGTGAGAGATTGTGAGGAGCTCCAGAGGGATCTCTTGACCCTGGGGGAGTGGGCAAAACAGTGGCAAATGAGCTTCAACATTAGTAAGTGCAGAGTGATGCATGTTGGGGCAAAAAAAACCCAACCAAATTACATTTATAAACTGATGGGATCTGAACTCTCTACGACAAACCAGGAAAGAGACCTTGGTGTCCTGGTGGACAACTCAATGAAGGTGTCAACCCAGTGTGCCTCAGCAGTGAAAAAAGCAAACTCAATGCTAGGGATCATTAGGAAGGGTATAGAAAATAAGTCAGCAAGTGTCATTTTGCCTCTTTATAAATCTATGGTGAGGCCCCATCTGAAATACTGTGTACAGTTCTGGTCGCCATACCTCCAGAAGGATATTATGGAGTTGGAGAAAGTGCAGAGGAGGGCAACCAGAATGATTAGGGGACTGGAACACCTTCCTTACCATCTGAGGCTGCAACGGTTGGGCCTTTTCACTCTTGAACGACGGCGTCTAAGAGGTGACCTGATTGAAGTTTATAAAATCATGCACGGTGTGGACAAAGTAGATAAGGGAAAACTGTTTTCCCTATCGCACAAAACTAGAACTAGTGGACACTCCATGAAACTTTTGGGTACTAGTTCTCAAACAAATAAGAGAAAGTACTTTTTCACCCAGAGGATTACTGGTCTATGGAACTCCCTGCCAGAAGAAGTGGTGACAGCTGTCAGTCTTGACAGCTTTAAGAAAGGATTAGACAAGTTCATGGAGGACAAGGGTATCAATGGTATCTAATTATGGATACTTAAGGACAACCTCTGGGTTGTAGGCAGGATATCTCCCAATGCCATTTCCAGGGAATCCTAAGCAGGTGAAGGCATCTCCTTGGGAATACCCTGAAGGAAATGGTGAGCCACTGTGTGAGACAGAATGCTGGACTGGATGGGCTGTGGCCTGTTCCAGCAAGGCTGTTCTTATGTTCTAATTCCTTACTATTAATAAAAACTCAGAACTTAATAGTTGTTTTCTTCATGATCAACAGATTATATTTGCTGCTTTATTGCTATGATCAGAACAATAAAGGTAACTAGGAAGGATGTAAAAATGGTTTAAATAAAAAAGAGTTAGATATTAATACTAAAATAAACTGTTGAAATTATTATTTTTAAGGAAAATGAACTTTATTGCAAAGCTAAATTCTACTTTTTCTACATCTAAACAATCATTATAATTAATCATTATAATTATAATAAACAATGTCCTCTGGATGTTTTCTGATTACTGAAGCCATCATCATGTGGCTTCTTACACATTATAGGAATTGCAGTTTTTCTTTATTTCTTAATACCATTTCCAGGACTCTTGTTTCATAAGCGTTGATCTCTTACCTTGATCAAATGATTTTACATTGTGCTAAAGTGATGACATCAGCTATGGTCTTTTATTGTTCATTAAAAGTTCCAGATCACCCCAACCCACCTGCATAGTTCCAAGGATAACTTTGGGAACTTCAGAATTGGGGGAGATTCTTTAAAGTCAAAAAATAATTGTTGGTGAAACTGCTGCCACAACCGACAATGGCATTTTTCAGGCATTAAAGACTTCCCCCTTTCCATCCTGAGATCCCTGATGCTCCTCCAGGACTAAAGCAATCTCTAGCAAGCTTTGGAACCTGGGGATTGAGAAGGAGAAGTGTTTGATTAGCAATAGAAGGCTGTGGCTGATGACATAATCAGCCTTACATGCAATGAACTGTGCCAACAGGATTTCACTCTTGTCTTTCAAGATCGGAAATGATAGAAATAAATGTTTATAACCTGGTATAGCATAGTTGTAGTTACAATCGAAATAAGTACTGTACTGCATAAACACTTTTCTTTAGAGTTTAAAAGAGTAAAGAACAAGTGTTGTGTGGTGAGTCAAGGTTTAGGGAAGAAGCATCCCCCCGCAACTCTGTCCTGTTCAGGCAAGAAAGAACTTAATGATAGTTTTGCAGTAACAGCTAGGGATAATAAGATTACTCTTTGCTGTTGTTTGATAATATTTAAAAGCTCCCCCAAACAATCTGCCAGAAAGGTAAAGAGTGTGAAGAAAAAGATGAGTCAGTTGGGACTATTGAGCAATGTTTGATGTGCCCATAAAACAAAGAGAAGGAAACAGGGATGAAAGAAATAAACACATAGAAAGTCCAAATATGAGTGTTTGGCAGGGAACTGAAAAGGAGCCAGAGGTTTGCAGTGAATGGCTATGGAAGGCACTAAAGGATGAAGACAAATATATATGGCAACTAAGAGCATTCAGTTTTGAAAGTACAACATATTACTTATTATAATCAAAATTAAATAAAAAGAACAGTTAAATAGTCTCCTAATGTGTGTGCCCAATGAATGATGACAAACACATCTTGTGCATAGTCGCATCTCACTTTATTAGGTACACAAATAAGCTAAGGTGTATTTATGAAGGGCATTTAGACTAAGAAAATAACTATGATTGTGACAAAGGCAGGAGTAAATGACAAACAGGCAGAGGTGTATTAACCAAAGTAGCTTGTTGGAAATGCTCTCAGAATATCAACATTTTCCATTTCAAAATCCAGTCACAAGGCGTCACTGTTGTCTAAGGAAAGGTAGTGGAAGAAAGGAACTGGAGAGCTCCTCCCTCAGAGTGACTGGAATCCTTTCCCTGTCAGCTTCACAATAGAGATATCAAAGGATCAGATGCAACAGCCCTGGAGTCTATTAAAATGACAACACCAGCCGCAATTGGGAAGAAATCTTAGAATCCAGGAAAGTGATTATTTTATTTATTTTTGAAAAGAGGGGAGACAACAGAACATCATTTCTCCATCTGCAATGGTTGTGTGGAAAGATGACTCCCTGGCAAAGCGGTTGCTGCAGCTGATTCTCCTCCACACTGCCTGGGAAATGGGGAGCGGCCAGCTCCATTATTCTGTGCCGGAGGAATCCCAGCATGGCACCTTTGTGGGCCGTGTAGCCCAGGACCTGGGGATGGAAGTAGAGGAGCTGGTGCCTCGGATGTTCCGGATGGTGTCAAAAGGACGCAAAGACTACTTTGAGGTAAATGTGCAAAATGGAATCTTGTTTGTGAATTCTAGGATAGATAGAGAGGAGCTGTGTGGAAAGAATGCTGACTGTGTCGTTCCCCTGGAGATGATTGTGGATAAGCCTCTGAGGGTCTTCCATGTGGAGGTAGAAATCAGGGACATAAATGACAATGCTCCAGTTTTCTCTGCAGGTGAACGGATTCTGAGCATAGCAGAATTTGTAACAGCTTCTGGCACAAGATTCCCCTTAGAGGGAGCTTCTGATGCAGATATTGGTATGAATGCTCTCCTCACCTACAGGCTCAGACCCAGTGAATATTTTGGTGTGGAACAGAGAACAGAGGACCAGCATAATAAACCATTAGCCATTGTTTTGAAGAAGCCATTGGATCGTGAGGAGATCCCTGTACACCATTTATTGCTCACAGCCACCGATGGGGGCAAACCAGAGCTCACAGGGACAGTCCAGCTGGTGATCCATGTGCTGGATGTAAATGACAACCCTCCTGTCTTTAATCTGTCATCTTACAAAGTGAAACTAAGGGAAAATTCAGCTAACGGAACATTAGTTATGAAATTGAATGCCACAGATTTAGATGAAGGGATTAATAGTGATATCACCTATTCTTTTACCAATCATGTATCTCCACATTTCACAAAAATATTTGGGATAAATTCCAATACAGGAGAAATCACAGTGGTTGGAAAAGTGGATTTTGAAGATACAAGTGTATATGATCTACAGGTTGCAGCTGAAGATAAAGGCAATCCATCTTTATCTGGTCACTGCCAAGTGACCATCGAGGTAATGGATGTGAATGACAATGCTCCGGAAGTGTCTGTCTCATCTCTTTCAGTCCCAGTGCCAGAGGACTCCCCACTGGGAACTGTGGTAGCCCTGATCAGTGTATCCGATAAGGACTCTGAGGCCAATGGCCAAGTGAGCTGCTCTCTGTGGCCTCCTGGGCTCCCTTTTAAACTGACGCCCACCTTCAAAAATTACTATTCCTTAGTGGTGGCTGAGCTCCTGGATCGAGAGCAGGAGGCCGAGTACAGTTTGATGGTGATTGCACAGGACCAGGGGGTCCCATCACTGTCAGCCAGCAGTAGTGTGGTCGTGCCCGTGAGCGACATCAATGACAATGCACCCAGCTTCCTGCAGCCCTCATACACAGTTTTTGTGAAGGAGAACAACCCGCCTGGTGCTCACATCTTTACAGTGTCTGCCATGGACCCAGATGTGGCTGAGAATAGCCTAATCAGCTACAGGCTGGATGAGAAGCTCTGGCCGCTATCAAGCTACATATCAGTCCACTCGGAGAGTGGGAAGCTCTATGCCTTACAGCCCTTGGACTATGAGGAGGTGAAGCTGTTGGAGTTCCAAGTGAGTGCTAAGGATGCTGGGCTGCCCTCCTTGTGTGGGAATGTAACCATTCAAGTCTTTGTTGTGGATGAGAATGACAATGTGCCTGCAGTGTCTTGGCAGATAGAGGAGAAGCCAATTCTTCTTGTGGTCCCTGTGTCTGCTGGGCACATGGTGAGCAAGGTCCATGCTCTGGATGCTGACTCAGGATACAATGCATGGCTCTGCTATGAACTGCATGAGGGTAATAATGGTCCTTGGCGTGTGAGCCCATATAGTGGTGAGATCAGTACCATCCGCAGTCTGGATGAGTCAGAGGGCAGCAGGAGTTATAATCTGCTAGTTTTGGTGAAGGATCATGGCAAGCCTCAGCTTTCAGCCACAGCCACTGTGAGTGTGTCCCTGATGTCAAGCGTCCAAGCCATCCATACTGATATCCGCCTTCCTAGGACAGGTGAGGGCTCCAAGGCCCTGGCGGACAGTGTCAATGTCTACCTGATCATTGCCATCTGCTCAGTATCCAGCTTGTTCCTACTGGCAATTATCTTGTATGTTGCTCTGCGATGCCAGTGCCATGCAAAGGAGCCCATGATGTTTGGTCCTGGTACTGCCACACTGGTATGTGCTAGTGAAGTGGGCAGCTGGTCCTATTCCAATCGTCACAGCCATATCCTAGCAAGTGTGGCAGGTGAGTCTGGTGCCAAGAGTGATCTCATGGTCTTCAGCCCCAACATTCCTGCTTCTTCTGAGAATGGGAAACAGGAGGACCTGCTCTGCGCAATGGTTAGTATTAACCATGGTAGGTTCACAGGTTTTATATTTTCTATAATACGGAGAAAGAACTTGTCCTTGTAAATTCAGTATGGTATTTTAATTGTTTTTTCTATTTTACTTTTTATAAGTGGCCACTATGAGCTCTTATTTTTCAAAATATATGTCCCATTAAATTATCTATTTTCCTGGCACATCCACTGTGTCATGTGCCCTGAAGTCAACAGCTGGTAATATCCAACAAGGATATATATTTTTCTCATGCTTAGTAAAAATTTATTTCTCCTTTCTTACCAAGGGCTTCTCTGATTGTGTGTCTATGTTATAATTTGTGTCTAAGCGGTAAACTTCCCTAATCAGTGAAACGACAGTGCTCAGAATGTGTTTAGGACAATTGTAGGTCAAAATTACAACCTTGCAATTGTGTGGAAACTGTAGTAGTGTCCTTTATTGCTTTAAAGTTCCCTCCACAAACTGGTACTTTTTCAGATTACAAATCCCATAACAATGTAGTTAGTTAGGAATGATGAGGCCAAAACATCTAACATGTGAACTTTGAAAATACTTTCTGTCCTAAAACCGATCTTTTGGCCATCCTGAGGAAAATGACAACAATACAAGAAATTCCAAAGCATGTTAAGATAAAACAAATGTCAAACTGCAGAAAAAGCTTACTTATATTTAAACGTGCTAATGGACTCTGTTCTTGGAATAACAATAAAAAGTGCAATAAAAAGCTAACTGTGCCAGTCTCTCATGAAATAGCTGTGCTTAGGGAATAGCAATAATATTTACACTTCCATATCGCCCCTTAAACATACTGGGTATTTCATTTATCAGCTATGGTAGGATGAAAGGCTGAGTGAACCTTGATCATTGTCAAGATCAAATTCACAATATAAGCAGTTTTGGCTGCAGTACTGCAGTTTAACCACTGCACCACTAGGGCTTTTCTACAGGAAGAGACCATGCAATTCATCCCAGTTCAGTCTTCCACTCATGTTCAGTGACTGGCTTTGCTCCTATTACAAACATCCAAATATGTTTTTCAAACAAAAATGTTAATGAGAAATTGGAAGCCAGGAGTTTTCATGTGCATAGATTTTCTGCTAGTAAGGTGGATGTAGAAAGAAAATGAGCACTGTGGGCTATATGGTTGTTGTTGAGTCCAAGCATTAATTGCAACATGACAGCAGATCGAGGGTTAACCAACAAGTCATTTATTATAGCTCAGTTCGGACTGGGGAAAACGGGCAAGGTAGCAACTTATATACAGACAAAAAGGCAGTTACAGTGATACATTTGCCTGGGTCCTTATTTAACGCGGGAAACCTGTGTAAACCAATCAGAGGACATTGTGAACATATGAATAAGGCGCCTCACAGAAATGGTGCGTGATTACAGCAAAGACTCAATGGTGCATGCAACTCAAAGCAAAATACGTTACTAATGTTTGGACACAACATCCCTTCCCCCTAACGGGGAACCCATCTCCATACCTTTGAGGCAGACTACAAGTCCGTTTAGGGCGCCCAACATTGTTGGGACTTAGGGCAATGCGTATGGGATGACTAGGGTCTATGGAAGTGCTGGTGGACTCTCTGGTTGACCTAGGTGAGCTAGGTTTTTAAAGACGTTCGTGGGAAGTTATATTGGAGGGGGATTCATTAAATGGAAACCTCGGTGTGAACCCCGGACTCAAAACTGCTGCTGAGTCTGCCAACTCCTGTGGAGTTCTCGGTGATGGGGGCAGCCTGTCATTTGAAAAGGATTTGGATGGAGTTCACTCCAAAGTACTACCACTAGCCTGTGCCAAAACCGTACCCATAGAATGAGGGACCATCTCTCCTGCAGAGTCGGTGGTGTTTGACTCAGGTGGACCCCTGGGGGATGGATTAGTGCTAGCAATGGGCTCATCGGCAAGCTGAAAATGAGTCGGGGGTTGACTAAACAGATCCAGATCTGGATCGAAATTGGGGAGGTCCATCTCCCCCAGGGCAGTATCACCTCTTGGCACCTCAAGCTCAGCTGAGTCCAAAAGAACGTTTTCCCCCGCAATGCGGAGACACATCTGGTCCGCATGTCTCCTCCAAATTAACCCATTGTCCATGAGTACTTTATATGATACAGGTCCTGTCTGCTCAAGGACCTCTCCCCCCAACCATAGGGACCCTGGTGTATAGTTTTTGCAATAAACCGCTTGCCCTACTCGGAAACTCTTTGTGGTGTGAATATCTACATTCATCCCCCTAGCCTCCCTGCGGTTGGGATCCAGGCAGCCCAAGGCCATGGCCAGCCTTCTCTTCATTAAGAGATCCGCTGGGCAAAACCCCGAAGCCAAGGGTGTAACCCTATGAGCCAACAGATATTGGCATAACTGCAAATCTAGATCATCTGAACCCATTCATCTCAGGGCCTCCTTTACAGATCTGACTTGCCTCTCTACCTTCCCATTAGTGGCAGGATGAAATGGGGTGGCAGTAATGTGGTGTACCCCGTTCCGCTTAAGAAAACATTGAAACTCCGCCGACATTAAAGTTGAGGCGTTGTCAGACACCACTATGTCAGGTAACCCAAAAGTACAAAAACCTCTCCTCAGCATTTGAATAGTAGTGGTCGAAGACGTACTGGGGGCAGGAAGGACTTCCAACCACTTAGTGTATGCGTCCACTATGAGTAGAAAAGTAGCTCCCCAGAAAGGGCCAGCAAAGTCGATATGGACTCGTGACCAGGGACCCCGCGCTGTGTCCTGTTCCCTGGTAGGTTGGTGAGGCTCCTCCGGCCTGGAGAACTGGCACTCTCGGCAGTGGCCGACCCAAGCCTCGATATCCAGATCGAGTCTAGGCCACCAAAAATAGCTCCTGGCCAGCACCTTAGAGCAAATAATGCCAGGGTGGCTCACATGAAGTGTGCACCGGACTTTGTTCTGAAGCACCATCACATACCTGTCAACTATCCCGTTTTCCCCAGGGAAACCCCTTATTTTTACCCCTCTCCCCGGCCCTCCCATTTTATTAATTTCCCCGTATTTTCCCTTATTTTTTAAAAAAATCCTGACTGAAGCTGTAGTATTTTTTCCAGCCACCAGAGGTCGCTGTGTGGCAGGGTTTTCACTTGTGGAAGGGGAGAGAGAGACAAGGGGTGTGTGTGTTTCTCTTTCATTTCCCTTCCCTGCCATGTGCTCATGGAGGCTTCGGTTTTGCTACTGCTGTTCATAGCCACCACGGAGTCTACTCTAGAGGTGAGCGATATTTCATATATGCAGGGGCAAATCATGCTTTATTGAGCTGTTTGTGCCAGAGTTAACCTGAGAGGGAGGGTGTTTTTTGATCACTATATATATATGTGTGTGAGAGAGAGGGGGAGAGGGGGGAGAGAGGGAGAGAGAGGGAGGGAGGGAGAGAGAGAGAGGGAGAGAGAGAGGGGGAGAGAGAGAGAGGTTTCTCTTGCTCGAAAGCCAGTCATATCTAACTCTAGGGTTCAGTGCTCATCTCAGTTTCAAAGCCGAAAAGCCAGTGTTGTCATGTGGCAGGCATGACTAGACACCAGAGTGCATGGAACAATGTTACCTTCCCAACAAAGTGATCCCTATTTATCTACTTGCAATTTCTTGCTTTCAAACTGCTAGGATGGCAGGAGCTGGGACAAAGACGGAAGCTCATTCCATCCTGCAGTACTCGGGAATCGAACTACTGACCTTCTGCCTCCCAGTCAGCATCTTAGTCACTTAAGCCACTGAGTAAACAAGAAAGAAAACAAAACAAAAGTCCCCCAAGAAGATGGGGGAAAGGGTTCTTTGGCCCACACAGCTTTGTGCCCATTGCATCTACAATACCATCTAGCCATCTTATTTTTGGCCACCCCCTTCTTTTGTCCTCCACCTTTCCTAGCATCAAGGCCTTCTCAAGTGAATACTCTCTTCTCATTTGATGTCCAAAGTACTTTAGCATCATATTTACTATTTGACCTTTAATGAGCAGTCATGGTTGATTTCTTCTAGGATCGACCTATTTCTAACACCACATTTCAAAGTCACCTATTTTTCTGCACTCAGCTTTTCTAATGGTCCAGCTCTCACACCCATACATTACCCCCGGGAATACCATTGCTTTGACTATGCAATCTTTTGTTTGCAAGGTGATGTCTCTACTTTTAACTATGTTCCCCAGGTTTCTCATAGCTTGTTTCCCCAAGCATCAGTCGCCTTTTTATTTCATGGCTGCAATCATCATCTGCAGCGATCTTTGATCCTAAGAAAGTAAAATCTGCCAGTCGTATCAAACTCTAGGGTGCAGTGCTCATCTCCGTTTACAGCCAAAGAGCCAGTGCTGTCTGTTTGCAGACATTTTCATGGCCATGTGGCAGGCATGACTAGAGCCCAGCAAGTCACATGGCTATATTTGGCCACACCCACAGAGGGGTGTGCCCAAAATTTCCCTTATTTTCAAATCCAAAAGTTGACAGGTATGCACCATCGGAACCACCACTCTGTCCCCCTACACCAAACATCCCCTCTCAACCGACATTTCATTCCACTTGGAATAGTAAACCCAAAGTTCCTCAGAGACCGGTGGTGCCAGCCACCCTTTCTGAACAAAAGACATAACCTTCATAAGGAGGGGATCCTTTTTGGTGGCCGCGGCAACATCTTCGGTGGACACTGGTGGTGAATTTAAAATGTCTAACATTAGAACTAGGTGGTCTATATTGATCTTTCCCACTGTTTCCTCAGGGGACCTGGACAGAGCATCCGCATGAGTAATACTGGCACCCGGATGATGATGCAAATCGTATTGGTATGCCTGCAAGAACATTGCCCAGCAAAGCATCCTGAGGGACAAAATCTGGGGGGTCGGCTTGTTGGGCACAAAGATACCCAGGAGCAGCTTGTGATCGGTAATGATCGTAAAGGGCTGTCTATAAATGAAGTCATGAAACTTCTTGGTGCCTGCGATAATTGCCAGGGCTTCTCTGTTAATCTGCGTGTACCGTTTTTGGGTGCCTGTTAGGGACCTTGAATAAAAGGTTATTGGCACTTCTCTCCCACACCCCATATCGTGACATAGCACAGCCCCACCCGCACAGGGGAAGCATCACAGACCAGAATGACTGTCTTGCTAGGGTCAAAATGGGTAAGGACGGCGTCAGAAGTGAGGAACTTCTTCACTCTGCGGAAAGCTTTGTCCTGCAAGGACCCCCAAATACCAGACAACATCTTTTTTCAACAGAAGGTGGAATGGGGCGGCTACAGTAGCCTTTTGTGGGAGGAAAGAATGGTAAAAATTCAAGAGCCCAAGGAACACTTGCAACTCCTGTTTAGAGTTGGGATGGGGCACGTCCCACACTGCTTTAACCTTAGCATCCGAGGGCCGCACACCTTCAGGGGTAATCTTAATCTCCAGAAAATCAACCTCTGTAGAGAATAGGCAATATTTCTCCCTCTTAACCCTGAGCCCCCATTTTGAAACCTCTCCAGCACCTTGCCCAGCTTAGCGGCACGATCCCCCCAATCTTTCCCTGAAATCAAAACATCATCAAAGTATGGTAAAACACCCAGAAGGCCCTTCAGTAACTTTTCCACCAAGCCTTGGAAAATACCAGGTGCTGCATTGACACTGAACTGAAGGCGTTTTACCCTAAACGCACTCTTGTGTGTGGTGATTGTTTGGCACAGGGAGGAGCCCGGGGTGACTGCAACTGCTGGTGTGCCTGGGCTAAGTCCGATTTGGCGAAACAATTTCCCCTGTGAAGGGCAGCCAGCAGGTGGCTCACAACAGGCACAGGGTAGGAATTCGGGTGGATAGATTTGTTAATAGTACACATAGTCTTCACAAATATGTATGCCACCGTTTGCCTTAATCGCGGTGATAATCGGGTCTCCCACAGCGCTGAGCCAACTGGCTCCAAGATACCCTGCACAACCAGTTTGTCAAGTTCAGCCTCAATCTTGTTCTTGAGCACAAAAGGCACCCGCTGAGGCTAAGGCGAATGGGCTTGATCAATGGATCCAGGTCAAAATCAACAGGGGGCCCCTTGAATGTTCCCAACCCTGGGTGGAACACATCTGGATACTTATCATACACGGCCTGAATGGGATTGGCCTGAACCAAATTGATGCCCAAAAAGGCAAAACCACTGAGTACCCACCTTGACCATAACAAGTGGGAGTTTCGTGGTGATGTTTTTGAACTGCACATCAAAAGATCCTATGCCGAGCACAGGGATGTGATGACCCTGCACATCCCTCAATTGGACCTGCAAAGCTCGCAACTTTGGCCGGTCCGCTGGCGGAATCTGGAAAAACTCACGCTGGGTGAGGATCAAATACGATGCCCCCGAATTAATCTCCATACGGCAGCGATGGCCCTGGAGGGAGATGTCCACAAAGAACTGACCAGCGACTGCACGGACACTGGAACTGGATCCGGAACCTTGACTGGCATAGATTTTGTAAATCTTGAGCTCCCTGGATCAATGACCTCTGTCCTTGGCCAGTCCACTGGAACGCTGGTGGCACACTCTCGCAACATGCCCCTTCTGACCACTTATGGCACTCAGCCTTCCTGAACTGGCACTTCTCCTGAAGGTGCTTGCCCCCACAACTCTGGCATGGGGCCCGGACTGTCTCCGCATGTTTGGAGGACTTGCGGTGCACTTTCCACACATCATCCCCCAACTCTCAGTCATCTGAGGATGATGAGGTCGGCGAGGCTGAGGAAGACGAGCCTACGCACTCTGACCTCTGGTCAGCTGCAGCCAATTTCACTAAGGAGCCTTTCTCCCAGAACACCTTCACACCTGTGCTGGCAACTTGGGATGCCAGAGCCTCCTCAAAAACTTCGCTGAAGGTCAGTGTATTCCTTTTCATCAACCTTTGCTGCACTGACTCATCCAAGATGCCCATCAGCAACCTGTCCCTCAGGGCATCGTCTAAGTTCAGCCACTCACATGGTCCCACCACCTGTCGCAGGGTGGCAATGTAGTTGGTAATAGACTCCCCAGGTTTCAAGTTCCGGCGGTAGAAATTTACCCTGGTCGTGAAAATAGAGACCCTGTGCTTGAAGTGGTCTCTCAACACCAAGAGAATGTCTCTAAGAGAAGTGTCCTTTACTCCTTGTGGCTGAAGCAAGTTCACAACAAGCTCAATTGTGGCTATGCCGCAGCTGGCAAGGAATGTTGCCTTTTGTTCCTCTGGCTTGACCTTGTTGGCTATCACCCAGTTTTCGAACTGGATTTCATAACTTGTCTGCCATGGACACGTCGAACCCTCCGAGCGGTGTTGCTGCAGCAGGAGATCCCCCCTTCATCACCAATGTTGAGTCCAAGCATTAATTGCAACACAACAGCAGATCGAGGGTTAACCAACAAGCTCAGTTTGGACTGGGGAAAACGGGCAAGGTAGCAACTTATATACAGACAGAAAGGCAGTTACAGTGATACATTTGCCTGGGCCCTTACTTAACGTGGGAAACCTGTGTAAACCAATCAGAGGACATTGTGAACATATGAATTAGGCGCCTTACAGAAATGTCGCACAATTACAGCAAAGACTCAATGGTGCATGCAACTCAAAGCAAAATACATTACTAATGTTTGGACACAACAGTTGTGCAAGAGACTAAGACAGTGCGTGTGTTGAGGTAATTTTTGTTTTAGTCGACTTACTTTGAGGAATGGATTCTATATTCTCTTGCTAAAGTGCTCCAAGTATTATCAGTTCTGTTTAATGATGTCTCTCCATTTGAGGGGAGAATATACACACAGCATGTACTATCAGCAGAGGAAAATATCATGACTACTAATAATTTTAACTAGTGAATATATTGTTAATGTTTCTTTTAATATGTTACTTTGAAATATTAAAACAGGGGTTCTCAATCTTTTGGCAAAACGGGCTGGACCATGCCTACTTAGACAGCAGAGCGGGCTAGATACATGAGTTCCCCCTGCCGCATACTCTGCCGCAAACTGCCACAGGTGTGTTTGCGCATGCGAGAGCGTGTTTATGGCTATCAGAAACATGTTCACTTCCGGGGTTGTCGCCGTGGACTGGATAGAATGGTGCCAGGGGCTGGGGCCAGCCCTTGGGCTGTAGGTTGCAAACCCCTGTATTAAAAGAATAAATATCATTTTGCCTCCTTAACCAAGCCAAGTCATGGAATTAGAATTAACGTATTAAAATTAATGGTTGAAATTCTGTGCTACTAGAAGAGGCCTATTCATTCAGTAAAGATTTAGAAAATCAACACCTTGGAAAGTTCCATTGATTTACTATACTACACACCGGTTGGACAGGACAAAGGATTCTGGCAAGAAACAAGGTGGTTGAGTGTGTATCTTTGTAAATCACAACTGGTGCAAGGACTCGGTCAGGTTGGATAGTCACTGTTCTCCGGAGGTAGAGTTTTTAATGATTAAATGTAGACCTTTTTATCTCCCCCAGGAATTTACAGCAGTAGTATTAATGGTGGTGTATGTGGCACCAACTGCAAATGCACACATGGCCATGGATATTTTGTATAGAAACATCAATACTAAACTGAGCAAATACCCAAAGGCCGTGCTGATCATCGCAGGAAACTTCAATCATACAGACTTGAAGGCAGTATTCCCAAAATTTCATCAGCACATTAAATGTGCAACTAGGGGGGAGAATACTCTTGACAAGGTGTATACAAACATTAAACAGGCATATGAGGTTAAGCCCTTGGCACACCTTGGTAGGTCAGATCATGTGTCCCTGCTTTTTGACACCAGCATACACATCCCTTAGGAAACAAGCCCCGATACAAACACGGACTGTTACTGGGTGGCCTGATGGAGCCTCTCAACAGCTGCAGGACTGTTTCTAGGAGACCGATTGGAATGTGTTTGACCATCAAGATCTGGAGACCTACACATCAAGGGTCCTGGATTATATTAGATTCTGCACTGCCAACGTCACCAGGGAAAAGCATGTAAAGATGTATCCAAACAGGAAGCCCTGGATGACGAGTGAAGTTCAGAGACTGTTGAAGGCCAGAAACTTTGCTTTTAGAACTGGAGACCGGGTATTGAATAGTATAGAAAGGGCGAACCTGAAGAGGGGTATAAGGAAGGCAAAAGCTGTGTATAGAGGAAAAATTGAAGATCACCTGAGTAGTAACGACACCAGGCAAGTGTGGCAGGGGATCCAACCTTACTGACTACAAACCCAGTAATTCATCACCTGTAGAGAGCAGTGCTTCTCTGGTGGAGGAGCTGAATACCTTCTTCACCCGATTTGAGGTGACACCAGCAGTGGATCCAGCAGTGTTGCCAGAGTCATCGTCATTACTCCCCTTAGGGAATGTTGCCAGGGTGGAAGAGGGAGAAGTGAGGCAAATATTAAAAGGGATAAATGCAAGCAAGTCTATGGGTCCTGATGGAGTGGCTGGTAGTGCACTGAGAGACTGCTCAGAACAGCTGGCAGAAACTTTTATGAAGATTTTTAATCGGTCTTTGGCCCAAGCCACTGTCCCAACTTGTCTGAAATTATACCTCTGCCTAAAAAGCCTAACATAGATAGTCTGAATGACTTCTGCCTTGTGGCGCTTACACCTGTCATAATGAAATGCTTTGAAAAGTTGGTGCGGAACCATATTATGGCTTGTTTACCAGTTGGACTTGACCCTTGTCAATTTGCATATAAGAGAAAGAGATCCACGGAGGATGCTGTGGCTACGGCCCTACATGCTGTTCTGACCCATTTGGAGAAACAAGGAACTTATGCGAGACGGTTATTTGTAGATTTTAGTTCTGCTTTTAATACTATTCTTCCGCATAGACTGGTGCCCAAATTATTAGATCTGGGGCTTCCGCCATGCTTATGCAGGTGGATACTAGATTTTCTATCAGATCGTTCCCAACGGGTCAGGATGGGCTCTCATGTCTCTGCGGATCTCAGTATAAGTACGGGGACGCCGCAGGGGTGTGTGCTGAGCCCGCTTCTGTACACGCTTTACACATATGATTGTGTTCCCAGTTACCCCAGCAATAAGATCATCAAGTTTGCAGACAACACAACGGTGGTGGGTCTGATTACTGCTGGGGAGGGAGAGTCGGCTTACAGGAAGGAGGTTGAGATGCTGACGGAGTGGTGTAGGGAAAACAATTTATTCCTCAATGTAAAAAAGACAAAAGAGATCATTGTGGACTTTAGAAAATGCAAATTGAACATCCAGCCACTTATTATTGAAGGGAATTGTGTGGAACAGGTCTCGGTGTTTCGATTTCTGGGAATGGAGCTGAGGGATGATCTAACATGGGGAGCAAACACCAAAGATCTGATGAAGAGAGCACAACAGAGGTAACACGTCTTGAGAATGATCAGGAAGAACAATCTTTCAAAGGACCTGCTGTTGGCATTCTACCACTGTACCATAGAGAGTGTGTTAACCTATGGTCTGTGTGTATGGTTTGGGAGTTGTACAGCTAGGGAAAGAACAATGCTGTCCAGGGTCAAAAAGACTGCAGAGGGGATAATCGGGCGTACTCTTCCCACTCTAGATCAAATCTATGCCACCAGGTGTTATAAGAAAGCAGTAGAGATTGGGCAAGATAGTACACACCGGAAATGATCTCTTTCAGCTTTTGCCTTCTAGAAGAAGGTATAGGGTCATAAAGACCAGGACCAGCCGCTTGAGAAATAGTTTCTACCCAAAAGCGGTTCTGGCTTTGAATACAGTGCAATGCAGTCTATGAGGGAGCTTCTGTATATAGTTTTTAGGGTTTTAGAGTTTTAGAGTTTTTAGAGTTTTAGAGCTTTTTAGGGGTTAAATGTGTATATGTGGCGTGGGAGTATGTTGATAATTTTGTATAGTTGTATTTTGTTTAGGTTTTGTTGGGTTATTAAGTGTTTTCCCCCCCAATCTCGTTGTTCTGTGCAGGACAATGCAATAAAGATTTATCTATCTATCTATCTATCTGATTTAATTGGCCTACTAATATTGCATCTCACTGTTAGATTTCATCCAATTTGTCATTCACAAGCTCTGTAGCAAGCTCACTTTGTAACAGACATTTCAAAGCCAGTTTATCATAGAGCATGAGACTGTACTAAAGAAGAGCTGCAGATAACATAAGAACAGAAGAAGGTATGACGCACGGTGGTCCTATTTTTCTTTTCTGAAGAAAGTGGGTAGCTGGTTTAGAAGAGAGAGCTGAGCATGGGCACTCCTGGAGCTATCTCATTTTTCAGAAACAGTACCATATCCAGGAGCAACTCCAAACTTTATGCCAGGTTTTCCAGAAGGAGTGCTCTCCCGTCCAGAAAAGACTGTAACCCCAATCTCAAAGTAGCTGCAGAATCTTGATAGAAAAAAGGAGTATGAGATATATTATACTTACTGTATGCATAAAATGTATTGTGAGGCTTCTGTAAGTGCAAAAGCAAGATCCTGTGCAGAAAATTAAAGTAAGATTTGTGATTATTGTTTACATAGTATGATAGAATTGCTGAGTTGGAAAGGGCCTTTTAGGAATCTGAAAGAGATATGACAGATGGCTGTCCAATTCTTTCTTATTGGAGCACTCCCCACCTCTTGTGGCAGTTGGTTCCACTGTTGTACTGCTCACCCTTCCTCTTTATGATTGTCTTTCAGGTATTTGAATAGTGCTATAATATCCCCCTTCAGTCTCCTTTTATTAAGGCTGAACATGCCCAGTTCTTTCAAAGGTAAAGGTAAAGGTCGCCCTTGCTCCAAGGCCAGTTGTATCCAACTCTAGGGTTCAGTGCTATTCTCTTTTTATAGCCAAAGAGCCAGTGCTGTCTGCATCTGCAGACTTTTCTGTGGACATGTGGCAGACATGGCTAAACACCGGAATGCATGGAATGCTGTTTACCTGCCCACCAAAGTGGCCCCTATTTAGGTAAAGGTAAAGGTTTCCCTTGCTTGAAAGCCACTCGTATCCGACTCTAGGGTTCAGTGCTCATCTCTATTTCAAAGGCGAAGAGCCACCGCTGTCTGCTTCTGCAGACATTTCCGTGGTCATATGGCAGGCATGACTAGACACCAGAGTACACGGAACACAATTTCTTGCTTTCAAACTGCTTGGTTGGCAGTTCCTTCATGTCATTCCTCAAATGGCTTGGTTTCCATTCCTTTGATCATCCCTGTTGCCTTACTGAATGATTGCTATGAATGTAACTGCTTTAATTCAAAAATTAATGGTTGCATTTGCATATGATGTTAAACCAGATATCCAGTTTTATTAGGCGAACATAATCCATTTTTTCTACTTTGTTGTCCCTGCCCATACAACTGCACTAATAAACCAGATATCAATAGCTTCGTATTATATATGAAACGAGATTGATGGTTTATTCTGTGTAAGTAAAATGAGATTTATAAACTCTTATTTAAAATGGCCTGTAATCCCAGGCTGTTTGGCATGCTCTTGAATTCAGATAATGCATATTAGGTGAGGGAGGATTGTAGACAAAAAGATAATAATTTCAAGCTATGAATTATCATACCTAGTTTGCTTATCCAATCATTTAAGTAAGAGCAGCAAGGCACATAGTGAATTTGTACAAGCGGGATGGTGGTGGAAATGCCTCCTCCGATCATTCATGTGTGCTCATGAAATGACTCCCTTGGAAACACCGTCCATTAGAACACTGTTAGTTCTCAACATTACATTGTATATAGAGACCTCTAATGGCCTATGGTAATGTTCTTTGGATTTTTCAGGCCATGGATACCAAGGTGTATGGTAGGACCTGTATATGTGAATTCAACCATCTAGTGTGATCATTTCCATCCTCTGCAGAATTGTTAATAACTGCTTTATAATCCAGTCCATGATGGTCAAATCGATAATGTTATTCAGAACAAATGGACCCCTTGAAGCAAATGACAAGTTATAGGCAAAATAGTATCCTTGATGGAACCTGCTATCTTACAGTACTACTTCTCTTTTCTTGTTTGTCTGTTTGTAATTTAGTACATTTTCTGCCCATTAGAATTATATAGTATAAAAATACCACCACACAACAAAAATAAAATATAGACAGGAGCAAAAGCCACCATAAAATTTGAGATTTGTGTTAAAATTGAAGAATCACAAAAAGAGTACACAGCATTCACTTCAATCCTAGTGGAATAGGGTCCCATTTACTGTGTTTCTACAGCAAAGTTTGAAAGTGCCATTCTCAGTTTCTTCAGGGGGAGTCCATTCCACAGTAAGGCTACTGTTACCAAAAATACATTAATTTCTACATTCTTCAAGTTCATTATGAAATGCAAAGATTTTAAAAGAAATGTTTTCATTAGCATGCTTGGCTGCTGTTGTAGTACAATAGTCTAGATCTGCCTTTCTAAAAAAGCAGAAGCCAGCAATTATATATGGTAGCATTATGGCCAAAGGTGGAGCAGGAGATGCTGCTTGAATATTGTTTGTCCTGGTGGGCAATCGTCCATAGGATCGCGAAGGGTCGGAATTGACTGTGCGACTGAACAACAAAAATACTTTACAATATCATCCTCATCATGTGCCATCAAGTCAGTACTGACTTATGGTGACTTTTCACAGGTTTTTAAAAAAGTAGATAATATTCAGAAGTTGTTTTTTTTTTAATTGACGAAAATAAGGAGGTGAAAAGAGCTGGAAAACTGAAACAAATCCTGTTTGACTATGCAATTTAAGTAGATTTATTTATCACTGGTATTTGTCATTAGGCCAGCTGTATCTATTCCAAATTGTGTGTGTGTGTGTGTGTGTGTGTGTGTGTACCATGTAGAGTTTGTACAAAAAGACTTTCAGATCCAAGTCCTTACTATTAATAAAAACTCAGAAGTTAATAATTGTTTTCTTCTTGATCAAAATATTATTATACAGGTATTTGCTGCTTTATTGCTGTGATCAGAACAATAAATGTAAAAATGAGGTAATCATCTAATTAGACAGCAGTTTTTTACTTGCTTTCTTACTTTTTCATAAGTTGTCTTTCCCCCAAAAAAGGGACTCAAAGTAGGATGCAGCAGCTAATAAATACATAGGTTTAAATCAAAATAATTTAAGTTATTAATTATAAAATAAACTGAAGAAATTATTTTTGTAAGAAAATGGACTTTATTGCAAAGCTAAATTCTACTTTTTCTACATCTAAACAATCATTAAAATTATAATAAACAATGTCCTCTGGATGTTTTTTGATTACTGCTGCCATCGTCCCTCCCTAATGGCTGTGATTTCTTACACCTGATAGGAATTGCAGTTTTTCTTTATTTCTTTATACCATTTCCAGAATTCTTGTTTCATAAGCTTTGACCTCTTACCTTGATCAAATGATTTGACATTGTGCTAAAGTTGATGACATCTCAGCTGTTGCCTTTTATTGTTAATTAAAAGTTCCAGATCCACTCATCCCCATATTTCCAAGGATATCTTGGGATCCCATTCATCCAGCGGGAAGCCTTTGGGGGCTTCAGGATGTGGGGAGGTTCTTTAAAGTCCCAAAATAATGTTTGGTAAAACTGTTGACACAGCAGACAATGGCAAGTTTCAGGCATTAAAGACTTCCCTCTTTCCATCTTAGATCGCCAAGGTTTTTCCATGTGTTGTGTGAAGAGTTGAGGTTTAGGGAAGAACTGTTAAATAGTCTCCTAATGTGTGTGCTCATTGAAGATGACAAATACAACTTGTACATAGTCACATCTCACTTTATTAGGTACACAGATAATTTTAGTTGAACATCCCAAAAAAAGTGAAACAAATACCAAACAAGCTAAGGTGTATTTATGGAGGGCATTTAGACTAAGAAAATAACTATGACTGTGACAAAGGCAGGAGTGAATGTCAAACAGGAAAAATGTATTAATCAAAAGTAGCTTGTTGGAAATGTTCTCATAATATGGACATTTTCTATTTCAAAATCCAGTCACAAGGCGTCACTGTTGTCTAAGGAAAGGTAGTGGAAGAAGGGAACTGGAGAGCTCCTCCCTCAGAGTGACTGGAAACCTTTCCCTGTCAGCCTCACAATAGAGATATCAAAGGACCAAATGCAACAGCCCTGGAATCTATTGAAATAACACCAGCAGCAATTGGGAAGAAATCTTAGAATCCAGCTGTTTGTTTTGTTAAGGAAACAGATTTTTGAAGAAGAAGGAGAGGAGAAACTGCATAGCATTGTGCCTCCATTTGCAATGGTTGTGTGGAAAGATGACTCCCTGGCAAAGCGGTTGCTGCAGCTGATTCTCCTCCACACTGCCTGGGAAATGGGGAGCGGCCAGCTCCATTATTCTGTGCCGGAGGAATCCCAGCATGGCACCTTTGTGGGTCGCATCGCCCAGGACCTGGGGATGGAAGTGGAGGAGCTGGTGCCTCGGATGTTCCGGATGGTGTCAAAAGGACGCAAAGACTACTTTGAGGTAAATGTGCAAAATGGGATCTTGTTTGTAAATTCCAGGATAGACAGGGAGGAGCTGTGTGGTGAGAATGCTGACTGTACCATTCCCCTGGAGATGATTGTGGATAAACCTCTGAGGATCTTCCATGTGGAGGTAGAAATCAGGGACATAAATGACAATGCTCCAGTTTTCCCTGCAGGTGAACAGATCCTGAGCATAGCTGAAATAATAACAGCTCCTGGCACGAGATTTCCCTTAGAAGGAGCTACTGATGCAGATATTGGTACGAATGCTCTCCTCACCTACAGGCTCAAACCCAGTGAATATTTTGGTGTGGAACAGAGAATGGAGGACCACCATAACACACCATTAGCTATTGTTTTAAAGAAGCCATTGGATCGTGAGGAGATCCCTGTACACTGTTTATTGCTCACAGCCACCGATGGGGGAAAACCAGAGCTCACAGGCACAGTCCAGTTGGTGATCCATGTGCTGGATGCGAATGACAACCCACCTGTGTTTAACCAGTCAGTTTACAAAGTGAAACTCAGGGAAAATGCAGCTAATGGAACATTAGTTATGAAACTGAATGCCACAGACTTGGATGAAGGCATTAACAGTGAAATATCTTATTCTTTTAGTAATAATGTACCTATGCATTTCACAAAAATATTTGGAATAAATTCCAATACAGGAGAGATCAGAGTGGTAGGGAAAGTGGATTTTGATGACAGAAGTGTATATGAGCTACAGGTTGTAGCAGAAAATAAAGGCATCCTGCCATTGTCTGGTCACTGCCAAGTAATCATCGAGGTATTGGATGTGAATGACAATGCTCCGGAAGTGTCTGTTTCATCTCTCTCTGTACCAGTGCCAGAGGACTCCCCACTGGGGACTGTGGTGGCCCTGATCAGTGTCTCCGATAAGGACTCTGAGGCCAATGGCCAAGTGAGCTGCTCTCTTTGGCCTCCTGGACTCCCTTTCAAACTGACGTCCACCTTCAAAAATTACTATTCTTTAGTGGTGGCTGAGCTCCTGGATCGAGAGCAGGAAGCTGAGTACAGGTTGGTGGTGATGGTACAGGACCATGGGATCCCATCACTGTCAGCCAGCAGTAGTGTAGTAGTGCCAGTGAGTGACATCAATGACAATGCACCCAGCTTTCTTCAGCCCATCTACACAGTCTTTGTGAAGGAGAACAACCCACCTGGTGCTCACATCTTCACAGTGTCTGCCTTGGACCCAGATGTGGCTGAGAACAGCCTAATCAGCTACTGGCTGGATGAGAAGCTCTGGCCGCTCTCAAGCTACATATCGGTCCACTCAGAGAGTGGGAAGCTCTATGCTTTACAGCCCTTGGACTATGAGGAGCTGAAGCTGTTGGAGTTTCAAGTGAGTGCTAAGGATGCCGGGCTGCCCTCCTTGTGTGGGAATGTAACCATTCAAGTCTTTGTGGTGGATGAGAATGACAATGTTCCTGCATTGTCCTGGCGTATTGAGGAGAAACCAATTCTTCTTATGGTCCCTGTGTCTGCTGGGCACATGGTGAGCAAGATCCATGCGCTGGATGCTGACTCAGGATATAACGCATGGCTCCGCTATGAAATGCATGAGGCGAATAGTGGTCTTTGGCGTGTGAGCCCATATAGTGGTGAGATCAGTACCATCCGCAGTCTGGATGAGTCAGAGGGTAGCAGGAGTTATAATCTGCTAGTTTTGGTGAAGGACCATGGCAAGCCTCAGCTTTCAGCCACAGCCACTGTGAGTGTGTCCCTGGTGTCAAGCGTCCAGGCCATCCATACTGATATCCGCCTTCCTAGGACAGGTGAGGGCTCCAAGCCCCTGACGGACAGTATCAATGTCTACCTGATCATTGCCATCTGCTCAGTGTCCAGTTTGTTCCTACTGGCAATTATCTTGTACGTGGCTCTGCGATGCCAATGTCGAGCCAAGGAACCCATGGTGTATGGTCCTGGCACTGCCACACTGGTATGTGCTAGTGAAGTGGGCAGCTGGTCCTATTCCAATCGTCACAGCCACATCCTAGCAAGTGTGGCAGGTGAGTCTGGTGCCAAGAGTGATCTCATGGTCTTCAGCCCCAACATTCCTGCTTCTTCTGAGAATGGGAAACAGGAGGACCTGCTCTGCGCAACGGTTAGTATTAACCATGGTAGGTTCACAGGTATTATATTTTCTATAATATGGAAAATAGTTTCTCCTTGCAAATTCAGTATGGTATTTTCATTGATTTTTCTACCTTACTTTTTATAGGTGGCCTCTGTGATCCCTTATTTTTTAAAATGATGATCCATATATTATACTGTATATACCATGGCACACACTCTGGTATGTGCCCTAAAGTCAACAGTTGTTAATATTATAAGTAGGATATCTTTCTCATGTTTAATACAGTTTTACAAGTTCTTTCTTCCTGGGGAATTTTCTTGTCTATGACACATCCATGAAACTTATTTTTGTCTATGTTACAATTTGTGTCTAAGTCATAAGCTTCCCTTATCAGTGAAACTCCTCTGTGAATTGTTTGCTAGAGAATTTCCAGGACTGAAAAAATTATCTGTGGTTCCATGGGAGGGAGAATAAGTATAAAACCACTAGTGGAATCTAGGCTTCTGTTCATGAAAGCTAATGTTTAATAAAACTTGTTAGTCCTTAAAGTGTTTTATCCTGACTTTTACTTCATACTCTGTATATTCCTTGCAATTTATTTGGGATTGTGCTACAAACTTTACTGCCTACTTTGTATTTCTTCATTGAAACAATGGCATTTTTATTACACATCATCACATTATCTCTGTAAATTAAATTTAAATATATTTTTTAAATTCCAAACACTGGGAATTTTCAAACTATATTTGTGGTTGTAAAGTTTTTTGCATATAAAATCAAGCAACAAACATGAAAAAGAACAATGTTCACTTACTTTACTTTAAGTAGAAGGTGTTGATTGCTATCTATACAGAAAAAAACCCAGTTAAAAATGCAATCCTGATGTGTCTTAATTCCTTTATTAATTGAAGGATTCCATAAATACTAATAATAGGTCATTTGGAGCATGCTATCATTTTGCAAATACATGATTGTGGTAATGATAGTGATGATCTGTTCATAAAAGGCATTCTATTCTGTCATATGCTTTCTCAGCATTAACAAAACATAATAAAGTGAGTAAGAACTGAAGGAAGAGCCCTGATAGATCAGAGTGAAGATCTATTTGATTTAGCATTCTGTTCGTACAATAGCCAAACTGATGCTTACGAGAAGTCCACAAGCACAAGCGTGCAACAACACCCTCCCATTTGTATCTCCCAGCAACTCATGTACAAGGTTAGTTTGGATATTTTTGATAAACGAGTTATATTAAAACTAGAGATTGAACCTATGTAATCAAATACTATGTAATCAAATACTAAATGGTAAGTCAACATTTATGTAAATCCCACCATCAGTGGATCTATTTTAGTTGAGATTAGTAATTGAATAGTTACCCTAATATATGAGCTACTGTTTCTGCCATTTGACAAATTGACTCTGAATGTGTTGTTATAACTTGGAAAATTTACTAACATATTCACGTGCCTTTCTTTTAATTACTGAGTCATACAGGTGCTATTATCAATGTGTAGATTGAGAGTTATATAGAAAAGTGTGTGTATGTAGATCTTTCTTTACTTGAAGATGAAATAAGGAAGGAGCTAATTTCATCTCACTTGCTTCTGCCACAAAGGCTTGGTTTTGTGAAGCCAGCAACCTGATAATCTGGATCAGGGATTCCCAACCTTTTGAAGCCGAGGACCGGGTCACACTCTCTCAGTCAGCTTCAAAGGCTGGATGGCCATTTTGCCCTTCCTTCATGATGGGGGTGGACAATTTGTCCTAACAGCTTCAAAGGGGGTGGCCATTTTGTTTCTCAAATGCCCTTGGAGGGGTGGGGGGGGGCCACATGAAATGGGGTTATGGGCTGGATCCGGCCCATGGGCCTTAGGTTGGGAACTCTTGTTCTAGATAGTGGGAAATAGGATAGGGCCCCTGATATTGACAGCAAATGATGAGCCGATTCATATGATATAAGACAGTCTAAAGCTGGTTAGGACTTCGTAAGTCAAAATTAGAATCTTGAATTTGTGTAGAAACAAAGATGAAATCAGTGATGTTGCTCCAAGAGAGTAGCAATATGTCTACAAAAGTTTATATCCACATGTTCTAACAGGATTTTCAAAATCACCTGCTGGAGTACATGATAGTACTCTAAATAAGAGATGCTTAAGGCATAAAATGACTGTGGCTAGATCTCCTTTCCTCAAGAAAAGGTGCAGCTACCTCACAAGACAAAGTTAGTCAAAAGTATTTTTGGTCCTCTACATTTTGACTTAGAAAAGGCATCAATATTTTGGTGCACAACTATATACCTGGTCTACCAGAGAAATCCTAACTCATTCAGAACAGTTTGTATCACCCAATCTGATTTACCTAGAACAGTGATGGCAAACCTTGGCACTCCAGCTTTTCTTGGACTTCAATTCCCTGAAGCCCAGATCGGCAGGAGTGCTGACATTGATGTCTGGGAATTGAAATCCAAGAACACCTGGAGTGCTAAGGTTCGCCATCACGGACCTAGAGGATATTCACAGAGGAAAAATACTGTTTAAAAGGACCAGTCTGTTAAAGATTATCTAAACTAATGGATAATGAGCTGTAGAAAGTGAACTCCTGACCAAGATCTGTCCATCTACTTTTGGAATGTTTGATCTGAAAATATATTTTTTAGTGTTAAACACTAGAAATAGGGATGATTATACTTTAATGATGAGGTTGAAGTGGAAATTATTGGAGCTATTGAATTCACATTATTAATTTGATAATTAAATTGTTAGTTTTAAATTAGACTAGGAATTATGGAGAAGGGCAAGTGAATTGTCAATACTGAACCCTACCTACATATCAAGTAGTGGTGCCCTTTATTGCTTTAAAATTCCCTCCACAAACTGGTACTTGTTTCAGATAGCAAATCCCATAACAATGTAGTTAGTTAGGAATGGTGAGCCCAAAAAGTCTACTTGTGAACTTGGAAAAGAATTTCTGTCCTAAAACGTATCTTTCACCCATCCTCAGAAGAAAATGTCACCAATACAAGAAATTTCCAAAGAAGGTAAAGATTTTTTTTAAAAAACTTAAAGCTTATGCTGCAAAAAAGCTTACTAATATTTAAAAGTGTTACTGGACTCTGTTCTTGAAGTAACAATAAAAAGTGCAACAAAAAAGCTACCTGTGCATCGAGAATAGCAACACCAACAACAATTACATTATATACCACCCCATAGTGCTTAGTGTACTCTCTGGGTAGTTCACAAGGTAATTAGCATTTTGCCTGCAACATACTGGGCACTCCATTTATCAGCCTTGGAAGGATGGAAGGCTGAGTCAACCTTGGCTCTCATCAGGATCAAATTCACAATGTGAGCAGTTTTGGCTGCAGTACAGTAGTTTAACCACTGTGCCACCAGGGCTCTTCTAAGGGAAGGCACCATGCAAGTCATCCCAGCTCAGTCTTCCACTCATGTTCAATGACTGGTTTTGCTCCCATTACAAACATCCAAATATGTTTTCCAAACAAAAATATCCATGAGAAATTGGAAGCCAGTAGTTTTCATGTGCATAATTGTACTATCAGAATGGTGGATGTAGTGGACTATTTGTGGTCTATATCGCTGTGCAAGAGACTGAGATAGTGTGTGCGCACGAGTCATCTGTATGTATGTGTTGGGTAACTTTTTGGTTTAGTAGACTTACTCTGAAGAATAGCTTCTATATTCTCTTGCTAGAGTGCTCCATGTATTGTCTCTCCATTTGAGGGGAGAGCATACACACAGCATGCGCCATCAGCAGAGTAAAATATCATGACGACTTACAGTTTTAACTAGTGAATATATTGAGAACAATTATCATTTTGTCCATTTAGCCAAAAACAAGTCATGGATTTAGCATTAACCTGTTAAAATTAGTGGCTGAAATTCTGTAGGCTGACTGCAACTATTTCAAATTCTGCATATATAAATATAAACAACACAATCCACCCTCCCCATAGATCCATCCTGATTTCACTTCCATTGATATGTCTGACTAGACATCTCGCCACGGTAATGGAGTAGACTTAACACTGAGTGTCAGGTGGCGGTTAACTAACCTGACTCCCTAAAGGGACTAATGGCTACGGGCAGATAAGCCCTTTTAGGTGAGGTCATGGCCCCTCTCAGTGAGCGTAGGAGGAACTCTGATTCCCAATGGTCATGGAAGTGGAAGAGGCCATGCCAAATGGACTGGCTGTGAAGGCTCACCTTGTCCATATCCTCAAGGCTGCAGCAGTCCATTGCAATCTTGGTGTTAAATCCTGCATGTCATGTTTCATATGTGCCGCAGGAGATGGCTCTGAGATCATAGTGTGTGGGTCACTTCATGGCAAGCTGGGATCCACCTTAAACAAATTCACACCAGTTACATTTTTCCTGCCTCAGGAAAAAATGCATTCTCGGATACGAGTTGCTGTCAATTACGACTTCCATTGATGTAGTGGAGTTCCATTTTTTTTAAAAAAAATACTGCTTGTCTTTCCTTTTACAGCTCCCTTGGTCAATAGGATTCTGCTCTTAAATATTTGGGGACGCCTCAGATAGCATGCAGTACATGGCACTGCAACAGAAAGTTTGGACAAGAAAAAATAGCATGTAGTGATTGTGCAAAAAGACCTTAAGCTCCAAGTCCTTGCTAATACTCACACTTTAGAAGTTAATTGTTGTTTTCTTCTTGTTTAAAAGATTAATTATGTTGGCTGATTTATTATTTTGGAAGGCCTTTTATATTTGTATTATGCTAGTGACATTTTGAAGTTCTTTGTTAAATCTAATATACATCAGAGCCTTGCTATTGTTATATACACCTGCTGTTTTTCAACACACTTCTCATTAAGTTGAGGTACTAGAAGATATGATATACAGTCCTCAAATGAAGTATGAGCATGGAGGTACTACATTTCTGTTCTGCATAGAGGTTTCTTTGATACAACATGCTTTCAGAATGGTCATACTGCAGTGGGTGAACAAAGGATCGAGATGTAAAGAGGAGGAGTTGATTATCTGTTCTCATCAAGACAGGAGTTTGCTAGTCTAAAGGCTAAAAGAAGTGTTCAGAGAAAAGTGTATTTCTTGTACTTGCAGTGTTTCATCTTCAGCAAAGAACCTCCTTTGTTATTTGTTTCTCTGCAAATAGATGTGGTGGTGGTGGTGGTTCCTTCCAATTCTGCATGGCACCTGTCTCTGCCACTACAGCATATCAGGAAATAGGGCTCTTCTTTGCTCTTGCAGCAATAGCATTTTATGAGGCTGGGATGCTAACCTGATGCCTAACCCTCCTCCTTTATCATCTGGGCTTGGGACTGCCAGTGGCGGAGTTAATAGACCTGAAAAGGTCTATTCCAATGAAGAAGTCATGCTTCTACTTTTCATGTGTTCTTACAATCTGAATATTTTTGCCATTAGAAGCACAGAACAAGTACATCTTCTAGAGCAGTGTTATTGAAATAAACTGAATATATCAGATATTTGGAAATATTTCCCACTGGCAAACTACAGCATACATATTTGGAGGGGAAAATAGTAAAGAACAAGTGTTGTATGATGAATTGAGGTTTAGGGAAGAAGCACACCCTCAACTCTGCCCTCTTCAGACAAGGAAGTACTTGAAAACAGCTTTGCAGTAACAGCTTGGGATAATAAGATTATGATTTGGGGTTGTTTGATAATATTTCAAAGCTCCCCCAAATGATCTATCAGAAAGGTAAAGAGTGTGGAGAAAAAGATGAGTCAGTTAATGTTGGGACTATCAGGTCAATATTTGATGTATCCATAAAAGAGAAAGAAACAGAGGTGAAGGAAATAACACATAGAAAGCCAGATAAATGTTTGGCAGGGAACTGAGAAGGATCCAGAGATGTGCAGTGAATGACTATTGAAGGTACTACAGGTTAGAGGCCAATTAAGAGCATTCAATTCTGAAAGCTCAACATATGACTTATTCCTAATCAAAATTAGATAAACAGAACAGTTAAATAGTCTTTCACGTGCTATGTAGCAACAAACCCTGCTTATACTTAAATATCCACAATCTATTATAGTTTCCTAATGTGTGTGCTGAATGAATGATGTCAAACAGATCTAGTTCATTGTCACATCTCACTTTAGGTAAAGGTAAAGGTTTCCCTTGCTCGAAAGCCAGTTGTAACCAACTCGGGTTCAGTGCTCATCTCTGTTTCAAAGCCAAAGAGCCAGCGCTGTCTGCTTCTGCAGACGTTTCCATGGTCATTTGGCAGGCATGACTAGACACTGGAGCACTCTGAACGCTGTTACCTTCCCACCGAAGTGGTCCCTATTTATCTACAGTACTTGCAATTTCTTGCTTTTGAACTGCTAGGTTTGCAGGAGCTGGGACAGAGACGGGCGCTCATTCCGTCCTGTAGTACTCGGGAATCGAACTGCTGACTTTCCACCTCCCAGTCAGCGTTTTATCCACTTGAGCCACTGTAGTCCTATTTCACTTTATTAGGTACATAAATAACTTTAGGTGACCATCACAAAAAAAGTGAAACAAACATATGATTTTGAATCACCAAACAAGCTAAGGTGTATTTATGAAGGCCATTTAGACTAGCTATGATTGTAACAAAGGCAGAAATGTATGACAAACAGGCAAAGGTGCAATAATCGAATTGAAAAAGTAGCTTGTTGTAAATGATTGTCGGAATATGAACATCTTCCATTTCAAAATTCAGTCACAAGGCGTCACTGTTGTCTAAGGAAAGGTAGTGGAAGAAGGCAACTGGAGAGCTCCTCCCTCAGAGTGACTGGGAACCTTTCCTGTCAGCTTCACAATAGAGATATCAAAGGACCAGATGCAACAGCTCAGGAGTCTATTGAAATGACAACACCAGCTGTAATTAGTAAGAAATCTTAGAATCCAGCTCTTCGTTGTGTCAAGGAAAGGGATTTTTAGAAGCAGAGGAGAGACTGTAGAGCATTGTGCCTCCATCTGCAATGGTTGTGTGGAAAGATGACTCCCTGGCAAAGCGGCTGCTGCAGCTGATTCTCCTCCACACTGCCTGGGAAATGGGGAGCGGCCAGCTCCATTATTCTGTGCCGGAGGAATCCCAGCATGGCACCTTTGTGGGTCGCGTCGCCCAGGACCTGGGGATGGAGATGGAAGAACTGGTGCCTCAGATGTTCCGGATGGTGTCAAAAGGACGCAAAGACTATTTTGAGGTAAATCTGCAGAATGGGATCTTGTTTGTGAATTCTAGGATAGACAGGGAGGAGCTGTGTGGAAAGAATGCTGACTGTACCATTCCCCTGGAGATGATTGTGGACAAACCTCTGAGGGTCTTCCATGTGGAGGTAGAAATCAGGGACATAAATGACAATCCTCCCCTCTTTTCAGTAAGTGAACAAATTTTTTCCATTGCAGAATCAAGATTACCTGGCTCTCGTTTCTTATTAACTGGTGCCTTTGATCCAGATATTGGTACTAATGCCCTGCTAACTTACAAGCTTAGCCAAAATAGGTATTTTATTCTTGATTCAGAAAATAATGAGGATCACAATACTTCTCCAGTACTTATACTTAAAACTCCACTTGACCGGGAAGAGACCCCTGTGCATCATTTGTTACTCACAGCCACCGATGGGGGCAAACCAGAGCTCACAGGCACAGTCCAGCTGTTGATCCATGTGCTGGATATAAACGACAACCCTCCTGTCTTTAATCAGTCAGTTTACAAAGTGAAACTATGGGAAAATGCAGCTAATGGGACATTAGTTTTGAAACTGAATGCCACAGACTTGGATGAAGGCATTAACAGTGAAATATCTTATTCTTTTAGTAATAATGTACCTCAGCATTTCACAAAAATATTTGGAATAAATTCAAATACAGGAGAAGTCAGAGTTGTTAGAAATGTGGATTATGAAGAGCTTAATTTGTTTGATCTTCAAATTGTTGCGGAAGACAAAGGCACCTTCCCATTGTCTGGGCACTGTAAAGTTTTTATAGAGGTATTAGACATAAACGACAATATTCCTGATATTTCAGTGACTTCTCTTTCTGTGCCAGTACCAGAAGACTCTCCTCCAGGGACTGTGGTGGCATTCATAAGTATCTCAGACAGGGACTCTGAGGTCAATGGGCAAGTGATCTGCTCCCTGTGGCCATCTGGAGTACCCTTCAAACTAGAGTCCACATTCAAGAATTACTACTCACTAACTCTCACTGAGCATCTGGATCGGGAGAGAGTGGCTGAGTACATGTTGGTATTGACAGCTCAAGACCAAGGCATTCCACCGCTCTCTGTTAGCACCAGCATTTTAGTGCCTATCAGTGACATCAATGACAACACACCAGCTTTCATGCAGCCCTCCTACACAATCTTTGTGAAGGAGAACAACCCACCTGGAGCTCACATCTTCACAGTGTCAGCGTCAGATCCAGATGTGGCTGAGAACAGCTTAATTAGCTATTGGATAGATGAGAAGTTCTGGCCACTCTCAAGCTATATCTCTGTGCATTCAGAGAGTGGAAAGCTCTATGCCTTGCAGCCTTTGGACTATGAAGAGGTGAAACTTTTGGAGTTCCAAGTGAGTGCTAAGGATGCTGGGCTGCCCTCTTTGTGCGGCAATGTGACTATTCAAGTCTTTGTTGTGGATGAGAATGACAATGCACCTGCAGTATCTGGGCCAACAGAGGAGAAGCCCATTCTTCTTGCTGTTCCTGTTATGCCTGGACACTTGCTGGGCAAGATCCATGCCCTTGATGCTGACTCAGGTTACAATGCATGGCTCCGGTATGAGCTGCATGCGTCTACCAGTGGTCCTTGGCAAGTGGGGCTCTACAGTGGAGAGATCAGCACCACACAAGTCCTGGATGAAGTTGAGAGCAGAAGCAGCCAAACTGTTCTAGTGCTGGTGAAGGATCATGGCAAGCCTCAGCTCTCAACCACAGCAACATTGAGTGTGTCATTGGTAGCCAGTGCCCAGGCTGTTAAAACTGATACTCAGCTTTCTCAGACTGGCGAGAGTCCCAAGCCCATGGGAGACACTGTCAATGTCTACCTGATCATTGCCATCTGCTCAGTGTCCAGCTTGTTTGTATTAGCAATTGTCTTCTATGTGGCCCTGCGATGCCAGTGTCAGGCAAAGGAGCCCATGGTGTATGGCCCTGGCACTGCAACACTGGTGTGTGCCAGTGATGTGGGCAGCTGGTCCTATTCCAATCGTCACAGCCACATCTTAGCAGGTGTGGCAGGGGAATCAGGAGCCAAGAGTGATCTTATGGTTTTCAGCCCTAACGTTCCTGTTTTTGCAGAGAATGGGGAGGTTAGAAGTGGGAAGGAGTTGGTCCCAGAATCTTCTGGACAGGTAAGTCAAGTAACTACCTGTAGAATCCTTCAAATGACATATCCATTTTAATTATATTGCTATGTTTGTGATATAGATAGTCTTATTAAAGAATGGTATGTTGTTGTTCCTTCAAAATGCCATTTCATGGTTGATAAACAGTAAACAACAGTAAACAACTGAGTGTTATTAAATGATTTGTTACCTGTTGTAGAAGAAATAGTTTCCACATTCAGTCCTATGTATTAGCTTCTCCATGACAAGGAGTTCCCAAGCTAGATTAGACAATCATTTATCCCACAGTTTGGTGTGCTGAGGGGGATTGATTGGCCTACTGTTTTTGAATCCCTGTGAGAGTCTCCCCCCCCTTTTTTTTAGGTGGGTAGTTGCATTCTAGTTTAGTCTATTCCCAGTGTGTTTGGTTGCTGGTAATGGAGCTTTGCAGATGTTGAAAGCTGCTTCCAGTATTAGTTTCTGGTATTGTGAAGTGGCATATTAGTAGGATTTTGGCAAACTGAGCACTTCCTCTGCTCTTCTGTGGAGGGCAGGGGAAGTGAAATTAACTTTTCTGATTCTGCTAGACCATCACTAATGTGTTGAATTACTTAGATTATTTTTTTTTAAAAAAAATTTCTTTACCTTTGTATGAAGCACAGTCCTCTTACCACCAAACTCCAGAGCTGTAAAGACAGAAAGGAGAGGCGCAAGGATCTTTTAGTGGTGATGTAGAAGGGGGAGGGAGAGAGATCTGAGGCTGGATTTTCCCATTCAAAGTAAGAGCACTTACTCCAGCCCTGGAAAAGGAGATCTTTCCTGTAGCATCTGAGACACAGTCCCAAGGATCACAGAATTTCACCTCTATAAATGATATGTTTATTAAAAACAGATTTACCTCTTAATGAGCAATTGCCTAGATTTTATCATTTGCTGTTTCTTTAACAATGTCAACAAAAACAACAGCAGCTGCTGCAGCAGCAGCAACAATAGTAGCTTGCTGCCAAGTCAATGTTGACTTAGGATGGCCCTTTCCATGGTTTACTGGGTAGAGAATATACAAAAGTGGCTTACCACTTCCTTTTTTGGGGAATCATCTGGGACTGTGCAGCTTGTCCACAGTCACACAGACTGGCTTTACTTGGAGGAGGCACAGTGAGGAATCAAACTCCAAACCTTGGGCTCTGCAGCCATGTACACAAACCACTTTGCTATCAAGCCAGCTTGTTTCTTATATAGCTGCAAATAAATGTCTTCAGATGTGCAAGTGTGTTCTAAATTACTCAGAAATAATTCTAACTGGTTTGAGTGGGAATTGTTTCTTAGTAACCAAACACAGACTTACATTACCACTTTGAAAGTAGTGAAAGTTGAATATTCCTGGCTTTAATATTCCTGCTGAGGTAGTTGAAGTACACTTCAAAGTGGGTACTCCACAGATATTCCTCTCACTTCTCAGGTTGAATCCTGCTTGAATAGGTACTATGTTATGTTGAGTGATTGGTTGTGTTGTTTGTATATATATGTTTTGCTGTTGTTGAACTGTAAGTGACTGCTCTAAGCCAGAACATATTATAGTATCAAAATAAAATAAAAACAATACAAGGATCAGCCATAATAATTTGGAATATCCCGAAGTACATGGAATATGTGAGTACATTAAAATGTAGTCAGTATGCAGAAGCAGACAACGCTGGCTCTTCGGCTTTGAAACAGAGATGAGCACTGAACCCTAGAGTTGGATACAACTGGCTTTTGAGCAAGGGAAACCTTTACATTTACCTTTGTACAATAAAGATATTAACATCATGTTATACAATTTTGTCAGGTGGCATACAACTGCAATGATAGTCAAACTAACATTTAGTAACATCGTTGGTAAACTGCTTCTGAAAACTTTATATCTTGAAACCCGTATGATGAGACAATCCAAAATAAAACAAATAAAACAAGAGCTTGTGCTGGAAGGTGAAGATTGAAGATCAAAAATGTACTGAATCACCTATTGGAGCTGAGGATAAGTATGACTAGTGCTATCTTTAATAAAACAACTGAACAATCATTCAGGTTTATAATCCAACTACAAATGCTGAAGAAAAAACTGAAAACTTTTATGCAAATGTCCATGATGAAACTGATAACACACCAAAACAAGTGATGCTGATAAGCATAGATGACTGGAACACAAAGATAAGAAATAAAGCATAATCAAACATTAGATGAGAGTTACATATGAAGCAGGAGAGCAAATCATAAAATTCTGGTAAGCCATGGTAAAAATATACATTCTTGAAGTAACCAACCAGATGATTGCACAAATTGATATAATAGCCAATATAGAAATCAGATAGATCATATAATTTGTAGAAATGGAGAAGCTGTAATCAGAAAAAAGAACATAGCATATAATAGCACCAAAATATATTAAAAAATGGTCCTGAAGAAGTCCATATTGGGAACTGATCTGCATCACTATACCCAACTGACCATGATCAAGAGGAATTTCGGACTCAAACTATGGACTAGAGAACTATGGACTGAATCTAGAAGTATATCCAGGAAAGAATAGGAAAAGACTACTCCTGTAGCCAAAGAAAAAGATAATGCATGATTGACTGCACTTTTAAAGCAAAGACTCACATATATGGAACACAGAATGCCAAATGTCCAAGTTATTCTGAATGAAGAGAGAAGCACTAACGCTATGGATTGTTCTGAAAGAAATGGGTGGGTCACAGCACTGGATATAGAGAAATAGAATGGTTCTTCACTGACAAAAGTATCAAACAAGTTTGTATTTTATCCCTCCATCTGTTCAGTTTATGGGCAGGATCCATAATTAGATTCAGTTGAAGAAAGAGAGAAAATTAATGGGAAAGCATCAATAATTTTAAACTTTACTGATGGCCCATACTACTTGCAATGACTTGTAAAGACACTGCATCACAAAATATATATATTGTCTGCTACTTGGTCTAATCCATGTGTCTTATACTAAATCAAGTGTGCTGAAACCAAATCTGAAGTCCGATTCTGCCTAGGATGTCAGGATGCATATAGACATGATTAGCTACATTTATTAACACAGCTGCACCTACTCATCTTATGCTCAAAACAGACTCACTATGGCTTAGCTGTACTATCCAATAAGGTGGTTTCACACTAGAGACAAAACCTTGGTCCATCTCACCTTATATACCTATTTCTGACATCAGCTCACTGACTTGTCCAGACATTCCTGGCTGCTGCTGGAACATGCATGCCACCAGGGGATGTGATTCAGCTGAGGTGGCAGCAGGCATAGTGGTAGCTGCAACTGTTATAATATTCCCATGTAAAACTACATTACCCAGTTACTGACCATTTGAACAGCTATAGCATGTCTATAACCTTAAAATCTGTAAATTATAGGCAAATTCTGAGTTCAGATTTGGAATCAGGACACTCGATATCATGCACATCACATGTGTTATTCCCAGCAGCAAAATCGTTGTTGTGCAGCTATTGAAGAAGGTGAAATAACAAAATGCAAAGCAGGTTTATAGTCGGACACTAAAAAGAAAAAAGCCATAGTTGCAGAAAAATTACATTAGTGTTGATAATAATGAAATTGAACTTGTTAAAGAGTTTCTGTACTTTCATTCAGTCATCCCAAAGGGAGACTGCAGCTGGAAAATCAGAAGAGGGCAGGAATTCAGAAAGGCAGCTATGAATGAACTAGAAAAGCTTGTCAAGTGTAAGGGTTTTTGCTGGAGAGGATGAGGGGGTTCTCCAAATGATGGTGATTTCAGTTAACAATATCAAGGTGTGAAAGGTGAACCATGAAGACAGTTGATAAGAAAAAATACATTCATTTGATATACAGGTATGTTTACTGGATACTGTGAACCATCAGAAAGACAAATAAAAGAGTTCTAGATCAAATGAAGCCTGATCTCTCAATAAAAGCTAAAGTAAGTTAACTGAGGATATTATACCTGGAACATATGAAGAGACAAAGTCTCACTGGCAAGGACAATAATGCTAGAAAAAATGGAAGGCGGTAGTAAAAGAGAAGACTTGTGACTTTATGGATTGACTCAAGAAAGCCAT
The DNA here is from genome assembly GCA_035047305.1 of Bradypodion pumilum. NCBI lineage: Eukaryota > Metazoa > Chordata > Lepidosauria > Squamata > Chamaeleonidae > Bradypodion > Bradypodion pumilum. The sequence continues at coordinate 184,558,801 of JAWDJD010000004.1, read as the reverse complement.
GGCCTTTAGCTTGTAAGAAGGAAAATAGATTGTCATGGATCAGATGAGTACATCAATTAACTGAAAAGAGGCAATCCTTTCTAAGGCAGTTCATCCAGAATGTTGTTTAAATTATATTTTTGGGCTGCAATTCTTTTAGTGTCGTCTTTCAATTTTACTCTAAAGTTGAATATTACCACTTCATATTCGGTATTACACTCCACTCTTATTTTGGCAGAGAGAATACAGTTTCTTCATCTTCTACTTCCAATTATGTAGTCTATTTGATTTCTATATTGACCATCTAGTGATGTCTGTCTGTTTAGTTGACTGAAGCAATTAACAGGTTGCTGGCTTTACAGAATTCTATGATTCATTCTTCCATTTTATTTCTGTTCCTGGGGCCAAATTTTTCAACAACATTTGGTTCTGCATGGTGCTCTAACTTACCTATAATTATAAACATGACTTGTTTTGATGTGTGATCAATTTCCTTTTGGATGCTTGCATAAAAGTATTCAATATAATCTTCAGCATTAGTAGCTAGAGCATAGACTTGGATGATGGTTGCATTGATAGGTTTTCCACAAAGTTTAAATTATATTATTTGATTATATTGTCCATTATAGAATCTAACTGCCTCAATACTAGAGCCACTCCATTTCTTCTGAGTTTGTCATTTCCAAAGCAGACCGCTCTGTAGTTGTCTGATTAAAAATATCCCATCCCTCTTCACTTTCACCAGGCATTGCAATGTTTATATGTTCCATTTCTTATTTTACAATTCCAGTTTACCTTGATGCATTCTTCTCATCTTCCAGGTTTCAATTGTATGTGTTTTGCAGTATTGGAATTTCCTTTCATTTCTGTGCATATCAGTCACTAGACATCCTTTCAGCTTTAATATAGATGCATTATTAGCAACAGACCTCCTCACACTCGACCTTTGCACATTCCCAGTAACTAATTGTGTACTTTCTGAGCTGCATGTTCCATTTTCCAGTGCTATCTCGTGTTTTCTGGACTGTTTCATCATAGAGTTTTTACAGTAAGGAAAGTTCAGTAGTTCTTCTGTGTGGTCCTAACAAAAATTAGTTGGAGTGCCACCACCTCCAGAGTGCCTCTTCCACCAGTATCAATTTCAGCTACCGCTGTTGTCCAGTAGCTGTCTTGAGCTCTTGTGGTACAATGATGAAATTGCTGTAATGAAGTCAAAACATCAGTTCTGTCCTGATGGGGCTCAAGATTGACTCAGCTTTCCATCCTTCTAAGATCTTAAAATGAGCAAACAACATTTTGTGGACAAAATGGTAATTACCTTGTGAACTTCCCAGAGAATACACTAAGCGCTATGGGGTGGTATATAAGTGTCATTGCTATTCCTTGATGAGAGTGAATGCTTCTTATTGGATTGTCTTATGTCTACTAAATGAACAATTCGCAACGAAGCTTTTCTACTATCCATACATTTATACGGTTTCTCCTCATGTTGGCTCTTTGATTTGAGTGTAGATGTCCACTCCGACTGAAGTTTTTGTATGGTTTCTCCATTCTGCCCTCTCACAGTTCCTTCCTTGTTTGAATTCGCAAGCTGAAATTTCTCCCAAATTCCATGCATTTATATGGTTTCTGTAAAGTCATAGAAGGGGAAAAACCTACTCCATTACAAATTTCAGTCACGAGGGGTCACTGTTGACCAAGGATCTGTTTAAGTAAGACAGAAAATTTAGAGTGCCACCCTCAAATCAGACTGCACACTCAACCTGCGAGATCACAGAAACCAGACAGATGCAGCTTCAATGGAAAAGATTCAGCGGATTTCACCGATGCCACTTCTGATGAACCTTCTGGATTTTGCTCTTCACTCCTTTAAGGAAGAGGACTTATAACATCAAGAAACATAAGGAAAGATTTCGCGTCTCCATTTGCCATGTTTGCTTGGAAAGCAGATTCTGTGGAGAAGCAGATACTGCAGCTGCTTCTGCTCCACACTGCCTGGGAAATGGGGAGAGGCCAGATTTATTATTCTGTGCCGGAGGAATCTCAGCATGGCACCTTTGTGGGCCGCATTGCCCAGGATCTGGGGCTGGAAGTGAGTGAGCTGGTGCCTCGGATGTTTAGGATGGTCTCCAAAGAACAGGGGGAGCATTTTGAGGTAAATATACAGAATGGGATTTTATTTGTCAATTCTCAGATAGACAGGGAGGAGCTGTGTCCCAGCATTGTTGTGTGCATTATTCGCCTGGAGGTGCTTGTGGACAAACCCTTAAGGGTTTTTCATGTGGAAGTAGAGATTGCTGACATAAATGACAATGCACCCATTTTCCCTGTTACAGAGCAGCTCTTTACTATTGCAGAGTCTAGCATTCGTAATTCACGCTTTCCACTAGAGGGAGCCTCTGATCTGGATATTGCTGCAAACTCTCTGCTCAGCTATAAACTTAGCCCAAATCTACACTTCACCCTAGAGGTACTGGAAAACCCTGATCAAAGTGCATCATTATTTCTTGTTCTGCACACACTTCTTGACAGAGAAGACTGTGCTGTTCATCATTTATTACTCACAGCCTTTGATGGAGGCCTACCACAGCTTACTGGCACAGTCCAGCTGGTGATTAATGTGCTGGATGCAAATGATAACCCTCCTGTATTTAACCAGTCAATTTATAAGTCCCGGGTATTAGAAAACTCAGATAATGGATTATTAGTAATTAAACTAAATGCCACAGATTTAGACGAAGGAGCCCAAAAGGAAATTACATATACATTGAGCCACTATTCTCCTACAAATGGAAAAGAAAAATTTATTCTTGATCAAAAGACTGGGGAGATCTATGTGAAGGGGAATCTGGATTTTGAAGATAGGAATTTTTATGAAATACAAGTTGAGGCCAAAGACAAGGGGATTCCTCCATTATCAGGACACTGCAAAGTTTTGGTTGAGGTTCTGGATCTAAATGACAATGCACCTGAGATTTCAGTGATGTCTCTGATCACACCTGTACCAGAAGATTCTCCTCTAGGAATGGTGGTGGCCCTTATCAGTATCTCAGATAGGGACACTGGTTCTAATGGACAAGTGAGCACTTCCCTATGGCCTCAAACTGGAATACCTTTCAAACTGGACTCCACTGTCAAGAATTACTATTCACTGATACTGGCTGAACATTTGGATCGGGAACAGGTGCTTGAATACAAAATGGTAGTGACAGCACAAGACCAAGGGGCTCCGTCGTTGTCAACCACCAGCATCCTTGTAGTGCCAGTGGGTGATGTGAATGACAATGCACCTGCTTTTGCCCAATCTTTATACACAGTCTTTGTGAAGGAGAATAACCCACCTGGTGCTCACATCTTCACAGTGTCTGCTTCAGATCCAGATGTGTCTGAGAATGCCCTGGTCAGCTACTGGATAGATGAGAATCTGTGGCCACTCTCAAGCTACCTCTCTGTGCACTCAGAGAGTGGGAAAATCTATGCTTTGCAGCCCTTGGACTATGAGGAAAGGAAGCTTTTAGAGTTGCAAGTGAGTGCTAAGGATGCTGGGCTGCCCTCCTTATGTGGCAATGTGACCATTCAAATCTTTGTGGTAGATGAGAATGACAATGCACCTGCAGTGTCATGGTCAGAGGATAAGACCATCTTTCTGTCAGTCCCTGTGGCTGCTGGTTATGTGGTGGGCAAAGTCCATGGCACAGATGCCGATTCTGGATACAATGCATGGTTATGCTATGAGATGCTTGATGCAAACAGTGGCCCTTGGCAGGTGGGACTACATAGTGGAGAGATCAGCACCACCCATGCACTGGAGGACACAGAAGGTGGCAGCACCCAGAATCTGCTGGTTTTAGTGAAAGACCATGGCAAGCCACCACTGTCATCTACAGCCACATTGACTGTATCATTGGTACTGAGCTCCCAGGGTGTCCAAAGTGATGCTTACCTCTCCAGGATAGCAGGAAATCCAAAGCCACTGATGGACCCTACCAACCTCTATTTGATCATTGCTATCTGTTTAGTCTCCAGCTTATTCCTGTTGGTGGCCTTAGTATACATGGCCCTACGATGCAATTGCCAGGCAAAGAAGGCAATGGTCTGTGGACCTGGCACAGCAACACTGGTATATTCTAGTGAAGTGGGCAGCTGGTCATATTCAAATCGCCACAGCCATATCCTGGCAGGAGTGAGTGGGGAACCGGGCACCAAGAGTGATCTCATGGTTTTCACACCCAACATTCCTGCTTGTGTGGACAGTGGGGAAGTGGGAATTGTGAAGGAGGCAATTCCAAATTCGTCTTGGCTGGTGAGTTAGGAAGATTGACTTAGTCCTTCTGTTTTGGCATGTGTGATATGATTAGGCTTTCCCATGTAAGTGTTTTAAAAAATGATGTCCATTTATGATGTTGCAGAAGCAGTGGTCGTAACAACACTATTAAAAGATAAATAAAAGTGGTTACCTATATAACAGAATTCACTAATAGTAGCTATTCCTTTGAAAGTGATTTTTTTTGCATGTAGGCTTACATGTAACTTTTCTCTAAAAAGCAGAGCAGACCAGGTTAAATAACAGTATATTCTGAAACATGTTTCTCTTGTTCTACCAAATGATCTAGGCAACCAAGGTGTGAATTTGTTGAAAAGTGAATGTTGGGTTTTGAATGAAAAAAGAGTGAGGTATTTTCTGTTTTTTGGTAAATTGTGGTCAAGTCTAAATTAGTCTGCATAATGGTTTGGTTTTTCACCTTTTATAAAGCGTTGAGGAAAATGAATTGTAACCAAAATAATAGGCTATTTAATTACTTTGTAGGTAAATAACAGTAAGCCTTTAAACCTTGATTTTGTGCCTAGCCATTCTCATGTTTCTAAATAAATATTAAACTGTAGTATGGTGCATATAATTTGTACTGTTTCATAAACGTATGTTGAACAGTTATCTTTGAAGTTTATTGTGATGAGATCAGGATGATTTATTCATTACAGTCAACCCTGTAATGTACCACGTGTTCCCCCGCATAACAATGTTTTTAGTGTCATTGTCCAGACGACACTAAAATAACCATCATTATCTGGACAACAATGCTAAAAATGTCTTTATGTGGGAAACTCCATAGAAACCCGCATAACAACAAAAAAATGCTTAGCAACGCTACTTGGGGAACCAAGTAACGTCGTTATCCGAGGGTCTACTGTATCTTACTTTAAACATACTGTATCTTTACTAGAGCAGGCTAAGGCCAGCATGACACTTGCAAAAAATTATATTTTCCCAAGTATCATGTTAGGGAAGAAAGGATGAACTCATAGCGATTAAGAGTCACATGGTTTTATAATTAAAACATATTATGTTCTTGTTCTTTAAATTTCAGATATGCATGAGGGAGCTTTGTTAGGTTTTTAAAACTGGCACGATGGCCATGGGGAAAATAATGTTATAGCAATGGTGATTTTTGCTAGTGGGTAAAATCCAGTTCCTTGGCATGCCTTGTAGGAAGACAATCAGCTTGTGTAGTTGTGGAAAAGATAGATGGTCCCAGTGTTCTACCAGAAGAAGTAAATGGAAAGCCACCTTTGAATATATCTAGAAAATCCTGGAAGGTATTTATTTATTTATTTAAACCCTGCCTATCTAGGGGATTTTTCTACTCTGGGTGGCTAACAGCAAAGTATTGTTATATAGAGTCACCATAATTATACATCATCACCATCATGATCAGACTACATTAAGGATCTCCAATTGTTGAGGAGAATGATAAAATAAAATTATTAGATAAGACAACTTTGAATGTATTGATTATTTAAAGGACTACATTTTTGTGTTCCTTTGTTCATACAGTACTGTACTTGACTAATACCACTGTGGAAATTATTAGAACTCTTGAAAAAGTCAAAAAGGTGCAGAGGTTAAGGTGGTTTGACCCATTTGTATGAATCCCCTGGAGTATTACTAATATGTAGTAAATTAAGCAGGAGCTGAAATATAAGCAGACATCTTTGAAGGGTTATTTCGGTTGCTTCCATAGGTCAAACTTCCAACAGAGTCAGATCTTGACTTAGCAAAGCTTGACTTTACCAAAGCCTTATGGGAATTCCCATTTCAGAAGTGTAGCTAGTCCAACAAAAATATCTTGTCTTTCATAAACCTCCAGAGTGGAAGAGAAAGAGAATGATGAGTTGACTGCTTATTGAACTGAAAGAAAACCAAAAGCCAGCAAAGGAAAAGCAGTTGTTTAGCATGTAGTCTTTGTTGTTATTTAGACCTATATACAGATATTTATGAAGAAGAAACCAAGCAGGCTAGATTTGGTTTTACTACTCATGAAGTTTTCAAAACATCACCAAAATCCCAGGCTGTTGCATTTGTCAGAGTTTGGTTTGTTTGACAGTTTGTTTGGTCTTGATTGATCTATTGTCATAACCATGAGGATTGACTGACTGATGTTTGATCTTTCAACTAGCCATTCTACACCAGCAGACCGTCTCATTGTTTTTCCAGTTGTTGCTCTTTATAGTCTTCACTTCTAATTTACATGTAATATTTTACTGCTACTGACCATACAATTATAATATAATAATTTATTTATTACACTTGATTTTAGCCAAAAGGCCGAGAAGTGATTATTTATTTATTTATTGTATGATGAACTTCAGTTATCTACATTAATGCTCAGATATACAGTGAGCACAAAAATGACCATCTCAAGTTCCTAACTAGAGTTCCACATCTAGGTTTGAAAGCCATTGAAGGGCTTCATCTGTGGCACTATGCAAGTCTTACAATGTGCCTCTAAACACATGTAAGGGACACTTAAATATAATGTGGGCTATAGTTTGGCCTTCTTCTCCACAATCACATTGAAAAGAGGACTTCCATCCCCATGTGAACAGAGTGGCTCCGGTTATACCACAGCTGGTCCTCACCCTGTTCAGCATCCAGCTGGCTGCTCTCAAGGGTTCTTGACTATCTGGTGGTGGGGAATTAGGGATAGATGTTGCCAGAGTTCCATCCAGGCATCTGAGATATTGAAACGGTTATTCTGTAGTTTAATTGCACTGCGCCAAGCAGGGTATCTAGATTTTAATTGTTGGGCAAAGGGGGCTGTTATATCCACATGGATTGGAAGGAGAGGGTTGTTTACTATTTGTAATAAAAGTAAATAATAATAATATAATAATAATCCAAGTAGTCATTTCTGTAATTTTCATCTGTGTTTTTCATTATCACCTTTCTAGAAGTCTTTGTTTTTCCTTTCCATTTGTTAGATTGATTGGTATGCCTTCCAATTATTGGATGTGTTTTTTTAGAGGTTCTCCAAACATTTTTCGGTTTAGGAAGGTTGTGGTGGCTTAATTAAAATATCTTGGATTTCTATCTTTTCTTTCAGTTCACAGCATTGCTCTATTGTAATGAGAATGTTCTCCAGCGATGTCTGTGTAATGTGGAGCTTTATTTTTGTTAATTTTTTTGGTGACTCTTTTATTCTTTCCTTGGGGAAGGGGGTGAATTTAGGAGAGAGAATGAAAGAGAGAGAGTTTTCTATTCATCAGAACTTTGATGGTGTTTTATAAAGGAAAACAAGAATGAGCACCTTTGTTTTATCTATTCTAAATTTCAGTTTATTACCCTTACTAATATCAGACACTCATTCACCTTTCTCCCTTTTGGGCAGAAAAGAGAAATAAGGTTGGGTGTCCTCAGCATATTGGAAACACTAACTACCAAAATACCAAACAATCTTACTAAGCAACTTCAGAAGACACAAAGAGAAAGCAAGGTGAACACTATTTGCTAATAACCAAGGCTTTGAACAAAACTTCCTCTGAAACCAACACTCCGAGAAGGATCAGAATGGAGTAAAACAGTGCTTCCAACTTCCAAATGAAAATTGCTAGCAGCACTGAAAGCAACAGAATTAATATGATCAAGTTCCATATTCAGTTACAGAAATAAATGAAAAGAATGGTTAATATACTGCCAGGGAAAATAAATAGCACACACCATATTATTTACATGCAGGTAATTACAAGAACAAATTTTCTAATAAATGAGAAAGAATACTATATTTTGAATATAGGAAATTATCATGCATGGAGGAACAGACTCATAGAGAAGTGCAACCAGATACATGAGGCAACCCAACTTGAACTCTGTATACAGTTTCTGATCACTCGTGGTGCAGAGTCTGGTAACCAAACTGATCAGAGGACCAGAGCAACTTCTCTATAAGTAAATATGACAACATGTAAAGTTAACTAATTTTTTTAAACAATAAGTGGTTAGGGAGATATATAAACTTAAAGATGTCATTGATTTTTATTACTTTTCTATAACTAAGTCTAGACCCAACCTGTGAGTCTTAAAAATTAGTAAAAGTATCCACAATGCACAATTTTTTTTTTGCATGGAATACTATTGGAAAATAATACAAGCAAGCTGCACATAAATTTCAGAATAAATTTATTACATTCATCTAAGTTTGAAAGAAAGTTTTAAAAAATCAAAGCCTATGTGGCATTTATATTGCTTGTCACAAGATGTCGCTACCTGCTTAAAATCAAAATGCCATTTCCAGACAAAGATCAAAGCCCCTCCCAGAAATACAGTAAGGAGAGTGTGGAAGAAGCTCAGGATGGTGGCATGGATACGGCAGTATAACAACTGGCTATTTTATATCACTTACTGCTGACCCTGGAGTGTGGATTTCATTTTCTTCTTTTTCCAAGGGAGTAAAACCTACCATTAGCCATGACTGTTTTGCACCCATGGCCCCTGGTGAAGAGCTGGATGCTGCAGCTGGTTCTGCTCCAAACTGGCTGGGAAATAGGGAAGAGCCAGCTCCATTATTCTGTTCTAGAGGAATCTCAGCATGGTACCTTTGTGGGCCGTGTCGCTCAGGATTTGGGGATGGAGTTGGAAGAACTCATGCCTCGGATGTTCCGGATGATCTCTCAAGGCCGTGGTGACTATTTTGAGGTAAATCTTCAGAATGGAATTTTATTTGTTAATTCACGGATTGACCGTGAGGAGCTGTGTGCCAAGATCCCTAGATGCATGATTCATCTGGAGATGATCCTAGATAAACCCTTGAGAGTCTTCCATGTGGAAGTAGAGATCAAGGATATCAATGACAATGCTCCTATATTTCCAGCAGCTGAGCAAATCCTGATGATTTCTGAATCTAGACTTCCGGATACATCTTTCCCACTAGAGGGAGCCTCTGATGATGATATTGGTTCAAACTCTGGCCTCACCTACAAAATCAGTCCAAATGAATATTTTACTTTGGATGTTCACAACAATGAGAAGATTGGTGAGTCCTTAGTTCTTGTATTAAGAAAACCTCTTGATAGGGAGGAAATTCCTGTATACCATTTATTACTTACAGCCACTGATGGGGGTAAACCAGAACAAACTGGAACTGCACAGCTAATAATCAATGTGTTGGACACGAATGATAATGCACCATTTTTTAATCAGTCTGTTTATCAAGTAAAACTTTTTGAAAATACAAAAAAGGGAACATTACTAACCAGTCTCAGTGCAACAGATCTTGATGAGGGAAATAACAAAGACATTACATATTCTATTCGAAGTGTTAATCCACACAGTTTAGCCACATTGGTGAATTTAGATCCAAACAATGGACAAATGAGATTAACTGGAGATATTGATTTTGAAAGCATAAAGTTAGGTGAAATTGGTGTAGACGCAACAGACAAAGGTGCAGCCCCAATGAAGGGGCACTGCAAAGTTCTGATTGAGGTGTTGGATGTGAATGACAATGCTCCAGAGGTGTCAGTTTCATCCCTCTCAGTTCCAGTGACAGAGGACTCCCCACTAGGGACAGTGGTGGCTTTGCTCAGCATTTCTGACAGAGACTCTGGTGCTAACGGGCAAGTAAATTGTTCCTTACAACCTCCTGGCCTCCCCTTCAAATTGTCATCTAATTTTAAGAACTATTATTCTTTAGTACTGGCTGAGCTCTTGGATCGGGAGCAGCTGGCCGAGTATAGGCTGGTGATAATAGCACAAGACCAAGGGGATCCATCACTTTCCACCAGCAACAGCCTGATTGTGCCCATCAGTGACATTAATGACAATGCACCCACTTTCATGCAGCCTTCCTATACAGTCTTTGTCAATGAGAACAACCCGCCTGGCGCTCACTTCTTCACAGTAACTGCCTCGGATCCAGATGTGGCTGAGAATGCCCTAGTCAGCTACTGGATAGATGAGAATCTGTGGCCACTCTCAAGCTACATTTCTGTGCACTCAGAGAGTGGGAAGCTCTATGCTTTGCAGCCCTTGGATTATGAGGAGATTAAGCTTCTCCAGTTCCAAGTGAGAGCCAGGGATGCCGGGATGCCCTCTCTCTGTGGTAACGTGACAGTTCAGGTCTTTGTGGTGGATGAAAATGACAATGCACCTTCAGTATCCAGGCCAGAAGAGGCCCTTACCCTAGTAGGGGTCCCCATACCTGCTGGACATGTGGTGGGGAAAATCCATGCCTTTGATGCTGACTCAGGCTACAATGCATGGCTGTGCTTTGAGCTACATGAGGAAAGCAATGGACTCTGGCGGGTTGGGTTGTACAGTGGAGAGATAAGTACAACACGGGCTCTGGATGAGGCAGAGGCCAGTAGCAGCCACAATCTGCTGGTGCTTGTGAAGGACCATGGAAAGTCTGTGTTGTCTGCTACATCCACATTTAGCATATCGCTGATCGCAAGTGTCCAGTCTCCTCACATGGATGCCCGTCTTCCAGGGTTGGGAGTAAGCCCGGGTGTCTCTGTGGACAATCCCAACATCTACCTAATTATTGCGATCTGCTCAGTGTCCAGTTTGTTCCTGCTGGTGATTGTCGTGTACGTAGCTCTGCGGTGCCAGTGCCAGCCAAAGGAGGGAGTAATGTATGGCCCTGGCACAGCCACTTTAGTTTGTGCCAGTGATGTCGGCAGCTGGTCCTATTCCAATCGCCACAGCCACATTCTGACAACTACCACAGGGGAGTCTGGTGCCAAGAATGACCTCATGGTTTTCAGCCCTAACATCCCTGTTTTCGCAGAGAATGGGAAGGAGTTGGTCCCTAATGCATCTGGGCAGGTAGGTTACCAGGAAAGTTTCTGCACTATTTTCTCTTGCCCATACGTTACCCCATTAAATCACAATCTCTAAAAATAAATATCAGCCCTAGGACTGTTTCCAGGGAATGAGCAAGTTTCCTTCCTCACACCAAAAGAATTCTGCATTCATTTTCCATGAATTATTTTGCAGACAGAAATGAGCATACTTATTTATAATGCATATGCCCCCTGGCAGAAAACCAATATATCTTTTTGTATCTTAGAAAGTGTAGACTTTTTCGTTGCTGAAATTAGGAATTACATAAATTGAAGAGCTTTGTTTTAAGGGATTAATGTTGATGTTATTAATTTGTTTCTGGATCTCATTTTTTAAATACCTGGTGCTTTGATTACCTTTCTATTATATGACTGTTGATATTTTAATAAATAGTTATTGTACTCAGTATAATGTAGTCTTTAAAGTGGTGGACTAAGATTCCAAAACCTTGGGTTTTACCAGTGCCATGGCGGGTGGGTTGGGGAGGAGGAGGTAGATAACCAATGATCTAGAAAGGCTGCAAGGAATTCCATGTCTATTTTCTCTGCATTCGTGTTTTGCTAATTTTAATGCAAGTGCTGCTTGATAAACTTCAGAAACTGCACTCAGAATTAATAGCAACAGGGACAGCATCCTGTTGCAGAAAATCACATGCACACGATTTCCAGCAATCCCTTCAGCAGGTTGTCCTTTGTGTCAATTTGTGATCACCATACAGGCAACCCGTCCCCAACCAGGTACATGAAGAACAGGCCACTGGAAGGATAATCACCTCCTATGGTGGACTTTGCATTCTATGCCCCCCTAACAAGATTCTGACCCTTGTGAATAAGTTCACAAGTACAAACATATGTTGATATGCAACATGAGTGTATGATCTACTGAAGAGTGGCTTCTTTAGTGCTGGCTGTGCCAGGGCCATACATTACATGTTCTTTTAACTATTGGCTTGTTTAGGTAATGCTAATTTAAAGCAAATAATTTAAAGCAAGTAGTGTTTTATTCCAATACTGCATTAAAATGTTTGCTTACTGCTTTGAGTAAGCATACATTTTAATGAAGTATTGGAATAAAACAAATTATCAGGTTCAGCCCCCTAGGAAGCAGGAAAACCACAGCTAGGGCATCTGTGAAAGGTAACCATCCAAGCTACGTTTAAAATCCTTCCATGTCTTCCAAAGTAGTCAATTCAATTGTTGAGCAACTTACATTATCACGATGTTCTTCCTAACATATAATTGAAATATCTTTCCCTGTTATTAGAATCTGTTATTTAAGAGCTTACCTTTTTAAATGGGCAATAAAGCTTGTTTCATCTTCCATTTGACAGCACTTAATTTTTTAAAAGATGTCTGTCATATCATCTCTAATCCTTTCCAACCCCTGGAATAAACATACCTACCTCCTTCGAGTAATAAACATACCTAACTCCCTCGAGTAATGAAAAAGAAAAGGAAAAAACCATCTGGGGAAGGGATGTGGAAATAAATCTCAGGAGGCCATTGTCATTTCAACCATTCCCACCTCACTTACTGTTTCTTCCCTGTGTGTAATGATCAGATCCAGAATAATCAATCTTCTTGTTGCTTCTTCACTTTCTGGAAGATTAGGTTTTGGGCAAGACAAGTGAGAAATTTGTCAGATCAATATGTATTATTGATCTTAGTGTAGGCCTAAATTACCGGGCTGCAGAGACGATTGTTAACACCAACGATGTTAAGCTGCCGTTTTTCTTATCTTTCTTTTCTTTTTTAAGTTTTCAACATGGGCAATGTAATATGTTCTATTTTCAAGATGATTCTTTCCCAGTTGCCACAACATGTTATAAGTGTTCATTCTAATGACAGGCCTGTATATGGGTTCTATTTTCATAATGCAAATAGGAAAGACATCCTGGGATCTTGAAACTTTTTATCCAGAAAGAATAAGTGATGTTGACTCACAGCAAACATGAAAAAAGAGGAAATTTTGGAGGCTAGGGGCACAACTAGAGATATGTATAAGGATGAAAAATGAAGGATTTAAATATTACAGGTTCAAAGATATCTTCAGTTAGTTACTTGGTGGCCCATACAGCTAAAAGCTTTGTACTAATGTTATATATTACATTTGCAATAATCTGAAAAATGTAGAAGCACCTTTCCTGTATTTGTTACACTTTTATTTATTTATTTACATACCACTCATTTTGATACATTGTATCCAGTTGATTATTAAATAGAATTTTCCCCAAAATATATTTTAAAAACCTGTTCATGTTTAGTATTGTATTTCTGTAAGGAATTAGTCCAAATTTTATTTCCTTAAATTTAAATAACAAATGTATACCTTAAAATTTAAAGAAAGGGAGATGGAACTAACTAGAAATGATATTACTTGATTTATTATTTTTCATCTTGCAGGAACAAAAAAGGAGTTGGTTATGGTTTGTGAATTATCTTTTTTACGTGCCTGTATCACTGCTTGTAATATGTCTATAGTTGCTCACTGGGACAAAACTGGTAGTCTGAAAATCATGAGTCAGAAACCAGCTACCTCTTGTTTGGGAAATTTAATCTTTCAACAAGTGGCAGAGTAATGAATGTTACTGTGCTGGTAGTAACTTTCATTTTAATTTTCCAGCTTTGTTTGTTTATCAACTGGTGAGTATCTAAATAACTTCATATTACTAATTTCATTTTTTGGGTAGCTCTTGCACCTAATGCTTCCTTTAATAAACATTACACTGTACATTTATCAGGAGTTTAGTTTTCATAGAATTATAGAATAAAGGAATTGGAAGGGGCCTTTTAGGCCACCAAGTTCAACCCACTGTTCAATCGCCAGTTGTGCCCACTCCTGGACAGGGACTCCTTGCTCATGGTCACTCATGTTCTGGTCATCTCCAGATTAGATTACTGCAATGCACTCTACATGGGGCTGCCCTTGACGACCATTCAGAGGCTACAGCTGGTGCAGAATGCGGCTGTCCGGGTGGTGATGGGGTGTGGGCGTTATGTCCGCACCTCCCCACTACTCTGGGAGCTGCACTGGTTGCCAGTTTGCCTCCGGGTGCAATTCAAGGTGCTGGTTTTGACCTTTAAAGCCCTATATGGCAGTGGGCCAGGTTACCTGAGAGACTGCATCATCCCAAGAGTGTCTGCCCATTCAACCAGAGCGGACCGGAGGGGCTCCCTAGTTGTGCCTTCAGCTAGAGGGGCTCGCCTCTCTGCCACACGGAGGAGGGCCTTCTCCATGTCCGCTCCAGCCCTATGGAACCTCCTGCCAACAGAATTGAGGCTACAGACAGAATTGCTGCCTTTCAGAAAAGGTTTGAAGACCTGGCTGGTGGGGCAGGTGTGGGGCCCTAATGGGAATACGACCCTGGCCTGCTGGCTCATCCCCAACTAGTCCAGTTGTGCCCTCCTTCTGTGTCTTTGCATTTCACCCCCTCCTTCTTAGTTTTTAGTTTTAAATGGGGTGGGAGTAATGAGGGTGGATGGATGGGTGGATGATGGGATTTTAACTTGTTTTTATATGTTTTTAACTGTTGTACGCTGCCCTGAGTCGGGTTTTTACCTGAGTGGGCGGCATAAAAATTGAAATAAATAATGCAGGAATATGAATGAAAGCAGATATGACTGATGGCTGTCCAATTCTCTCTTGAATGCTTCTAGTGTTGGAGCACTCATCGCCTCTCAAGACAGTTGGTTCCACTGTACAGTAGTACTGCTCTAAACATTAAGATGCTTTTCTTAATATTCAGCCTATATCTGACTTCCTGTAGTTTCAGACCATTATTATGTGTCCTGCACTCTGGGATGTTGGAGAACAGTTCATTCCCTTCCTCTTTATGATTATCTTTCAGGTATTTGAAAAGTGATATCATATCCCCCCTCAGTTTCCTTTTCTCAAGGCTAAACATGACCAGTTCCTTCAGTCTTTCCTCATTTGACTTGGTTTCCATTCCTCTGATCATCCTTGCTGCCCGTCTCTGTATCTGCTCTAATTTGCTTGCATTTTTCTTGAAGTGTCCAGAATTGGACACAGTACTCTAGACATAGTCTAACTCAGGCATGCCCAAACTATGGCCCGTGGGCTGGATATGGCCCCCAAAGCCATTCCATCAGGCCTGCGATGCCCTTGCCAAACTAGAAAGTGAATACAGATGCTTCTGCGCATATGCAGACATGTCCATATTTACTTCCTGGTTTGGTGCAGACATTCTCGTGCATGCAAAGAAGCATCCGTATTTACTTCCTGGTTAGGTGTGGACATCCTTGCGCATGCACAGAAGGGTCCACACTGAACCAGGAAGTGAATATGAACATGCATGCACAAACATGCCCTGTTCTGGGGAAGTGGTCTGACCTGCTCAGTTGTTCGAGGGGCATGGTCAGGCCCATGGCCCCAAAAATTTGGGCACACCTGGTCTAACTAGTGCTGAATAGAGAGGGACTAGTATCTCACAGCTTTTGGAGATTATACTTCTGTTAAGGCAACCTAAAACAGCGCTGGACTTTTTTGTAGCCACATCACACTGTTGACTCATATTTAGCCTGTGATCTACAACAATTCCAAGATCCTTCTCACCTGTAGTATTTACTGAGCCAAGTATCCCCCGTCTTGTAACTGTGTATCTGTTTTCCACCAGAGGTGTAAAACTTTGCACTTATCCCTGTTAAATTTCATTCTGTTGGATTCAGCCCAGTATTCAAGCCTATCAAGATCTTTTTGAATTCTGCTCATGTCTTCCAAGGTATTAGCTATTCCACCCAGTTTTGCATTATCTGCAAATTTCATGAGAATTCCCTCCACTCCATTGTCCAAATCATTTATGAAAATGTTGAAGAGCACAGGGCCCAGGACCGACCCTTGTGGTACTCCATTTGTTACCCCCTCCCAGCTTGAGAAGGAGCCATTAATAAGAACTCTCTGAGTACAATTCTATAACCAACTGTATACCCATAAGAACATAAGAACAGCCTTGCTGGAACAGGCCACAGCCCATCCAGTCCAGCATTCTGTCTCACACACTGGCTCACCATTTGCTTCAGGGTATTATTCCCAAGCAGATGCCTTCACCTGCTTAGGATTCCCTGGAAAAGGCATTGAGAGATATCCTGCCTATCTCTCCAACCCGGAGGTTGTCCTTAGGTATCCATAATTATAGCCATTGATACCCTTGTCCTCCATGAACTTGTCTAATCCTTTCTTAAAGCTGTCAAGACTGACAGCTGTCACCACTTCTTCTGGCAGGGAGTTCCATAGACCAGTGATCCGCTGGGTGAAAAAGTACTTTCTCTTATTTGTTTGAGAACTAGTACCCAAAGGTTTAATGGAGTGCCCTCTAGTTCTAGTGTTATGCAATAGGGAAAACAGTTTTTCCTTATCTACTTTGTCCACACCGTGCATGATTTTATAAACTTCAATCAGGTCACCTCTTAGATGACGTCGTTCAAGAGTGAAGAGGCCCAACCGTTGCAGCCTCAGATGGTAAGGAAGGTGTTCCAGTCCCCTAATCATTCTCGTTGCCCTCCTCTGCACTTTTTCCAACTCCATAATATCCTTCTGGAGGTATGGCGACCAGAACTGTACACAGTATTCCAGATGGGGCCTCGCCATAGATTTATAAAGAGGCAAAATTACACCTGCTGACTTATTATCTATACCCTTCCTAATGATCCCTAGCATTGAGTTTGCTTTTTTCACTGCTGAGGCATACTGGGTTGACACCTTCATTGAGCTGTCCATCAGGACACCAAGGTCCCTGTCCTGGTTTGTCGCAGAGAGTTCAGACCCCATCAGTTTATAAATGTAATTGGGTTGTTGTTGTTTTTTTTGCCCCCAACGTGCATTACTCTGCACTTACTAGTGTTGAAGCTCATTTGCCACTGGTTTTCCCACTCCCCCAGTGTCAAGAGATCCCTCTGGAGTTCCTCACAATCTCTCACAGTTTTCACTACCCTGTATAATTTAGTGTCATCAGCAAATTTGGCTACCTTGCTATTTACTCCTACTTCTAGATCATTTATGAAGCGGCTGAAAAGCAGGGGTCCCATTACTGAACCTTGGGGACCCCACTCTTTACTTTCCTCCACTTGAAGAAGTGTCCATTTAGTGCTACCCTCTGATTCCTGTCCCTTAGCCAGTTGCTGATCCAGGACAAGACCTGTCCCTTTATTCCATGACTGATAAGTTTATTCAAGAGCCTTTGGTACCCACCTGATGCTTGTAATATCCAGGCCACATCCAGCTAGTTTGCTAATCAGAATTCCATAGAGTACTTTGTCAAAGGCTTTGCCAAAGTCATGATATAATACATCAACAGCATTCCCACTGCCCACCATGGAAGTTACTCAACCAAAAAATGAAATTAGATTTGTCTGGCAGGATTTGTTATTGACAAATCCATGTTGGCTTCTAGTTATTACTGCATTGTGTTCTAGTTGTTTTACAGAGAGACCGCTTTATAATCTTCTCCGGAATTTTCCCTGGGATTGATGTCAAGCTGAATGGTCTGTAGTTCCCCAGTTCTTCCTTTTTGCCCTTTTTGAAGTTAGGGACAACATTAGCCCTCCTTCAATCATCTGGTACTTCACCCGTATGGGTGCATTTTACTTCCGCTTCCAGAAGAGATAAGGGCTTCATGGGCCAGATGAATTGGTGTTGGGGGCCGGATCTGGCCCCAAGGCCATAGTGACCAGCTTCCTGAACCATGTGGCCAGCCCATGGCCCAAAAAGGTTGGGCACCCCTGCCTTAAAGTATACAGTACCAAATTTAGACAAATTAAGAATCCAGGTATTAGGGATTACATTTATACAACAACATCTAAATCTCTCCAGTTATTTGGTGAAGATACAACTGTAACTCATTGGCTCTGTTAGAGTTATATTTCCCTCTCCTGAGTGTGGGGAGGGGAGGGTCTTTTTAGATATAGGATGGTTTTTAAAGAGTCTTTTATTGCTGTTTTTATGGAGTTTTAAAAATATTTTTATGTGATTGTGTGCCGCCCTGAGTTGCCATAGGGCAAGAGGGCGGGATATAAGTTCAAATAAATAAATAAATAAATACCAAACCTAAGTTTTAAAAAAATCACATTTATTTTGATTAGTGAAGCAGTCTAGTAGCATCAATGGAGACCACTTTAATATGGTGTGTTTTTTGTTCCTGTTTTTCATCTTATGTCTATGTGTGCCATGCATTTGTGCCTTGACAAATGATAAAAAAATTACTGGACTTTTATAATAAATGAATCCGTGGTCTATGGTTTTTCATACACAGCTGTTATTTCAGCCATTGGCTTGATTGTTATGACATTCTGATAATTTGCTTTAAAACCAACTTACATGCAATAATGTTAGTACTATTTCAAGTGGTTAAGATGCTGAACTTGAAGACTGGAAGGTCGGAGTTCGATTCCCGGGTACTGCATGACGGACTGAGCTCCTGTCTCTAAACCAGCTCCTGCCAACCTAGCTATTTGAAAGCAAGAAATTGCAAGTAGATAAATAGGGAACACTTAGGTGGGGAGGTAAAGAGCGTCCCATGTTGAGTCATGCCTGCCACATGTCCACGGAAACGTCTGCATACGTGGCTCTTTGGCTATAAAAGAGATGAGCACTGAACCCTAGAGTTCGATATGACTGGCTTTCTAGCAAGGGCAACATTTATCTTTACCTAACACTATTTAGTCATTAAGAGGAAAGCATATTAGTCGCACCTCTCCTCCCACAAAATAGAAAGGCTACCTCTTCCTTGCTTCAAGGGTCACACTTCTATGTTCAGCATTACAACAGAGAGGGAGAGTGTAGCATGCTTCACCTAATGCATGTGGGCTCCACAGCCTTCCTTACTGACAGAACAGAGCTTTCCTTGTGTAAGAAACAACTATGTTTTCACTTTCAAGCCACAACTAAGTAGTGGCTAAGAATGAGATTTTTATTTTATTTTCTGGACTATAAATAGTATACCATTCTGAGAATTCTACCTTCCTTACAAACACCCTATAAATACCTAAACATTGACACATTTCAGAGAAAGGCCTTTATGGGAAGGCTTTGAGACTTAGCTAGGTCCCTTTCCACCCATACTTCTTGTCCCTGCCCTGATGATAACATGGGATTTTTTTCCCCTTCAGAACAGGACACTTGGGCAGAACTAGGCTTGGCTAAGCCTCAAAACCTTCCAATGAAAACCATGCACTTAGGTGCTTCACATTTTGGTTTTGTAGGATGTCTGCAGGTAGAACTCCCAGAATAGAGAACTATGGCATATGGTATGTAGCCAAGAAAGCCCAAAAATTCAATCCCTAGTAGTGGCTGCACTTTTAAACTGTCCTGGATAATTTCATAAGTATTTTGATATCCTACTTAGTATTCTGTCTGAACTGCACATGACAGATGGTATAAATATGCTAGTTTGCAAGTTGGATATATTGTTCAAAATGTCTAAATAGATGGCTTGGAATATTTAAATCGAGTAAAATGCTAACTGTTTTGAGAAGTCAGCTTTATTGATGTGGATAGATACAGTCTCTGAACCAAAGAGTCTGGTTTGTGCTGAATCATAATTAGCCTTGTCATTAAATGACTAAATTTATTCCAGCCAGCATCAGACTGTTTGATTATATTCTGACCCATAACTGAAGAATTCAGTGTGTCTGGTTACTCAGACAAGGTTGTGTCTTCTGAGTTGGCTGAAACACAGGCACAAAGTAAATAATTACTTTTGTTATCAAATTTCTGGAAACTCTGGCCAGTGTTAGCTAATTTAATGGGAATATAAATCAGACAAATCTAAGTACAAACTCAGGTTGTGGAAGAGAAGAGAATGTTTATCAACCATAAGATTTAAATCTGGCCATATTCAGAGGCCAATTGTGTGTTCTGTCCATGTGCCTGTTTATTACTTGTTTTATATAATGCATGTTCTTTTCTCACAAAGATTCACAAATGACACATAATTGATCTTGCTTTTTTTTTACAGATCACCAAGCATTTTCTTGTAATTTTTGCTTTATAGTGATCTTGTGACTACAATCTGTAGTATCATGTAAACCAGGAGTTCTTAACCTTTTAAAGCTGGGGGCCAGCTTACACTCCCTCGGACAGCTTCAGGAGCCAGACAGCCATTTTGCCCTTCCTCCACCACATGGCATTTCCTGGTGTGGTGGAGGTAGGTGGGGGGGCACATGAAATGGTGCCACGGGCCGCATCCAGCCCACAGGCTACAGGTTGAGAATCTCTAATGTAAATCCATCCTTCCTGTGTTTCCTTGCATGCTATTGTAGTGGTTCTGTGCTGATACAGTAGCATTAAACTGTCAGATGTTTCAGTATGTTGTAGAATCTTAATGGCATCCCTTTACAACGATAGAAATCAAGTATTGTTGTAACTACTTAACATAAGAGTACAACTATGTTTTCTTTGCACCTGTCAGTTTCACGGGCAACAATGTAAGGCCCAGCAATGGGGTGTGTGAATTTAATTTGTTGTAGTACAAATATTTCCTTTCTTTTCAGTGGAATTTGCTTTTGGTTTTCTTTCCATGCAGATGCAAGAGGTGACAACCTGGCTTTACAGTACCAACTTTGCCCAAATGTCTCAGCTTCACAGTGTTTTCTTGATATAATTCCTCAAGCAGCTCTATGTCCTTAATTCAGGATTCATAGAATCCAACTACAGAAAGTGGCTGTGGGATCCATTCACAGAAACAAAGTACAAGATTGGACAATATTATAGAATCAATAACAAGTTATGAGTAGAATAAGCTTTTAAGTTCTGTATTAGTCTTCATGATGCAAAGATAGTATAACATCTGGTGTTAAGGCACATCAAAAATGGGTGATGCCCACAGCTCATGAAGCTAAACTAGGATTCCCAACCTATGGCCTGCAGGCCAAATCCATCCCCTGATGCCAATTCATCTGGCCCGGCTTCCCGTGCCTCTCCTGGAAGTGGAGGTAAAACACACACACACCTGTGCAAAATGCTGCCATAAATGACCCACAGCTGTCGTAAATGCATTTATAACAGCTGTGGGTAATTTACGGCAGCATCTTGCGCATGCATGGGCACATTTTACTTCCGCTTCTGGGTGGGAGGAACCACATGATTCAGCCACGTGACTGGCCCATGGCCTGAAAAGGTTGGGAACTCCTGAGCTAAACTGTCAATAAAACAAAAATGTAAGTTTAGGTACAGTGTGTGACAGACGTGTCAAAGGGCCCATCCAGAAAGACAATGTGGCTTGGATCAATGTGACTTGCAACTGAGACCCTTTTACCAGATTGATATGTATTTACAGAAGATCACCCATGTTCTCAACTAGAATAGGGGAGGTTGCCTCCTGCTTCCATAAAGGTAAAGGTCTCCCTTGTTCGAAAGCCGGTCATATCTAAGGACAGTCATGTCTAATAGGTGGTCCTCATCTCCATTTATAGCCATGGAGCCAGTGCTGTCTTTGTCTGCAGATATTTCCTTGAGTGGCTTGTTCTTGGCTTTGGAAATGTAACCTCCTGGCACAAACTACACCCTTGGCCTTGCTTACTCTTGCCAGCTTCACTTATTGGTTGACTGGCAAACACTTCTTTTTTATTATCTTAATTCTTGCAACCCTTGGGCCTATATTTCTAATTTCTTTAAGATAACCTGGGCTACCTGTTTTTTTCCTGTTTTTTTCTTGTTTGTATGGTACTTGTAACAGTGTCCTATATCCCATAGGTCTTGAAATACACATAGTCATGTGTTACCAAAGGACTACATGTTGGATATCGGGAGGAAAAGCCATTGTGGTGCTATAGGTTGAGTTGGGAGACCTGGCTTGATTAGGTGGCAGCTTGGGGCATTTAGTACAATGTAGCCTTTTTGTTAAAGCACTTTGAGGGCTGGATGTAAATAAAAGAGGTCAGTAACTCCCAAATGCTGCCACTGGGATTGTGATAGTTGCATTAAAACCTTCTCAGATTTAAGTTTATTTTCCATGAGACCAACTTAACTGAATCTCCACTCAGGCATATTGTTTATAGTACTGTATAATAATTCTACATATACAGCTTGTAATAATTCTGAACCAGCATGCAGTTTACAGTCATGCAATGCTGGTGGCACGAGACTGTGATCGATTTCTCTTATTCTACTTTGTACTTGTAGAATTTCTATTTGTAGAAACTGAAAGATCTATCAAACCTGTTACCACAGATGTCCCTCCTGAACTCCTTCAAAGTTTTTGGGTGTGTCAGCTTTATGTGAACTTCTTTATACATAAAACGTATGAATTATTTGTATGTGCATTTTTGAAATGGATGCACTGATGTATGTATTCCTGCATTAACTAAAGAGTGGGTCCACATTTTAGAAATGTCCAGTGTTTTCTGCGCATTTTAACACATGCATATTACATGATACTCTTCTCTCTCTCTCTCTCTCTCTTTCTTTCGTTCTTTGATGAAACACACTACAAGTCCCACCCATTGTTTCTATTTCTGTGCTCCATCAATGCAGAAGTGGGTAGATCTGGGAGGGGTTTGTATGTTTTTTAAATTGATAGTGGAAATTTCTTACACAACCCTATATATTACTTTAGGACAGGGGTGGCCAACCTTTTTATACCACAGGCCTGACCATGTCCTTGGACAGCTGAGCAGGACCGCACACCCCAGAAGTGGAAGCGGGCATATTTACTGCTGTCGTAAATATGTCCACTTCCACATTCACAACAGCAATGGGCAAGTTTGCACCCACTTCTACTTCTGGGTGCAGCAGAGGTGACAATGGGCTAGATGGAATGGCACTGCAGGCCGGATCTGGCCAGCAGGCAGTAGGTTGGGAACCTCTGCTTTAAGAGTTCTATAAACAGACCCAGTTTTTATTATTAGTTTGCTAACATACCTATGTGTGGCACATCCCTGATTATAATGGGAATATATATATATATATGAGGTGAGTGGCTTGGTGGGCATGAAGCAGAACAAATTGAGAACTAATTGTATCTGTTCTGGTTTTGGGGGAAGTATAATGTTTATTGTTCTATATATTACTGCAACATTTTCCATATGGTGACTTTGTGCATAAAACGTACCATTTCAGTGTTGGTCAGTTGGCAGTTTGCTAGGGACAAAATGGGATGCTATGAAATTATATTGTCTTCCGATGTTTTCTTAGCATGCTTTCAAATGCACATCAAGCAACAGACCATCTCTAGGCTGAAACTATTGCACTAGGAATTCATACTCATTGTTTCTCAGTTCCTTTGAAGATTGTGAAAGGCTTCACTGCTACAGAGTAGCTTCTTTACCTCTTTGCCGGCATTAAGTGAGAAATAGAAGCATGGAAGTGCGATTATAAATTGTCTTCACATGCTAATTTAAGAGAGATTTGTTTTAAGCTAGTGCCAACCTGATATATTATCATGTTATTTGTTAAAAAGCACTGTAAACCAGAGTTTTTTTTTAATGTGGGAAGGGGGGGTTGTCTTTCATTTGTACTGAGATTACTAATCAAGAGATTTTGGCAATTTGGTGTCTCGATTGGGAAAAATAGCATGAGTAATGTTATTGGTTGATCCTCTAATATTTTTGGTGATTTGTGCAAAAGAAATATCTTTCAGCCATCTTGAACAGATTTCATATAGGATCACTGGAAATACTTCAGTGGAGAAATACTGCTTCCTCCTGAGTGGTTTGTCCAGCCACCGGGGAGACCATTTCCAACCCCTACCGGTGCCGAGAGAGTCTGGGGCCCTTAGCCACTCAGTTCTGACCTTCCTCCCTGAGCAGCACTACAGCCCAAAATGCACACCTCCCCCAGGGGGAGGCATGTGTTCCTGGTTGTAGCGCTGCCCAGTGAGCTCGGAGGAAGGTCAGAACTGAGCAGATAAGGGCCCTAGACTCTCCCGGTGCTGGTAGGGGTGGTGGACAGTTCCGAAATAGCAAAAGAAACAACAATGGCAGCACCTCCACAGCTTTAAGCGCTGAATTGCAATTTCTGGTGGAGGGGGCAGACACCATTTTAAACTCTAAAATGGCACCAGCCACCACTTTACAGTTTAAAATAGTGCGATTTTCAGTCATGAACCGAAAAATGGTTTAATAAAATTTGCCGTTGTAAACCGCGGCAAACATAACCCAGGGCAATCGTAACCCGAGGTTGTACAAATACATTCACACAATGTAAAAAGATTGGTGGAATCTTTATATACAGTAAAACCCTGACTTACCAGTGCCTCAAGTTACATAAAATTCGACTTACATAATGATTTTGTGCTAAAACCATGTCCCGATTTACACAATTTCCTATGGGTTTGCTTCGAGTTACATAAAGATTCTTTTTCCTATGGGTTTGCTTCGAGTTACATGAACATTTCCCTATGGGTTTGTTTTGATTTACGTAAAAATTTCATTTTTTCCTATGGGTTTGCGTCGAGTTAATAAGAGAAAGTACTTTTTCACCCAGAGGATCACTGGTCTATGGAACTCCCTGCCAGAAGAAGTGGTGACAGCTGTCAGTCTTGATAGCTTTAAGAAAGGATTAGACAAGTTCATGGAGGACAAGGGGATCAATGGCTATAATTATGGATACTTAAGGACAACCTCGGGGTTGGAGAGATAGGCAGGATATCTCTCAATGCCATTTCCAGGGAATCCTAAGCAGGTGAAGGCATCTGCTTGGGAATACCCTGAAGGAAATGGTGAGCCACTGTGTGAGACAGAATGCTGGACTGGATGGGCTGTGGCCTGTTCCAGCAAGGCTGTTCTTATGTTCTTATAAAAAACCAATTGAAGCAAAAGCCTACGGAACGGGCTTTTTTTTCGTAAGTAGGGATTTAACTGTACTCCACTTTGTTTATGTATCCAGCCACCTTGTGAGACATTTCTGTAAGATTAACCACATACTGGGGAGCAGGAAGGAGCAGTCCTGGTGGCACAGTGTTAAACTGATGTACAGCAACCAAAAGGTTGAGTTCAGTCCTGACCAGGGATCAAGGTTGACTTAGCCTTCCATCCTTCTAAGGTTGGTAAAATGAGTTCCCAGCATGTTGGGGACAAAATGTTAATTAATTTGTGAACAACCCAGAGAGTGCACTAAGCACTATGGGGTGGTATAGAAGTATGAATGCTTTGCTTTCCTTCAGTCTAGCAGTGGTTCCCAAAGTGGGCTCCACGCCCCACAGGGGACTTCAATTCCCAGAAGCCTAAGTCAGTATGTTGGCTGATCAGTGCCTTGAGGAATTGACTTAGGCTTCTGGGAAATGGAGTCCAAAAACCAAAGTTTGGGAAACACTGGAGGGACAATAAAGGTTACTGTTAAATGTGCCTAGTGCTTTTAGTATGTTTATTTCAGATATCTAACTAAGAGATTTAATTATTTGCAGCTCTATCTTTTGGATTCTACACTATGTACAAAGTATTTCTGCACTAGTAGGAGATGAATGGAAACAAATAGCTCAAACAAATAAACATTACTCCAAGATTTCAAAATTGATGAATTATACACAAGGGAAAGAGAGAAAACCAAAATGCCAATTTTGTTCAGAACTGTATTTGCTTTGTTAATTATTGTCAGGATCATATCTTTCATCACTTGTGACTGACATGTTAATGTATAGTAATATTTTATATTTAATGTTTCTATCCTACCTGCATCTCAATAAATTCAAAGAGAAATTAAAGCAATAGACCAAATATTGATTAAAATCCAGCAGTAAGTCATAACTTGAAAAAAGACCATTAAATCACTGAAGATTTAGTGAGTCAACTCCTTCATAAGTTCCACTGATTTCACCAGCCTGTTTTAATTGGGACTTACTACTTGAGTTTGGCCACTTAAGAAGACGAAATAGAAGATTTTTGTGTTCTCAAGTCAATTCTGACATACAACTCTTTCCAGAATTTTCTAGATAGTATTCAGACTCCATTTACCATTTCCTTCTTCTCGGAGCATCCTGGGACGGTGCAGCTTGCTAACAGCCACACAGGCTAACTGTTCTCCCAGGAGGCACATTGGGGAATCAAACCCCCAACCTCTGGTTCAGCAGAGACAGATACCTAAACCATTGAGCTATCCAACCACTATAGAATATATACACTGAAACAGCAGTAAAAAACAGAGTCATGTTTTTTTAAAAAACAATGGTCTGAAAACTGGTGTTGAGGGAAGAAAAAGATGCTCCCTTAGCTTTCTTCTATGACAGGGGTTCCTAACCTAAGGTCCGTGGGCCAGATCCAGCCTGCAGTGCCATTTCATGTGGCCCCTCACCCCTCCAAGGACATTCAAGAAACAAAATGGCCACCTTTTTGAAACTGCTGGGACAAAATCCCCCTCCTCACATCATGCAGGCAGGGCAAAATGGCCACTGGCCCTCGAAGCTGACTGAGAGAGTGTGACCCAGTCCGCAGCTTGAAAAGGGTGGGAACCCTTGTTCTATGGCAACTGCCCTCAGTGCTAGTTCTACCTCTGTCTGTGTTCAGGGTTATTATACTCCAGAAAGTGTTTAGTAATTCTCCTCCTCCGTGTCTAGGTCAGACTTTAAACTGCAGCGGTCTCACTCTCACCATAGCATTGCTGATTGTCAGCATGGCTGTACTCTGTCCCTCAACTTTACATTCTCATGCTTTTCTGATACTGTCTGCCCTCCTCGCTCTCCCATTCTCCATGGCCAAAGTTGCTGTAGAGCAGGACTGCTCCCTTCTATGTGGTTCTCATGCTTGGCGCTCACCTTTCATCAGGCTGAGCTGCGTGGCTGCGGACACCCCTCTCCCTTAACACAGTTGTCAAGACTGAAAGGCTGAAGATAAGGACAGGATGCTGTGTAAATCCCCGGGAGAAGAACCTTCTTTGCTTAGTGGTTGTCCAAACTTAAGTCCTCCTCGGTGCATGTTTCTGTCAGTAATTGTGAGACTAGTAAATGAGCCGGATTCTGTATCTCTCCACATTCACACAGCATGTTGTCCACTAGCAGGCCCCACTTGAGCATGTTGGTCTTACATTTAGGCACTCCTACTCTCAGGCTATTCTGGGTCTTCCAAGTGATGTAGGGGAGGTTGAGTTCCTAAGCTATATCCCCCTTTAATGTTGTTCCTCATCCAGAGAGCTCCTTCCTTCATCTTCTAATTTGCTTTTGCTCTTGTGCACCCTCAAGAATGTTTGTTCTTGCCATAAAGCTCTTCCTGGATCTGACTTGAGGTTCCTATCCATTCAGAGGGTCATTCTCCTACTTAGTCCTCTCAGCATCCGCTGCTACTCCTCTCCTTAGGGGGAGCGATACCAATAAGAGGGTTGATCAACTGGTGTTGACCAACCCAAAGAAACCTTAAAGACAGTGGTGGGCTCCAAAAAAATTTACTACCACACTGTGGGTATGGTATGGTGGGCGTGGCCAGGGGGAAAGCCCTATGTTGCACCCGAATACTGCAGTGGCTCAAGTGGCTTGGCTAAGATGCTGACTGGGAGGCAGAAGGTCAGCAGTTTGATTCCCGAGTACTGCAGGACGGAATGAGCTCCTGTCTTTGTCCCAGCTCCTGCCAACCTAGCAGTTTGAAAGCAAGAAATTGCAAGTAGATAAATAGGGACCACTTTGGTAGGAAGGTAACAGCATTCCGTGCACTCCGGTGTCTAGTCATGCCTGCCACATGACCATGGAAATGTCTGCAGAAGCACACAGCGCTGGCTCTTCGGCTTTAAAACAGAGATGAGCACTGCATCCTAGATTCGGATATGACTGGCTTTCGAGCAAGGCAAACCTTTACCTACTTTATTTCAAAACTTGGATGGGCGGGGCCAGCCAGACTAGTGCCCACTGGTTCTGGTGAACTGGTGCGAACCTGCTGATGCCCACCACCACTGCTTAAAGACTAACTCCCGTTAGCCCACCCTGATTAGCACTTTGCCCACCCTGGTAGAGCATGGTTTCCCATAAGAATGCATTGTAAAAAATTATCCACTCACTCACATCTAGAATCCTGGCTATGGCCCTGCTCCTGTATTTTAGTGTGAGCTTTCATGGATCAAGTCCATCTCGTCAGGCATAAGAGTAAGACCTCATGGCATCAATTAAAAATTAAACTTTAAAAAACGAAGGCGTTGGTAAAGTGAGAGAGGAGCCGTTCTTTTATTTTCTTGACAAAGGGCTCCATTTCTGGGGCCATTTTCTCCCCCTGCCCTTCTTTCCCTCTCAGGCGGGGAGACTGAGGAGAAAAAGATTCCCCACCCCACCCCCACCCCTCGGAGCCGGTCTTGGATCCTGAAAGCGCGCGCGCTCGCTCGCTCGCGTTGCGTGGGAAGCGCCGCAGTGGTGGGTGGGCTGGAGGAGGCAGCGAGGCAGACAGACTCTGACCAGGGTTGGCGGGGAAAGTCTGCGCGATGCCCTCGCCTCACCGGATGGTGCCCTCTCGCCCCTGGCCTGCTTCTGCTGAGTCGTTTTCTTGTTGCTGCTGCCCCCCCTTCCCATGTCTCTCTTTTCCCGCCCAATTGGGGGAGGGGGGGAGCGTGGTTGAAAAGCGGCGGTGACTCTGCTGCTGCGGTCTGCTGTCAAGGGAAATGGAGGAGGAAGAGAAGTGGCTGTGGAGAGTGCTGGCAACAGGTATCCAGTCGCCGCCTCCCTCTTCGCTTCCATTGACAACCTCACCGTAGAAGATCTCTCTCTCTCCCCCCCATTCTCTCTCCCCAGTTTCTCTCTCTCTCCAGTCTCTCTCTCTCCCTCCCTCCAGTCTCTCCCCAGTATCTCTCTCCCTCCCCAGTATTTATCTCTCTCTCCAGTATCTTTCTCCAGTATCTCTCTCTCTCTCCAGTATATCTCTCTCTCCAGTATCTCTCTCTCCAGTATCTCTCCCCAGTATATCTCTCTCTCCAGTATCTCTCCCCAGTATCTCTCTCTCTCCAGTATCTCTCCCCAGTATCTCTCTCTCTCCAGTATCTCTCCCCAGTATCTCTCTCTCTCCAGTATCTCTCCCCAGTATCTCTCGCTCTCTCCAGTATATCTCTCTCTCCAGTATCTCTCTCCAGTATTTCTCCCCAGTATATCTCTCTCTCCAGTATCTCTCCCCAGTATCTCTCTTTCTCCAGTATCTCTCCCCAGTATCTCTCTCTCTCTCCAGTATCTCTTCCCAGTATCTCTCTCTCCAGTATATCTCTCTCCAGTATCTCTCCCCAGTATCTCTCTCTCCAGTATATCTCTCTCTCCAGTATCTCTCCCCAGTATCTCTCTCTCCAGTATATCTCTCTCTCCAGTATCTCTCCCCAGTATCTCTCTCTCTCCAGTATATCTCTCTCCAGTATCTCTCCCCAGTATTTCTCTCTCTCTCCAGTATCTCTCCCCAGTATCTCTCTCCCCAGTATCTCTCTCTCTCCAGTATCTCTCCCCAGTATCTCTCTCTCTCCAGTATCTCTCCCCAGTATCTCTTTCTCCAGTATATCTCTCTCTCCAGTATCTCTCCCCAGTATCTCTCTCTCTCCAGTATCTCTCCCCAGTATCTCTCTCTCCAGTATATCTCTCTCTCCAGTTTCTCTCTCCAGTATCTCTCTTTCTCCAGTATCTCTCCCCAGTATCTCTCTCTCTCCAGTATCTCTTCCCAGTATCTCTCTCTCTCCAGTATATCTCTCTCCAGTATCTCTCTTTAGTGTAAGGGACCAAAGACAATGAAACAGCCGAAGGGTTGGCTTAACACAGGTTTATTGCATGATGATCCGGAGGAACATGTGGTAATGGCGGACGGGTAGCTCAATATATACAGCTGGCTATACATTTGAATGTGGCTCGTCGACAGACTATTGGTTGCTGCCTGCGTGACGTCGTAGAAGGTCACGCCCTTCTTGTCCAGGTGAAGAGGTGGCGGGAATCTTCCCGCGCTGCTGATCCAGGTGAATCTGAGCCATGAGAGCTGGACGCTCGCTATTGCCATCTAGTGGTCACTAGCTCGCGTCCCCTTATCAGGTTTACATTGATACAGCTGAAGGTTATAATGTTGCACACAGAAAGGTTACATTGTTACCACATGGCTAGGTACATTGTTAAAGGCACAGCTTTACAGAACACAACATCCCTCCCCCCTAGGATGAGACGAAGTCTCTCAGCCAAGATGGCTTATTGCACGTGCGTTTGGGCCGTGATGAGGGCTGACCCCCCCGGGGGCGCTACTGCTTCTTTGTTCCCTGGTCCCTTGTCCTGTAATGGGAGAGGGAGACTCGTTAGTGGCTTGCCGCGGTTTGGCGGCCTTAGGGGAAAGGAAAAACTCCATTGTGGGCAGACCGGGGGCGATCGGGGCTAACGAAAAACCCCTCTTCTCGCTTGGACGGGTGGGGGACCACTCCGAAAAACTCCCCCGGTTCTGAAAATCAAATTCTAACTCAGTTGGGGTATCCGCATTTGTGGGGGAATTCCGCGAGATATGTATGGGGTCGGGTTCCTCCTCCTCTGAAAAATCCCCCAGGATATCTATGGGAACATCCTCCCTTTCCACCTCCCCCCTTGGTGGGGACCCGCGGCCCCCTTTTCCTCCCCCTTGGGCTGAACGGGTGGGGGAGAAACCTAACGCTGATTTTTTCTCTGTTTGGTCTGCGCCCTGCTCATCGGGGACCCTGCGTCGGAGCTGGTCCGCGTGCCGCCTCCACAGTAGCCCTGTGCTGGTTTCCACGCGGTACGACACGGGGCCGGTTTGCTCCACAACTACGCCCGGTACCCAGGCTGGGCCCGTGCTGGCGTAATTCCTGCAATGCACGGGGGCGCCTACACTGAAACTCTTTGTGGCCTCTAGCCCAATGTTCCTTCCCTTGTCCTCTACCCTCGTGGGGTCTAGCCTAGTAAGGATGGTGGTCAGTTTCCTACGCATTAAGAGCTCTGCGGGAGAGTATCCTGACGCCAACGGGGTCACCCTGTACCCTAGCAGAAACTGACACACTTGTAGGTTCAGATCCCCGGGGCCCATGCGCCGCAACGCGTCCTTCGTGGTGCGGACGAGGCGCTCCACTTGACCATTGGTGGCTGGGTGAAACGGGGCGGAGGTGATATGCCGAACGGCGTTAATCTCCATGAATGCCCTAAACTCGGAGGACGTGAAACAACTAGCGTTGTCACTAATTAATGTGTCGGGTATGCCGAACATGGAAAAGAGCCTCCGCAAATGCTTAATGGTCTGGGCCGAGGAGGTGCTCGTGACTGGGATAACCTCCAACCACTTGGAGAAGGCGTCCACGACAAGAAGAAACAGGGTGCCTCTGAACGGGCCCGCGAAATCAATGTGCACCCGGGACCACGGCCCCTTAGCCGCGTCCCACTCCCTGTGGGGAAGGCGGGCCTCCTCTGGTCTGGAGCATTGGCAACTTTCACAAGTGCTGACCATGTGCTCGATGTCGGCGTCCAACTGGGGCCACCAGAAGTAGCTCCGGGCCAGCGCTTTGGATCGCACGATGCCGGGGCGGCTGACGTGCAGCAGTTTGAGCACCCGCGGCCGAAGGGAAGTGGGAATCACCACCCGCTGCCCCCACAAGAGGCACCCCCTCTCTAGGGACAGCTCTAACTTTTCCCTGAAAAATGGGGCGAACTCCTCCGCTGGGGAGGACGCCGGCCACCCTTTCTGCACCCAGGAGCTAACTGCTGCTAACGTCTTGTCCTTCTCTGTCGCTTTGGCAATGTCGGCGGGCACTACGGGGGGCGAATCCAGCACCTCTATCATAAGAACCTGATGGTCTCGCTCCCCCTTGCTCACCTGGCTGGGCGTCAGGGGGAGGGGAGACCTTGATAGAGCGTCCGCATGGCTGATCTCTTTCCCGGGCCGGTAGACCAACGCGTGCTGGTACGCGTTGAGAAAAATAGCCCACCTGAGCATCCTCGGGGACAGGATCTGTGGCGTGGGCTTATCTGCGGTAAAAATGCCTAGCAGGGGTTTGTGGTCCGTTACAATGGTGAAGGGGCGGCCGTACAGAAAATCGTGAAATTTTTTCGTCCCCGCAACTATCGCTAGTGCCTCCCTGTCTGTCTGTGCGTAATTTCTCTCCGCTTGGGACAGGGACCTGGAGTAGAATGCTATCGGGGCCTCCCTTCCGTCTTCCAGCACGTGGCACAGCACCGCCCCCACCCCCACCGGGGATGCATCACAGGTCAGGACTACCGGGCGTTTGGGGTTGAAATGGGTCAGTATGGCATCAGACGCTAGGAGACTTTTTAGTTCACTAAATGCCCTTTCTTGGTCATCGCCCCACTTCCATGTCTGGTCTTTTTTTAGCAGTTTGTGTAGCGGTTCAGCCACTGCTGCCTTCCGGGGGAGGAAGGAGTGGTAAAAGTTGAGCAGCCCTAGGAACGACTGCAGCTCGGGCTTGGAGGTGGGGCGGGGGGCTTTCTTAATGGCGGCCACCTTGGATTTGGATGGTTTTATCCCCTCAGGAGTCATACAAAACCCTAGGAACTCAACCTCGGTCGCGAAGAAGACGCATTTGTCCTTTCGCAGTCTCAACCCCGCTTTTTCAAATATTGTCAGGACCTTCCCCAACCTCTTGGCCAATTCGACCCGACTCCCCCCCCCCCCGTTATTAACACGTCATCAAAATAAGGCAACACCCCCTCTAGCCCCTTCAGGAGGCGTTCCACGAGTGACTGGAAAATTCCAGGCGCCGAATTTACGCCGAACTGAAGGCGCGTCACCTGGAACGCCCCCTTATGGGTGACTATGGTCTGCGCAGCAGCTGCGGCAGGGGACACCGTAAGCTGCTGGTAGGCCTGTGCTAAGTCGAGCTTAGCGAAACACTTTCCCCCGTGTAAGCTGGCCAGCAGATGGCTGACTACCGGCACCGGATACGCATTCGGGCGGATCGCCTTGTTGATGGTGCACTTGTAATCGGCGCATATGCGGACCTCCCCATTGGCCTTTAGTGCGGTTACAATTGGAGTTTCCCACTCCGCAGAATCAACAGGCACAAGGATTCCCTGGCCCACCAATTTGTCCAGTTCCGCCTCTATCTTGTCCTTGAGTGCGAACGGCACCCGGCGTGGTTTGAGTCGAATTGGGCGGACCTCCGGGTCTAGGTCGAATGTCACTGGGGGCCCCTTGAATTTCCCCAGTCCTTTTTTGAAAACTTCGGGGTGCGCCTCGCACACCTCCTGAATCGGGTCAGTCCCAACGGCGTGCATCCCAACGGCGTGCACCCCCCCCCCAATAAACAAACCCAGGGGCTGAAACCATTGTGTCCCGAGGAGGCTGCAATCTCCCCCTTTAAGCACGACTAGAGGGAGAGACGCGGCGTGATTCTTGAATTTAACCTGAAATTCTCCAACCCCCAACACTGGAATGCTGTTCCCTTGCACGTCCCGTAGTGTGGACCTCAACGCTTTGAGCTTGGGTCGCCTGTGGGGGGCAATTCTCAAAAACTCCCTCTGGGAAATGATTGAATATGAGGACCCCGAGTCAATTTCCATTCTAATGGGAACCCCTTGAACTAGTACCTCAACAAAGTAGCGGGGGTGTCCTGCGGACACGCTGAATACTGGGGTGTCGTCCTCGCTGCCGTCGGAGATGCGGCCCACGCCGTCCTGCTTCCGCGTGGCCTGAGCGCCGTCCTTGGGTCTCGTTGAGCGGTCTTGTCCCGCGGAACGGTCTGCCGAGCTTCTCCGGGTCTCGCGCCTCTTCCTGCACACCTTGGCGATGTGCCCGCGGCGGCCGCAGTTGTGACACTCGGCCTTCCGAAACAGGCATTTTACGCGGTCGTGGGCCGCTCCACAGCCGTCGCACCACCGGCTCTCTTTCCGGACCCTCCGGACGTCCTCGTCGTCGCTGCTCTCTGCGGACGACCTCGAAGCTCGCCGGGCTGCATGCACCGGAGTCTCTGCCTTGCTCGACCTCGGCCGCCAGTCCTGGAGTTCTTGTACCCCAGCCTTTGTAGCTTCCGCGGCCTGTGCCGCTCTGATGACCTCCTGCAACGTGGGAGGCGGCTCTTGGTTCATTAATGTGCGCTGGGTTTCGGCGTCATTCAGGCCGCACAGCACACAGTCCCGGAGGGTGATTTTGACATTCTCCCATTTGCACGGGCCGGCCGCCAGCCGCAGGGCCGCCACGAATGCGGCGACCGTCTCCCCGGGCGCTTGGACTCGCCTCCAGAACGCACTCCGAGCGGGAAACATCGCCGTGGCGGGCCGGACGTGCTCACGCAGCATCTGCATGAGTTCCTTGGCCTTGAATTCGCTCACCCTCCTCGGTGCGATCAGGTCCACCAAGGTCCTTTTGGTTTCTTGTCCGAGCATCCTGGTGAAGATGGCCCTTTTCTTTGCCTCTTCCGTGACTTCGGACTCAATCAGTGCTGCCTGGAAGTCCATTTCGAAGATCTCCCAGTCGCCCGGTTTCCTGATTTCGAAACCGGCGCATGTCTTGGTCCCGTGGGCTGCCATTATCCCACCTTCGTCGCCAATTTAGTGTAAGGGACCAAAGACAATGAAACAGCCGAAGGGTTGGCTTAACACAGGTTTATTGCATGATGATCCGGAGGAACATGTGGTAATGGCGGATGGGTAGCTCAATATATACAGCTGGCTATACATTTGAATGTGGCTCGTCGACAGACTATTGGTTGCTGCCTGCGTGACGTCGTAGAAGGTCACGCCCTTCTTGTCCAGGTGAAGAGGTGGCGGGAATCTTCCCGCGCTGCTGATCCAGGTGAATCTGAGCCATGAGAGCTGGACGCTCGCTATTGCCATCTAGTGGTCACTAGCTCGCGTCCCCTTATCAGGTTTACATTGATACAGCTGAAGGTTATAATGTTGCACACAGAAAGGTTACATTGTTACCACATGGCTAGGTACATTGTTAAAGGCACAGCTTTACAGAACACAACACTCTCTCTCTCCAGTATCTCTCCCCAGTATCTCTCTCTCCAGTATATCTCTCTCTCCAGTATCTCTCCCCAGTATATCTCTCTCTCCAGTATCTCTCCCCAGTATCTCTCTCTCTCCAGTATATCTCTCTCTCCAGTCTCTCCCCAGTATCTCTCTCTCTCCAGTATATCTCTCTCTCCAGTATCTCTCCCCAGTATCTCTCTCTCTCTCCAGTATATATCTCTCTCCAGTATCTCTCCCCAGTATCTCTCTCTCTCCAGTATCTCTCCCCAGTATCTCTCTCTCTCTCCAGTATATATCTCTCTCCAGTATCTCTCCCCAGTATCTCTCTCCCCCCAGTATCTCTCTCTCTCCAGTATATCTCTCTCTCCAGTATCTCTCTCTCTCCAGTATATCTCTCTCTCCAGTCTCTCTCGCTCTCTCTCTGCGTGCCTGCGTCTGGGTTTGACAGAGACAGAGAGAAGGCGAACGCAGGGACTGAGGAGACGGGACGTTATCCTGTGGGAACCCGTAGCCAGGATTCTAGATGGCGGGGATGAAGGGGTTTAGGAGGGGAATTTTTTTAGGAGGGGTAACAATGTCACACTCACATATATAACATTGGCATCCCGGGGTGGGGTGGGGGGTGGGCTGTTAGCTCAGGAGGAGTTTCGGCCCCCTGCCTACCCCCTATGGCCCTGTTTCCGTGGACATGTGGCAGGCATGCCTACACACCGAAGTGCACGGAACACTGTTTACCTCCCCGCCGAAGTGGCCCCTATTTATCTACTTGCAATTTCTTGCTTTCGAATGGCTAGGTTGCAGGGCTGTAGCCAGGGGGTGGCCAGGGTGGTCTTGGCCCACCCTGAGTTACAGGGCTGTAGCCAGGATTCTAGATTTTTTTTGGTGGTGGTGTCAGGAGGGGCAACAATGTCACACACACATCTATAACATTGGCATCCAGGGGTGGGGTGGGTGGGTGGGCTGTTAGCTCAGGAGGGTTTTTGCCCCCCCCCGGACCCTCTCTGGCTAAGGCCCTGTGTAGAAAATGCCCCCTTCCCACTGCTGAAGCTCGATGTCCCAGTGTGAGGAAATGAACTGCCCCCCCCAGCTCAAGACACCACTGAGCACTTCCCCCCGCCCCCCCCGCCTTCTGGAAGAGGCTTTGGTAGCCAGGATTCTAGATTGGGGTGGGGGTTAGGAGAGGCAACAATGTCATGCACATACATATAACATTGGCATCGTGGGGTGGGGTGGGGGTGGGCTGTTAGCTGAGAAGGGTTTTTGCCCCCCCCCCTGGCTATGACCCTGCTTCCAGGCATGGTTTATATACACCAAATGCAGGGGTCAAAATGTGACAAGGTGAATGTCTGTCATTCTGCTGGATTACTCTTTACCTCATTGCTTTGTGATCCATTTGCCTTGTGACATCTTGACCCCTGCATCTGGTGTATATAAACCATGCCTGGAAGTTTTACTCCTTGTAGATGTGGACTTGATCCACGAAAGCTCATAGTAAAAATATAGCAGTTAGTATTTAAAGTGCTGCAGTGTTTTTGTTTTTTATTTTTATTTTTGTTTTCTGATATGCCTGAACCACAGACTAACATGGCTACTATTCCAAAAAATTCAACATTTTGCTTATAGGTGTGGAATGAATGTTTGTTTGTGGGGCCTGGTTAGATGCAATTGGGCGCCTGAGGAAGCGATGCAAAAAAACTGGAAGAAAAAGAAGAAAGAAGCTGGGTCTGTAAACACCAAGAGGAGAATGGTGGAATAAATCGAGGGACAACTGGCACGGCCAGCTTCACACCTGTTGCATGCCTGTCCAAAGAAGATGATGAAAGCCTTGGCTGCCATTCTGGCAAGAACACAGAAACGGTTCTGGGGACTCAGGGCCATAGCCAGGATTCTAGATGTGGGCAGGTCGAATATTTTTTTCAGGATGGGCAACAAAGCCTCTTTTCAATGCATTCATATGGGAAACCACCCTTTGCCAGGGTGGGCAAAGTGCTAACTCAGGGTGGGCCAGGGCCTCCCTGGCCACCCTCTGGCTGTGGCCCTATCTGAGGTGGAATATTGGCACGGTTGTTCTTTAGTGGATAAATTGGTGGACTAGGACTCCCGAGACCAGAGGTTTAGAATCCCCAATCAGCCAAGGAAACCAAGTGGGTTTGCATGTGGAACTGGTAACAAACCAATTGTTAAATATTTCCCTTGCCTTAAAAAGTCTTGTTAAGTCAGTTCCAACTTGCCTGCATACAACAACACGTGCTCTTTTTACACCCTCCTCTCTGATGTCTTCTCCTGGTCTAAGGGGCCTTTTCCACACTAGAGGTTTGCAAGGGAAACTTCTCCAAATGTCTCATGTGTCAATATCACAATCTGAAGTTGGAAATGCCTGTCTCATCATTGAGGCAGAATTAGCAGAATGGAGAGGTTGAGATGAACTGGAGCTCCTCGGTGAGTGAAAGCTTGGCTGCAAACCCAGTTTTGTTGGCTGTGAAACAAAAGGCAAGTTTCTTGTTCAGGAGGGCTAGAAGAAAGGAACTTCACCCTTTGTGGTGGAGGCTTTTTTTAAAAAAATCAAGGCTTCTGGTCCCAACTCAGCTTCTGCTTGCTCACACTTCCTCTTTTATCCTCACTCCCAATAACATTAATTTGTACAACTGGCAGCACCACTAGGTAGAAGGAAATTAAACCATTGGAATCTGTAATATGTCTCAGGTAATTTTTGCAGTCTTTCTGCACATGACAACAAAAGCAACGCTCCTGGGTTTATATTGTGATTTTACTTTGAGAAGAGGATAGAAACACAACCCAACACTTTTGCAGTGGAATGCTTGACAGTGATTTAATTTTGTTACTGTTTTTGCTCATTTTCTGTTCTATTTGTATTTGACTTATTCAACTGTAATTCACCTTGAGTTATATTCATTGGAGAAAGATGGGATATAAAGACACGCTTACATGCTCTGACTCTCAGGCCCTACCCATTCATTCAGTAACTGCTATCCCTAGTAGTGGAACAGTTAATATAACATCAAATCCATCCACTACATGGACACCGTCTTTCTAGACCAGGGATTCTCAACCTGTGGCCCACGGCCCGGATGTGGCTTGCGGAACCATTTCCTGTGGCCACCATCGCCTTCACCACACCAGGAAGTGCCATGTGGTAGAGGAAGGGCAAAATGGCTGTCTGGCTCCCAAAGCTGTCTGAGGGAGCATGACCCGGCCCTTGGCTTTAAAAGTTTGAGAAATCCTGCTCTAGGCAATGGCTAAAACCAAGGAAGAGTTTTCTGCACATCTCTCAAGCTCTAAATAATAAACCAGAAGAGGTTAGGCTGACTATGGAGAGTAAAACTAAAAACACATTGCACAGTGGATGAACACAGAAGAGTATCTCTCACCAGATTCTGGCTGGACCATCTGGAAATCATTGAATAGACTTTGAAGCAATGGAGGAAGATCATAGAATAATGAAGTACAATGGGGTTGCTTGGATACAGGACAAATTTTCTATGAATGTGGAGAAATTCAATCGATGCAGCATTTATGTCAGTGCCATTTATTCCCTACCATGTGTAAACCAAAGAGCTAATAAACACTGGAAGCATTCAAGAGAGAACTGGACAGCCGTCTGTCATATCTGCTTTGAATTTGAATCCTGCATTGAGCAGAGGGTTGGACTACATGGGCTAAAAGGCCCCTTCCAACTCAGGTATTCTGTGATTCTAAACAGCCAAGATAAATC
The DNA here is from genome assembly GCA_035047305.1 of Bradypodion pumilum. Lineage (NCBI taxonomy): Eukaryota > Metazoa > Chordata > Lepidosauria > Squamata > Chamaeleonidae > Bradypodion > Bradypodion pumilum. The sequence goes on along the minus strand of JAWDJD010000004.1, from coordinate 184,520,173 downwards.
TATTGAAGTAGCCCTCTTTTGGTCAAGAATAGCCTAATCATTTTAATACTTTAATTTGTTTGAATTGTTTTGTTTTATATCTGTCCATAATTTTAAACTCTGACAAAAAGGCAGTGGAACTGGAGAAATGGTTTAGGATGATTCAAGACTCTGAGGAAGCCCTTACGGGCCCCTACTCCAACATCGCAACATCTCCTTGAATCCGTGTCATTTAATTTTGGATGGTCTCCAGAATATCAATGTAAGACCTTTTGCCGCCACTTCCTAACTGATGTCAATGAAGACGCTGAAGCGGATTTCGATGCGCGGATCCAGAGAGACCCCTTGGGCCAGGTTCTCAGAAGATGAGATCCGACGAGACCCCTTGGGCCAGGTTCTCAGAAGATGAGATCCGGCGAGACCCCTTGGGCCAGGTTCTCAGAAGGTGATGACCCACGGGCCACGGCGAAGGATAGGGAGAAGTGGGGAGGAGAGTTAGCGGTGCATGGCGAGGAAAGCCCATTCCTCTCTCTCTCTCTCTCTCTCTCTCTCTCTCGGTCCTAAAACACTTGCCTAGCTCAGGTCGCTTCGGTCTATGGTTGGTCATCGATCTCCCCTTCCAGGTACGTGCCGCCTCTCACACACGCAGCCCTCCCCGGCTGCAGACCACCGCTGACCAGGAAGCGGCGTGGTAGGCTTGGGCGTTTCCCATGGCGAGCAGACCGAGAGACAGTGCGGGAGGTGAGGGGGGTCGGATCATCGGCGGCTCATCGGGAGGTTTTCCCCTAGGAAAAGCATGAGGTGTCTATATCTCAGTTACCGGAGGCGGAGGAAGACGGAAGAGGCCGATCGCCCCTCCCGACCCCCGCCCTTCGTGTCCCTGCGGCTCCAGCAGCCGTCGCCGGTCAACGTCGGCGCCCACCCCCACCCCACCCCACCCCCTCTCTCTGTTGCGCTCCGACGCTATCCAGGCGTTCCCTCTCGCTGCCGTTCGCGCCGTGGCCCCTGGGCGGCGCTGTGCGGCAGAGCTGCGGCCGCGTGGAATAGTGGCAGCCGCTTTCCCTTTCACATGATCTCACCCGGCGAACCAAAGGCGGCCGCTGCCTTCCTCTTCGCGAAAAGAAGCACTCGCTTTTTTTCCCGCTGGCTCAGCACACACGGGAAAGCGGGCGGCGGCGAGCCATGACTTCGGCCGGCGCCTGGCAGAGCCGATGCTCTCCCTACCCGGCGTTGTAGCCGACCCCTCTCCAGCCTGCTTGCTTCGGCTCCTTGCGGGGATTATGTTGCCCTGGCCTCGATCTGCAGGGAGCTGAGCCGGAGGAAGCCAGGGAAAGAAGAATGCGGGTCTATGTAATGGTGTGCTGCCTTATTTTCCACACCGCGAACGGGCAAGTCGAGTACTCCATCCCCGAAGAGACGGAGCGCGGCGCGCCTGTCGGCAACCTGGCGCAGGATCTGAGCATCGATGCGGCCACGCTCCCCTCCCGGAAATTCCGCATGATCTCCGGCTCAAGCAAGCAATATTTCAGCCTGAATGCCAGCACGGGGGCTTTGTCCGTCCTGGAGCCCGTCGACCGGGAGCAGATCTGCGCCCTCAAGCCCACCTGCTCTCTCAATTACGAGCTGGTGCTGGAGAACCCGCTGGAGCTTTACAAAATGCAGTTCAAGATCCTGGACGTGAACGACAACGCGCCCACCTTCCCGCTCCGGGAGTACCATTTGAACGTGGCCGAGTTCCTAGCCCCGGGTGCCCGCTTCACCCTGCCCAACGCCCAGGACCCGGACGAAGGCATCAACGGCGTCCAGAGCTACGCGCTCAGCGCCAACGAGCACTTCCGTCTGGAGATGCAGACGCGCGGCGACGGGAGCCGCTACCCGGAGCTGGTGCTGGAGAAGGCCTTGGACCGGGAGGAGCGAGCCGCGCACCGGCTGGTCCTCACCGCCAAAGACGGAGGGAGCCCCCAGGGGTCCGGAGAAGCCCAGGTGGTGGTCACCGTCCTTGACACCAACGACAACGCCCCTGCCTTCGAGCACTCGGTCTACCGGGCCAGCGTCTCGGAGAACTCCCCCAACGGCACCCTGGTCACTCGGGTGCGAGCCACGGACTTGGACGAAGGCCAGAACGGGGAGGTCCGGTATTCGTTCAGCAACAACACCCCGGCTCAGCTCCGGCAGATGTTCCGCGTTGACCCAGAGACAGGGGAAGTCCGAGTCAGCGGGGCTCTCAACGTCGGGAAGCCCCAGCTGGAGATGTTCATTGAGGCGAAGGACAAAGGGGTCTTTGGGATGTCCAGCGTGGCCAAACTGCTGGTGGAGGTGACCGATGTGAATAACAACGCCCCTGAGATCACCGTCACCTCTCTCTCTAGCCCCATCCCGGAGGATTCCTCACTAGGGACCGTGATCGCCCTCTTGAGCATCAGGGATGAAGACCCAGGAGAAAATGGGAAGGTGATCTGCCAGACCCCCACCAATCTCCCCTTCCAACTCAAGTCCTCTTTTGACAATTACTACAGTTTGGTCACCAGCGGTCTTCTAGATCGGGAGCGGGTCAGTGGGTACAACATCACTGTCACTGCCTCTGATCTGGGCTCCCCTCCCATTGCCACTCAGAAGACACTTCAGGTCCAAATCGCAGATGTGAATGACAACCCCCCTAAATTCCTCAACCAGATGCGTGAAGTCTCCATAACAGAGAACAACCGGCCTGGGGTGTCCCTTTTTCATGTGTCAGCCACTGATCCAGACCTGGGTGAAAATGGCCGGGTCTCTTATCTACTCAGGGACATTGACATCCAAGGCAGCTCCTTGTCCAGCTATTTGGCCATTGATGCTGACAGTGGTGTTGTTTATGCAAAGGGCTCTTTTGACTTTGAGCAACTTCAGAGCTTTCACTTCCAGGTGGAGGCCAAGGACAATGGCTCACCACCTCTGGCTTCTGCTTTTATTGTCAGTATTACCGTTCTAGATCAGAATGACAATGCCCCTATCATTTTGTACCCAGGGGTGAGGAATGGCTCCATGGCAGTAGAAATTGTGCCCCGCCTGGCAGATGCTGACTACCTCATCACCAAGGTGGTGGCCCATGATCCAGACACTGGCCAGAATGCTTGGCTTTCTTATCACCTCTTGCAGTCTTCCGACACCAGTCTGTTTCGGGTTTCACCCAATGCTGGAGAGCTCAGGACTAGTCGCTCCATGAGGTCTAGTGACCCCATCAAGCACAAAGTAGTGGTCATGGTGAAGGATAGTGGTGAGCCCCCCCTCTCCTCCTCTGTGACAGTGGGCATCCTATTGGCTGACTCTCTTCCCCAGGCACTTCCAGACTTTGATGACAGCTTAGAAGCACGTGGGCAGCCACTGTCCAAATTGAACTTTTACTTGATCATAGGTCTGGCCTGCCTTTCTTGTGTCTTCCTTGGGTTTATAATCTTCCTTCTTGCCATTCGACTTTTCCACTGTAGGACTAGCCCTTCGCGCAGGTGCTGCTGTTGCCCCATGGATGAATATGAAAAATACCGTTACAATGTCCGCATGCTCCCAAGCTCTCATTTCACACCAGAAATGGTTGAAGTGGCAGGAATGGGGAAACTTACGCACACCTACTTGTATAGGGCAGCTTTGGGTGTTGGGCCTAGCAATAACAACTTGATGCCCAATGGAGATGTCGGAAATCTTTCCAAGGGGGCAGGATTATTACAAGTGCCAGCATCTTGCATTCAAGTGCAGAAAGTGAAGAGTGACCACTTTAATGCTATTCTGGTGGTAAGCAGTTCTTTTTATTTGGTGTTTGTCTTGGTGATGGTGGGGAGATTTGTAGCAAAAGTGGTGTTTTAGTATAGTTCTGTATGCCACAGTTGTATACCGGTCCCCTCCCCCATATCCACAGGTTCAGTATTGGTTGGTTCAGCAACCATGGTTTCATTTTCCAGGGGTCTGAAAATATTCAATTTAAAAATCTTTGAAATACATAGTACAGTACAGGTATATATGTATTTCTATAGGAAGAGTTTTATGATCTAATAAAAGCTCTTGCTATGTATTTATATGGTGCATTACCAGAGGTGACCATTAGAGGCCACTGACTGCAATGTAATTTTTACAAGGAATAGAGGCAGACATTTTGGTAGCTCTTAAGTAGAATGATAGAGGCATTTGAAATCGTTCCTCCGCTTCTATGACTCAGGTATATGTGTTAAATATAGGGTTCACTGTTATTCAAAACTGAAAATTAAAGTGATTTGAAGAAGGAAGGTGAATAGATGTCTTTACATCCACCATCACTGAATCTCTTAGCCTATGGGAAAATAAGACAAAATAAAAGAATGAATAACATGTAGAAAAATATTTGCCTCTAATATTTTTTTATCTTATTAGAATAGCTTTCTGAATTAACACTAGAGTTCACGTTCAGGAATATTCAGAAAGAACAAAGTAAATGTGATGTGTAATTAATTTGTAGAATTATGCGGTTTCAGTTTGCAATTTAGATAGTTTTATTATAAAGATATTAGGCAAGATCATGGAGGATAGGCCTGTCAACAGCTATTAAGTCTGAGAAATAAAGGGAAATATTGAGGAAATATACAAAGAAAAACCAGTTCCTGGGTACAAAAAATAATTGGGAGAGTTGTTATTTTCATACTGTTTTCAGAGGCTTGCCATTTATTACAAATATTTATTTGTTACATTTATATCCTCCTTTTCCTTAACTGCATATGTGGCTGCCCTTTCTCCCCATTTTATCCACATAATCACGCCAATGGCGTGATTATGTGGATAAAATAATCACGTCAATCACGCCAATGGCCATCTTATGGATTTCATGGTAGAGATTTGAACCAAAATCTTCTGAGTAATTGTCCAACCAATTGATCATACTGATTCTACACTAGCCACTCTTTGCAAAAAAGATGCTGGACTTTGGGTATCCTTGGTCTGATCCAGGGGAGAGGGATCTTTTCATATTCCTACGTTCTGCAACTGAACATGGTAAATTATAGGAACATTATTTTGGCCAGTCAAAATTTTGGTTCACACATTCTCTTAAACATTCTGTTAACCTTGGTTAACAAATTTAATGTGTTCCCTGGGACCTTTTTGTACTACGAAAAATTTGTAAAACAAATTTCCCATAGGAATGCATTGAATGCAATTTCCCATTGGAATGTATTGAAAACCAAAATTTGTTAACCAAAACATGGTTTCCCATAGGAATACATTGAAAACCTATTAATCCATTCCAAAAAAAAAATGTTAACTGAGCCACTATTTTCTATGGATTTCCTTTTGTTATGCGATTTTTGTGTTAACCGAACTGTTTGTTAAGCGAGGTTCCGCTGTATTGCCAATGGCTGAGCAATAAGTTGTAATTAACTTTTCCATTGTCAATAGGTGTTCTTGTTGCTGCCTTTTTTATAGCAGGCTATATCAGTATTCTTGCTGATATTTATAATTTATTCAATTTATTTTTAAAAAATTATTGTAAAGATATATTTTTCCTTTTTAATATGTTGTACGATGCCCAGAGTGGGAAAATATCCAGATAGGCAGGCTATAAATGCAATAAATAGTTTTTCTTTGGACCTTCACCATTTTACTTCATATTCAAATTTAAATTCTTTGTTTTGCTTTATTCTAAATTAAAATGATTATACAAAATATTGTGCAATTCTATCAACAGAGATGCATGTAGGTCATATTTTTAAAATCTTATATAATGTATATGTGTGTGTTACATTTCTTATTTAATTGACTTTGCTTAGTGAAATTGCTAATATGTTTCATAAACCCCAATTCAAAATTAGTTTTTACCTTCAAGGATAAGATTGGTCCAAAGGTAGGTTGAGGACAATCAATGGAGCACAGCTCTTGTGATTTTTGAGATTCAAGCAAAGAATTGTGTACCTCAGACTGGTCCAGAAAGTCATGTATTCTTACTGTGCATTACCTTTTTTCTCAAATCTGAGCCTTTGAGTAGGCAAATTTGTAGACATTTTATGCACATTGGTGAACCACAGAAATTCTAGTGAGAAAAAAATGCATGTAAGATGGAAGCCAACGAACCCTTTCCTAGAAGTTCTAAAAGATACATATTTCTTATCTATTTCTCTGAACAATATATTGTGTTTCTTTGCAAAAGAGTTAGCATATGGCTTTCAGAAGTATAAAGAACAGGGATATCTATTCTAGAGTGGCTGAATGTAGGTGTCTGTGGTTTTGTTTTGGCTGAACTAAGAACTTGATGTTTATAATGTAAATCATACAATATATGTATGATTTATGTTTATAAATTTCAAAGCAAGAAAAGAGGGGAAATAAAGTAGACTAAAGCACTGTATTGACTTAACTTTGTTTCGATGCTGTTGTATCACTAGAAATATCACTAGAGGAATTCAACACATCAAATAATCTCTAGGCCAAACTAGCAGACATATCCAGCTTGATGCCTTCTGGACACGTTGGGTCAGGTCTCCCATGCTGCCCAGTTACCATGCCTAGTTGTGGTGGCAAGAATAACTAGAAGGTATATGCATTTGTTTGGTCTCTGAAACCCTGAATTCTCCATTCTGGGACTTCTACTTGCCTTGTAGTTTGTGCTGTAGTCCATCCAGTGGTGGGCTCAAAAAAAATTACTACCACACTGTGGGCGTGGTATGGTGGGCGTGGCCAGGGGAAAAGCCCTGCATTGCAACTGAATTAGGACTACTTTATTTCAAAACATGGATGGGCGGGGCCAGCCAGAATTTCTGCTACTGGTTCTGGTGAACTGGTGCGAACCTGCTGATGCGCACCACTGAGTCCATCGCACCTGGAGGAGCTCAGGTTGGAGAAGACTTACTGATGGCTTTGAAACCATTTCCCACAGTCCAATTGCACAAACAAGAGATCATTATATTGTACTTGTGCTTTTTAAAATATTTAGAATTCCTCTACAGCAACCATCAATGATTCAAAAATAATCCCAGGGAGACCTAATAATAAATATACCATGTCTTGGTTTTTCTGCCCTAGGATGGCAGGGATTTACAGATACCAAGATGACCTGATTTCCATGGAGTGAAGTGACTTGATCTGTGTATGCACTCCATTCCCAATAAATTTCCTTTGAAAAATGCTATGCTGGTGCAACCTACTTCCAAACAAACATGCCTAGAATGAAATTGAAGCCTGTCTTTACCACATTCTTTTAAAGAAATTAAGAATGCATCTACACAACACAGTGGCAGCAGTTTGCTATCACTGTAATTGTTATTGCTAAATTATCCTTGGATTTGAAGTTTAATGGGAATTATGTGCTGGGTAGCTCTAGTAGTTTGATTTAGGGGAGTGCACTAAAATTGTCTGGCATATAATTTAAATACATCACTCATAAGTGTTCCAAGAAATTCTTCTGAGGGTCCCACAATAGTTCAGATTCTATCAAATAACTATTTTATACCTTAACATGCTCCTGCCAACCAAGCAGTTTGAAAGCAAGAAATTGCAAGTAGAAAAATAGGGAACACTTTGGTGGGAAAGTAACAGCGTTCCGTGTGCTCCGGTGTGTAGTCATGCCTGCCATATGACCACGGAAATGTCTGCAGAAGCAAACAGCGCTGGCTCTTCGGTTTTAAAACAGACATGAGTACTGAACCCTAGAGTCGGATATAACTGGCTTTCGAGCAAGAGAAACCTTTACCTTTACCTTAACATGTGCTCTGAGTTGTGATGGTTAGCTTACTAACAGGAAGTATATTTCCTCTTAACCATGGGCTTTTCTGAGAGATAGGTGCCTAAGCAATGATACTTACATTCTAGTAACCAATGCCAAAACACCTATCCTTTAAAGATATAAAGGTGAAGAAAAGCATGTGCTTAGAAAATCAGATATTTTCCACCTCGTAATGGAGTATTAAAGCTTTTCATATAGTTTGGCACCTGAGGAAGTATCAGTTCAAGTGAATTAATCCTCAAGTAAGATATTAAAGCAGAGTTTAATTATTTTCTTTTCTTATATAGGGTGTTTACAAATTACAAATTACTGAATAAATATTAACATAGTTAAAGGTTGGGGGAGATATTCTAATTAAGATAATTAACATAAGGTGTAAATACCTAGTTTATTTCACAACTGCTGGGCTAGGTCCATCCAAAAAGGGGGGGGGGGACACCACCAGGGTGTGAGAAAATGTTCAACAGAGTAGATTTTGCTTTTGTTGGTGATGTGGAATGTTTTGTGTCTTTCCACTTTCTCTCTAGTACAAAGGCATGCCTCTTTCTCTAGAATGAAAGCAGACTGAATGCAGGGAATGGGAAACAGACAAAAATGTCCACCACTTATTTTCCTCCAACCAATTAACATAATTATTGGATTGAAACAGATGTGAGGAGGTTGTGGCCCTCCAGCTGTTACAGGACTCAAGTTCTCATCAATAAATATCCTTTTGTGTGGGACTGATTTAACCACATGCTTACACCACACTCTGAAATCATTGGGAAATATATTTTCATACCTGAGGGCAAAAGCAGAGGTGATAAAAAAACACAAGGTTGAAGCCCTCAAACACTAAATTCAGGCTGCATTCTCCCTCCCACTCTGTAACATCTAGATCAACTTACCGTATCTTATATCCTGTTGTCATTGCAATAACTATTTACAGTATTGGTTGTTGCTGGCATAGGCATGTAAATGCCAGGATATGAGACCAGTGGAACGTTATCACTGTATGGCTGAAATCCTCTTGCCATAAATTACGCTCTGAGGCTGATGTCATCATCAGCTGTGGCAGTTTCTTGGAAACAGAAATTTTCTGATCCTTCTTGAAGGTCTTGAGATTCCCATCGAATCCCTATCATTGAGGGTTTAGTGTAAGGGACCAAAGACAATGAAACAGCCGAAGGGTTGGCTTAACACAGGTTTATTGCATGATGATCCGGAGGAACATGTGGTAATGGCGGATGGGTAGCTCAATATATACAGCTGGCTATACATTTGAATGTGGCTCGTCGACAGACTATTGGTTGCTGCCTGCGTGACGTCGTAGGAGGTCACGCCCTTCTTGACCAGGTGAAGAGGTGGCGGGGAATCTTCCCGCGCTGCTGAACCAGGTGAATGTGATCTATGAGAGCTGGACGCTCGCTACTGCCCTCTGGTGGTCACTAGCTCGCGTCCCCTTATTGGGTTTACATTGATACAGCTGATGGTTATAATGTTGCACACAGAAAGGTTACATTGATAACACATGGCAAAGGAACATTGTTAAAGGCACAGCTTTACAGAACACATCATCCCTCCCCCCTAGGATGAGACGAAGTCTCTCAGCCAAGATGGCTTGTTGCATGTGCGTTTGGGCCGTGACGAGGGCTGCCCCCCCCCGGGGGCGTTATTGCTTCTTTGTTCCCTGGACCCTTGTCCTGAAATGGGAGAGGGAGACTCGTTAGTGGTTTGCCGCTGCCTGGCGGCCTTAGGGGAAGGGAAAAACTCCATTGTGGGCAGACCGGGGGCCGTCGGGGCTAACGAAAAACCCCTCTTCTCGCTTGGACGAGTGGGGGACCACTCCGAAAAACCCCCCGGTTCTGGAAATCAAACTCTAACTTAGTGGGGTTACCCGCATTTGTGGGGACCTTCCGCGAGATATGTATGGGGTCGGGTTCCTCCTCCTCGGAAAGATCCCCCAGGGTATCTACGAGGATATCCTCCTCCCCCCTTGGTGGGGGCCCGCGGTCCCCCTTCCCTCCCCCTTGGGCTAAACGGGTGGGGGAGAACCCTAACGCTGACTTTGTTTGTGCCCGGTCTGCGCCCTGCTCATCGGGGACCCTGCGTCGGAGCTGGTCCGCGTGCCGCCTCCACAAGAGTCCCGTACTGGTTTCCATGCGGTACGACACGGGGCCGGTTTGTTCCACAACTACGCCCGGCACCCAGGCTGGGCCTGTGCTGGCGTAATTCCTGCAATGCATGGGGGCGCCTACACTGAAACTCTTTGTGGCCTCCAGTCCGATGTTCCTTCCTTTGTCTTCTACCCTCGTGGGGTCTAGCCTAGTGAGGATGGTGGTCAGTTTCCTGCGCATTAAGAGCTCTGCGGGGGAGTATCCTGACGCCAACGGGGTCACCCTGTACCCTAGCAGAAACTGACAGACTTGTAGGTTCAGGTCCCCTGGGCCCATGCGCCGCAACGCGTCCTTCGTGGTGCGGACGAGGCGCTCTACTTGGCCGTTGGTGGCCGGGTGGAACGGGGCGGAGGTGATATGCCGAACGGCGTTAATTTCCATGAATGCCCTAAACTCGGAGGACGTGAAACAACTAGCGTTGTCGCTAATTAAGGTGTCGGGTATGCCGAACGTGGAAAAGAGCCTCCGCAAATGCCTAATGGTCTGGGCCGAGGAGGTGCTTGTGACTGGGATAACCTCCAACCATTTGGAGAAAGCGTCCACTACAAGGAGGAACAGGGTGCCTCTGAACGGGCCCGCGAAATCAACATGCACCCGGGACCACGGCCCCTTAGCCGCGTCCCATTCCCTGTGGGGAAGGCGGGCCTCCTCTGGTCTGGAGCATTGGCAACTATCGCAAGTGCCGACCATGTGCTCGATGTCGGCGTCCAGCTGGGGCCACCAGAAGTAACTCCGGGCCAGCGCCTTGGATCGCACGATGCCGGGGTGGCTGACGTGCAGCAGTTTGAGCACCCGCGGCCGAAGGGAAGTGGGAATCACCACCCGCTGCCCCCACAAGAGACACCCCCTCTCTAGGGACAGTTCTAGCTTTTTCCTGAAAAACGGAGCGAACTCCTCCTCTGGGGAGGACGCGGGCCACCCTTTCTGCAGCCAGGAGCTGACTGTCGCTAACGTTTTGTCCTTCTCTGTCGCTTTGGCAATGTCGGCGGGCACTACGGGGGGCGAATCCAGCACCTCTATCATGAGAACCTGATGGTCCCGCTCCCCCATGCTCACCTGGCTGGGCGTTAGGGGGAGGGGCGACCTAGATAGGGCGTCCGCATGGCTGATCTCTTTTCCGGGCCGGTAGACCAACGCGTGCTGATACGCGTTGAGAAAAATGGCCCACCTGAGCATCCTCGGAGACAGGATCTGTGGGGTGGGCTTATCAGCGGTAAAAATGCCTAACAGGGGCTTGTGGTCTGTTACAATGGTGAAGGGGCGGCCGTACAGAAAATCGCGAAATTTTTTCGTCCCCGCGACTATTGCTAGTGCCTCCCTGTCCGTCCGTGCGTAGTTTCTCTCTGCGTAGATACCCTGGGGGATCTTTCTGAGGAGGAGGAACCTGACCCCATACATATCTCGCGGAAGGTCCCCACAAATGCGGGTAATCCCACCTTCGTCGCCAGTTTAGTGTAAGGGACCAAAGACAATGAAACAGCCGAAGGGTTGGCTTAACACAGGTTTATTGCATGATGATCCGGAGGAACATGTGGTAATGGCGGATGGGTAGCTCAATATATACAGCTGGCTATACATTTGAATGTGGCTCGTCGACAGACTATTGGTTGCTGCCTGCGTGACGTCGTAGGAGGTCACGCCCTTCTTGACCAGGTGAAGAGGTGGCGCGGAATCTTCCCGCGCTGCTGAACCAGGTGAATGTGATCTATGAGAGCTGGACGCTCGCTACTGCCCTCTGGTGGTCACTAGCTCGCGTCCCCTTATTGGGTTTACATTGATACAGCTGATGGTTATAATGTTGCACACAGAAAGGTTACATTGATAACACATGGCAAAGGAACATTGTTAAAGGCACAGCTTTACAGAACACAACAGAGGGGAAACCATCAGAAACCATGGAGATGAGGGTGATATTTAATTTCTTAAAATTGTTGCTGCCGGTATAACTTTTTCAAAGGCAGTGTTTTTTTAGACATTAAAGCTTCCCCTCTTTTCCTGCAGCTTCCAAAGACTTTGCCAAATTAAGAGTGATTTGATAGGCACCTCAGTACTTTCTAGGGCAGAGTCACAAATACTTTATTTCTCCAAAAATTGCCATGGCTCATAGTATATGATATTACGGTAACAGGATTTCACCTTATGAGTAAGATTACAGTATATATCTTGTACAACTTTAAGTGTAGCTTTTCTCATAGGAGAAATGAAATAAAGAAGTTCAAAAGTGGCTGCAGTGTTCTAGTAGATTAAATATGCATTCATATATTCTATATAAGAGTACTGCAGGACGGAAATGAGCTCCTGTCTTGGTCCCAGCTCCTGCCAACCTAGCATTTCGAAAGCAAGAAATTGCAAGTAGATAAATAGGGACCACTTCGGTGGGAAGGTAACAGCATTCCGTGCACTCTGGCGTCTAGTCATGCCTACCACATGACCATGGAAACATCTGCAGAAGCAGGCAGCGCTGGCTCTTTGGCTTAGAAACAGAGATGAGCACTGCACCCTAGAGTCGGATACAACTGGCTTTCGAGCAAGTGAAACCTTTACCTTTATATTCTAAGGAAGAGCTACAAGTATTTATTACTCAGTGAATATTATGACAGACAGACAGACAGACCACTCACTCATGCACTCACACACTCACTAGTCACAGTGGTAGTGATGATTGCACTTATGGAAGTAAAAAAAGTTAGCCAGGATCAATACAGAGTGTTATACTATATTTCTCTATGTGTTTCTGTGGAAATCAAATAACCTTTAGCTTTTTTGCTGAAATTTGCACATGCGTTTTAGAGATGCAGTCCTAAGTATAGTATACTTATTTGGGGGGGGGGGGAATCTATTTTAACAGTGGGATATGTAAGTAAATATTAGGATTAGACTGGAAATATTTGTTCACCTTTGATACCACATTAGATCTTATACTTTTCACAGCTCTGTGAAGAATAAAACAAGCTGCAGTCTATTTATCATAAACAGTAAATGAAATGAAATCAAACAATGGCTGAAATGCAGTTGGCACAATGTCATATAAATGGTGACAATGTCATCACCTGGTACTATTTATGTTTATGTTTATTTAAAACTTCCTACCTTTCACTTGAGCTTCCAAGGTTCTCTAGGGATCACTTTTGCCCTGGGCAAATTTTCCTGAGCCTTGGAACAGAGGGGAAAAGGAGGCTTTAAATTTGGAAAATCACCACCAGATTATTACTGGTAGCAGACTCAGTTCAGTGGCAGGACCACAGGCAGCAATTTTCCTTGGAATATGAAGATGGGGGAAACCAGACATTTCAAGGTAAATTAAAATAAATAATAGTGGCGCCAGGTGATGCCACCACCATCATTTAAGTGGCTTAGGTGCACCAACATGATTTCAGCCATAATGTGCTGTTAGATATATTGAGAGTTTAGACCATATAGCAAGACCACTTGCAAGAGCTTCAGTTCTGCTTGCCGAAACAGAATGTGTGATCCTGCAGTGTTTTGTCTCTGAAAATCAGGCCATGCCTCTAAAAATAGAACTGTAGACTTTCAAGGAGAGGAACTGAGATGGAAGTGAACTACATGTCATGCTTTTCCCCCTTCACTTTGTGCCCTATGGTGTGGGAAACAGCAACACAGAGAGTATGTCACACGTTCTGAGTTTAAAACAACGACAAAGAAAATCACTTTCTATGACAAGGAAATCTGAATTCTGTGACCTGGATGAATTATGTAAATTGGTCACATTTGCATGGATTGGTTTATTTTGCATAAGATGCTTGCTTCTGGTGGGCAAGAGGAGGGAAAGATGTTGTGCAGGGCTCCAGCATATTCACTCTGAGATGTACCGTATGTGCTTTCCTCTTCCCTAGCTTCAATAATTTTAGAAGCCATCTCCTCCAAATTATCAGAATGTTTTTCACTATCACATTAGCAAGAAACTTTATTTATAAAAGGCAAAAGGACACTTGAACTTATGAGGATCTTTGTCTCATGGTATGACAATTCAGCGCTGATTGTGACCCACATTATGGCATTTTCTGTTAGTGCCCTTCCATCTCTGAACTTCTGAAATCTCCTTTCTCCAGATTAATGAATCAGATCTGAAAAGGAAGATTCCCAGGTCAATGGCACATCACATATAAATTCTCAGATTCCTCGCTTCTTCTGTATAATTTCAATACTTCCTCTCAGGTTTTCTAGCACTAGACTCAAAGATATCCCACAGCTCTGTTAATTTTTAGGAAATTCAAGAAGCTGTAGTTCCATAAACTGGCTCCTCTTCCATTAGGCAGAGTCAGGAGATTTATCAAGATGGTGTTAAGGTGCCATTTTACTGAAAGGCAAAAAGAAGCATCTTTTAAGCAAATGTTTTGTTTAGTCAGTTCTGACTTGTGCAATTCTCGCTCTTCCCGTGTTCTACCATCTGTTTCTGCATTTCTAGCTGCCTAGTAGTCACTTTGCCTTGCCTAGTAGTCTTCTTTGCTTTCCCTTTTAACAGTCATCTAGAGCTGTTTGTTCCCATCCATATTCTAGCATAAATTAATTTCTACTATTTATAAGTCATTTCCTCCCTAGGAGGGAAAACATCTTCAGTGTGATGTAGTAGTGGTAGTGGTAGTGGTGGTGGTGGTGGTGGTAATTCCTTCTCATGCTGTATGGCACCACCACTGCAGCATATCAGAGAATGAGGTTCCTAGTTGTTTCCCCAGCCATAAGATTTTACTGGAACAGGGCGCTATTCTGATGCCCAACCCTCCTTTCTCATCTGGGCTTGGGACCAGCAATGGCAGAGTTCCTTCAATGTGACAGGTCAAAATATAGAAGCACAGAACTGATGTATTATACACACAAATCCGGGTGTTCCCAGGTCCTATTACTGTGATGATCATAAATGCTGATTTTTGTCTTAAATATTTTTGAAGTCTTTTAAACCTCACCCCACTAATTTTGATGGCATATACAGTATAAACAGGGTTGCTTGGTTTTGTACATCTGTAGATGAATACACTTTGGCAACCATTTACTTATTATGGAGAAGATAATTCTCTTTGCTCATAGTCAGCAATAAATATGCTTCCTGCTCCAAGAGATTTTGAACATTAAGAATTAAGGCTGTGCTTTGAGAGCATCTGGCTGTAGAACCTTTGGCCAGGAGCCCAATTCACCATTTTCTTGTAGAAGAAGAGCCATTCTGTGTGGCCTTGGGCAAGCTGCACAGTCTCAGGATATCCCCCAGAAGGAAATGGCAAACCACTTCTGAGTACGCTATAGCTAGAACCTGGGAAAAGGTCACCATAGGTTAAAATTAGTACTTGATTAACTAAATCATTGACCTAGGCATGGTTTTCTTGGTTGTACTTAAAATGTAACAGATGCTGGAAACTGGCAAATAGACGTAATCTGTAAGCACAGAAAGCACATGTAATTTAGAGTAGGAATTGTCTTCTCTGCAGGGAGACAAGTACATGTGTAGATGTATACTCATTGCTGTTGCCATCTCCAGTGTTGCCAGGAGGTCCATGACTTTGTACAAATCATTTTATAATTCTTTTCCCATCCTTCTTTTCATGTATCTCTTGCCTCATCTCCCTCTTTATTGTTCTCCCAACACCCATTTTGCTTGTCCTTGATTGTAGCACTTGCAGTATTCCACCTTGGCATGGGCTTCCTTCCAATCTTCCTTCCTGGGCCTCCAGCTGAAATATCTCTTAGCAAACAAATAATGAAACTTGACAGTAAAGTGTCATCACTATATTTTAGAGCTGATACACCAGTGACATTGGTGGGGACAAAGAAAACAAAAAATTTGCAAGCTCAGAAAGAGAACAAGTATATTGGATTACTCTTGGCTAATTTTTAGAAAGTTGTGTTCAAAAAATAAGAACACAAGGTATTTTGCTATCCTTAAGGCATTTGCTCTAAGGACAGCAAAATTTATCTTCCAACTAGAATAGTGTGAGCTATGTGAATATATCCTGTGAATGGTATTCAATCCTCAACCAATACATTAGACACCCTGGACTAGAACAGGCAGTAAGGTAAAGAGGATGTGAAACTTTGGCATTGGTAATTGCTTGTTATGGTCCCCGAAGTTTGAAAAATTATTCATGAGATGCTCCTGTTCACCATCATTTCCCCACCCAACTCAAATTTTGTAAAGCAAAACAGCAAATACAACAGCCAGTAGTTGTAGGTTCTAGAACAGAGGTAGTTTGTGACCATAAGCCAGGGAAGGATGGGCCTCCCAAAATTTTGGATGAGGCACCCCACTTCTCTGTTTAAAAGCTGCCCTAGGTGGTGCAGAAGAGAAGGGGCTAGTGTATACTCTACTGCCCCCCCCTT
This sequence comes from Bradypodion pumilum, assembly GCA_035047305.1. Taxonomy (NCBI): domain Eukaryota; kingdom Metazoa; phylum Chordata; class Lepidosauria; order Squamata; family Chamaeleonidae; genus Bradypodion; species Bradypodion pumilum. The sequence goes on along the minus strand of JAWDJD010000004.1, from coordinate 184,503,997 downwards.
TTGATTTCAGCAGTGGTCAGTCAGGATTTGTTAGTAGTTTGTGATAGTGGTTTATGAAATTATAAGTCAAGAATATAAGGAGGAACATTTCTTTTTGAACATTAGAATTCAGGTTTACCTGCAGGTATTGACTTAGAGCCGATTTCCGGCCAGACAAAGGAAAGTACAGTACTATACTGCCATAAACATGCAATTAACATATAGAGGTAGAAATCATTACCACAAGATGTGATTGTGGTCACTAGCTTAAGAGGCTTTTATAAATCTGGAAACTGATCATTGTGGGCTCTGTTTTCAGGAAAAGGTTATCTCTGCACACCAGGCACTGGCGAAAAACAAAAAGGGAGGGCTGTAACCTTTTTATCTTATTTGTACATTTCCAGAAGTATCTATGTGGTTGCTGTGTAAGTACAGCATGGGGCTAGATTCCCCATTTAAGCAGAACGTAATGTGGAAGAACAATATAAAATTCAACTGCAGTGACATAATTTGAATTGGGAAATATTTTTTACCAGTTCACTATATTCTTTTAGAGTTTCTTCACCAGTTTTCTTGAGACACATTTAAGAAAGGTAGCTTCTTTAATACAGGTTTAATATAATCTTAGTTGTTTGATGGCCATATACTTATACTAAATCCTTGTACATTTGAATATATTAATATATATTAGCAATCATGTGGCAAAGGAGGATGCATATTTGTAGCCTACTTTAATATTTATGTTTACCTGGGTATGGTTGTTATGTTGGTGGCTGTTAGCCCTGCATAGACAGTAAACTGGTGAACAAAAGCTTTGTATATGGTCACAGATCTGGCTGGTCAGTGTGGCCGAGAGAGAGAACTGAATTACCAACACACTCTTATAAATTCCTTCTCTGAAATAGAACTCGTTAAGTTCAGTAGGGCTTATCCTCAAGTCAGTGGTGCAACAATGATGCCTCGATGACTTTTTGGTCTCCTCTGCCAGAGTTTTCTTTAGCATTCTGAATATATGCATATTTTACTTCTCCAATAGAAAATTATTTGGAGTACATTAAGATACAGTACATCTTTCTGGATATACTGCAGTCTCCACATCTGACCTTGGTGAGTCTGATTCCTGTGGCTCAGCTTATTCATCTGAAAGTTTTGTGGATTTAAATAATTGATTAAACTCTTTGGTATTTAGCCTGTTTATTGAATAGGAGCTATAGTTTCCCTACATTTGCTGAAGTAAGTGAAAAGGCATTCTTATGTCCTTGTGTTTACCTTACAAAGGCTGTTGATTACATTTGTACACCCTTGCTTATTCTCAATGTGGGATCTTAAAATTTGTTTAGTTCCTTACTTGCTTCTGGCTATGAGTACCTCTACATCTCTCTTACAAGACAGCAAATTTTTATCTCCCCTTTTTTGTAGGTGTTAACTCAAGGCACAATAATAGCTACTCTATTGATATATTTCTCACATTCTTGCCCATGTAGGATCAAGCACAAAATCACCAGTCTGGGTACAGCGTAACAGCCATGCTCAAGTATTTTAAATCACCCTTTTTTTCCTGTTTTAGCATTTGGAATCCCATACTGTATGAGTGGCCAGCAGAGCTATTAGGAGGCAAATAAATGGGTGGAGAGTACACATTTGTGGTGATGGCAAGGTTTGCCTCCCTTTCTGGGCCTCCCAGGAGGACTAAAATCTCCCAGGGAAGGTGCAGAACTATGGATGGATGAGTTGCTTTCTCCTTGGCTTGCTCAGAGCTTTTATGGTTTGCCCATCATGCCCACTCGTTGCCTTTTTCCAATAGGCTTTGCTATATTGCAACATCCTTGCAGATTTTTCTTGTAAGTCATAGATGGGGCCCATGTAAGCAAGGTGTAAGAACTAATATCCAGAGAAAGAGACAGGATAGAAAAAGCTAATGTTAGCCTGTGAATTAAAATATATATATTCATGAACGGAGAAGAAATTTGCATGTGGAATATGAACATTGTGTTTACCTTACAAAGGCTGTTGATTACATTTCTTCACCCTAACCACCGCTCCAAAATCATTAGTCCAGGAACTGAATCTTTTTCTGCTGCTTAAAGCAATAGCACATATATGTCAGAAATTCAGACATACCTGTACATAAAATCATGAGAATTTTGTAACCTATTCCATTGCACTAATTTTGAATTCATATTCTCCTTAGAATTCAGGGGGTCCACCAAAATGTAGAATAATCTTGGCCAGTTTTTCCCAACCTTTGTTTTTGGGACTTCAATTCCCTGAAGCCTAAGTCAATTCCTTTGATGTAGGCAGATTGAATGCACACGGAGCCGGCAGGCGGGCCAAACACTTCTTTATTTCAGCATGGTCAATCTGAACATGGGCACATGTAGGAGATGCAGCTCCTTATATACTGTATTTGAATTCCCCGCCATGGATACTCATTGGCTGTGGTGGCAGTGATGTCATTGGGGGCGTACTGCGTAGCTACTAAGATACACCTGAAACCGAGCGGTTTCACACGCTAGCTGCTGATTGGTTAATTGGAATTGCATGGGCTGAGCTTCCTCAGCTGTGCTACTGTGGCAGCTGAGTTGCGTGCGGAATCAGGAGAGTTACTTGCATACACAATAATTCCCCACATCACTGATCAGCCAATGTACTGATTTAGGCTTCCGGGAATTGAAGTCCGGCTGTGTGGCATGGGCCCCACGCTGGAAAGCACTGATCAAAGGTCCTAAATGCCCTCAGAAAGAAGAACAGTAACTTACATCTGAGTGCTTTGTACCTAGAAAATTCTAGAAGAAGTCGCTGTAAGTTGGTATTGACTTGATGGCATATTATTATTGTGTTGCATTTGTATTTCGCTGAGCTGTACCAGATTTGCTCGAAAACAACCTGGCACTCTTTGAAATCTTACCGGCATCTGCTGGGTTGCACTGCAGTTCAGCCAAGCAAATATGGCTTGCAGTATACATCTAAATTGACTCTACTTTAGAATGCAATTTCTCCCTCTCCCCCTACCATCACACAATTTAAGTGATCTCTGAGCTATACTTGGCCAGATTGTCCACATTTACTCAAGTCCTTTAATTGTATCCTCAGGTTGAGAGAACATTTTGACTTACAGGTAGCAGTGGGAGTAGAACCCAGCCATGGAGAAATACAAGACAGCAGAGACAACAAGTGCAGACTCACAACATTCATCTGGGATTGTTCTTTGCAGGGTTTTTTTTTATGATGATGCCTGTACTCTAATCCAAAGAAGGATTATTTATTTTGATGGGGAGGAGTATCCCTGCTCAATGATGAGAGAGATTTCATTTTCTATCTCTGCTTTCTGAGACAGCAGAACTATGTGTGCTGAAATGTTGTATCAGAAATTTCAGAGCAAGTAACCCCCATTCTAAATAATATTCAGTAATAATAGAGAGCTGTCATATAGCTTTGAAGATTTCCCTACGAAGAGGCCTTAAATTTTATCTGTGGGAGAAATAAATTTGCTTCTCCATGGAAACAGCTGAAAAGCCTAATTTCATTTTGGCTCAAAGAAGGCACATTGGAGGATGATTGCCATATGGGCTCACAACCTATATTTCTCTAGCAACACTCTTCTGGAAGGAGAAAGCATGATATATTTTTTTAAAAAATAAAGTAAGTAGAGTAGCTAAGCGAGGAGGCAAAAGATCAATCGACAATGCAATTAAGTGTTTAATAATGGTGCCCTTGAGTAGTGTTCTTGATCAAGTATAATCTACAGAGCCAGTGGCTACTGTCCAGCAGCAGTTTTAGTACAGGTAGCATGAACTACATGTTAAAGGAAAGTTGTATTGCTTCTGATTGGCCTGTTTTCCTTCCTGCAGTGAAGGGAAATTGCCTCGTATGTATGAGTATGAGGCTTCCTGCTTCCATGCCACTAGGGCAGGGGTGGCCAAACTACAGCCCGTGAGCCGGCCTCGGCCTGCAGCACCATTTCATGTGGCCTGCTGCTGCCCTTGCTCCTATTGGAAGCAGAAGTTGGTGTGTTTATGACAACCATAAAACACACTCGCACATGCATTAATGCGCCCCACGCCTGCGGTAAAGGCTGCCATAAATGCACCCATGGCTGTCGTAAAGAGGTTTACGACAGCCGAGAATGTGTTTTACAGCAGTGTTTACGGCAGGAGGAACCACATGACTGGCCTGCTCAACTATGTGACTGGCCTGTGGTGTGAAAAGTTTGGCAATCTCTGCACTAGGGCCACATTGGTTCTTCCTGTCAAGAATGGATGCATTATTTTCCATTTTGCAGAAAATAATTGTAATCAATGAGGGAAGAAGACATTTTGGTGCCAAGCAGAAAATCAGAATGGTGTCCTCCTCCCAGTTGCAGCATTCAACTAGACCACTGGTGTTTTACTGCCCTTTTAATGTTGCCATTCAAAAATATTGTCAAGAGATGGTGGGCATCAACAGGTTCGTACCAGTTCGCCAGAACCGGTAGCAGAAATTCTGGCTGGTCCCGCCCATCCATGTTTTGAAATAAAGTAGTCCTAATTCGGGTGCAACTCAGGGCTTTCCCCCTGGCCATGCCCACCATACTACACCCACAGTGTGGTAGTAAAAAAATTTTTGGGAGCCCACCACTGTGTAAAGTTAATAGTAAAAATCCAAAACTGGACTGCAGCCTGTCCAGACCCCTCCTTGCAATCATGTAATTTGCAGGGTAAATTAATGCAGCCTAGGCAGAGGTTTCTCATCATGATGAAAATGAAAACTGTATTTGAAAGGATGGCTACTTATTTTAAGTGATCAGATATTTTAAAATGACACTAAAGAATATTAATTGAGATCCAATTCACATGAGCAGTTTTATTTAACAATGTAATAACTGTATTAGAATGTAAAATCCATCAACTACTAGAAGCATTCGTTGAGGTAAAGTACAGGGAATTAATGTCATTCCTTTGGAATCTTGCTTGAACCTGGGCCTGTGTATTCCACACAAGACAGTCAAAGCCTGTTTAATTTGGAACTGTGGATCTTATTAAAAGAAAGCTAATTAAGCAGATCACCCTTCAGTCATCAGCATGCCGTTGCAGGTGGTTTTCAATAGATCTGGTGATGGGAAACAACTTTTCTGAAAGTTGGTTGGGAATCCAGACATGTTTTGCCACGTCCAAATATTTCATAAAGTTTGCTACAATGCTGCAGCAAAGTCCAAAATACAACCAGTGAATTTAACAGAAAGTACTTAATAGTCTGCAACATGAAAATAATATAGATTGTATTATATAACAGGCACTTCCTCCTGTCATCTTTTTTCTTGGTTACTAAATGATGGCCCTCAAACAAAAATAATTGCAATGCTCTTGGGAAATGGTCAGGATCCCTCTGTGCCGATTTGCCAAGGGAAAAGAATTACAAAATGCTCTGAGTAGCAATCTTATCTGGGTTCAGGAAGTGGGCCACTGTTACTGCTAGGATAAATATGAGAGTATCCTGTAGCTATGACCTTATGTGACTTAGGAGAGGGCAAGGCTATCATAATGAGTGTCATTATCCCCTCTGCCAAGTGTCATTACCTCTGCCTTGTCTATGGTCAGCTTTAATTATTTTGTCCAAAGCACAGCCAAAATACATGTCAGGAGCATTAGATAATCTGAACATTATTGAGGGTTATATCTGAGAGAGATGAAAGAATGAAGGCACTAGGACTTGGTTCTCACTCTATAATTGTGTCTGTGAGTCATACTATGTCAGATTGGTGGTTGGGGGAACGCTATTCCCTTCTAAAAATCTATATACAGTACATTAAAAACGAATGGGAAAATGACACACTTTGACACACTTTGTTTTGGAGTACTTGTTACTGCTATTTTGAGGAAGACTTAGTCAAGTCTGCTCACAATCAGCATAATGATGCACAGCTTTACCACCCCAGTGACAATAAAGCTTTGATATCATTAGTTCAAATTCTATTAACCTTTCATTATATTCATAATCCATAGCTGCTCCGAACATAAATCCAAATCTTATCAGAATCCCTTTCGTAGAAAACAAGATGTTAAGAGTTAACAGTAACTGTAAAATCAAATTACTTATAGGACAAATAGTGCAAATTAGTGCTGTTTTACCCAGATTGGGTGTTGACAATATTTAATTTAAACTAATGGAAAGCTCCTTATGGGAAAACTATCCCTAGGGGTTCTCAGTGGCTGAAAGGTATGTGTGGGGTGGTGGAGGGTGTTAGGGAACAGGAAACATTAAACATTTCTGGTACATGAGCCTGGTTATGCTTTTGCAAATTTAGGCTAACAGAATGTTGCCCATTGTGTACTTAGTCAGGCCTTTGGTCCTGGTTATTTAGCACATGTGTTTGTGTAAACATACACAGAGACAATACACACAGACAAACATAGCAGAGGAGTAATGAAATTTAAAAACACAGGACTATTCAGTGAGATTTGAACTGAAATACAGCATGAGGTCAGATTAGGACAAATAATCAATGTAAGGAAGATCCATCTGCATGACAAAAGGTTGGCAAAAGCTCCAAGCAAGGAAAAATGTGTGTAAACAATCTGGTTCAAGAGGATTGATGCATGAAACAAAATGTCTAATGCAGAACAAGAAATACAAACCAGCTCAAGAGAGAGGCTTAGACATATATTTAGAAAGAGGGAGAACCAAAAGCTTTATGAGATTATCAGCAGTGAAATTCCATACAGTTCAAGACTAGCCCATGGTGTTTAATGTTCTGTGGGCCTTACTCTAGTCCAAAGATTTATCTTTTTATTTATTTATTCAATTAGCATGTATTTATTTATTTAGTATGTGGCAAGCATGTTGATAGTTTGCCTTTTAGATTAACTCCTTACAAGATGGTTTGCTCAAACAAATGAAAAACTAGTAACAATAAATGATTCTGACTGGAAGGCGGGAGGTCAGCAGTTCGATTCCCGAGTACTACAGGATGGAATGAGCTCCCATCTTTGTCCCAGCTCCTGCCAACCTAGCAGTTCGAAAGCAAGAAATTGCAAGTAGATAAATAGGGACCACTTCGGTGGGAAGATAAACAGCATTCCATGTGCTCCGTTGTCTAGTCATGCCTGCCACATGACCAGGGAAACGTCTGCAGAAGCGGACAGTGCTAGCTCTTCGGCTTTGAAACAGAGATGAGCACTGAACCCTAGAGTCGGATAGGACTGGCTTTCGAGCAAGGGAAACCTTTACCTTTACTATGCTGATTATACTGAAATTTTCTGAGTTGATTTGGATTTGACAGCATGGAGAAAATATAGGCCTACTGCTAATTTCTTCCAGTGGTGCTTAAACTTCTGTCCAGACTGCAGTACTGTATATGCAATGGTTCCCAATGTGGGGTATATGCCCCACAGGGGACTTCAATTCCCAGAAGCTTAAGTCAGTGCACTGGCTGATCAGTGCTTTGGGGAATTGACTTAGGCTTCTGGGAATTGAAGTCCCAAAACCAAAGGTTGGGAAACACTGGTATAGTTCAAATGGGATCTGATACTACTGAATGCTCCTCAGTACAAGCAAACAAATAAACAAACACATACATATTGAAATGTAAATGTCAAGGAAAGGCTAGACTAGATCTCTTAAGGGACATTTACTATGTGAATATTTAAATATGTTTTATATATATATATATATATATATATATATATATATATATATATATATATATATATATATATATATATATATATATATATATATATATATATATATATATATATATATATATATATATATATATATATATATATATATATATATATATATATATATATATATATATATATATATATATATATATATATAGAGAGAGAGAGAGAGAGAGAGAGAGAGAGAGAGAGAGAGAGAGATAGATATAGATATAGATATAGATATAGATATAGATATAGATAGATAGATAGATAGATAGATAGAGATAGATAGATAGATAGATAGATAGATAGATATAGATACACACACACACACACACTAATTCTATCCCAACCCTAACCATAAATGTAACCCCAAACATCCCAGACATTATCTTATTAATTGTATGGAAAATAGATCACATAGATGATATTGTAAATGTACTTAACTTCTCCTAGCATAGTATCCTTGGTATAATAACAACTACATGTTCATCTTCATTTCCAATAAGAGAGATATAAGAAATGCAGAAAATGGCAGGAAGTGATTGGGTCTCATAGTTAAGACAGGTATGAACTATGAATTTTTAATGGCGATTGTGTAATTTTTCTTCTGCTTCATTATTGCTGAAATGCTGTAAGTCATGATTTTATTTTTTAAAATAGTTGTTTAAAATGATTGTGACTTGATTGTGGTTTATATATATAGTTAATAAGCAAAAGAATGTCCAAAAGCTGAAATGTAGGGTCTTGAAGAGGTAGGGGAAGGAGGATTCCATTCTTTAAAAGTGGCCAGTGCAGTGAAGGAGAACTGCAGACAACATTATTCTGTATGCATAATTCACAAGAAAGATACAATAGAAATGTCCTTTTCTGGATATCCAGAGAGATTTTCTAGGGCCTGTGCCAGAATGGAGGAATTGTCTTACTTTGTAAAAGGGAGCAATACAAACCTGGTAAGACGTTTGCTGTTGGGTTGACTGTGCATACTGATGTATATAATCGACAATCTAGCATCTGTCATATCACTTTTAATTTGGCTGTTATTGTCGTTCATTAAGGAGCTTTACAGATCAGGCACCTTTTAAAACACATTAGCCCATCAATCGTTCATTCCTACCCACCTCCCGCCCACACACCATTTTTCTTTCTTTTCATGGAGAGGAAGAAGAGCTTGCATTTGGGGAAAGGCATGTTGGCAGGCCTGGTTTTGATTTATCTTTCACTTTGCTTGGCATTACAGCCTGGGTGGAAGAAGGGAGAATAGAGCCCTTGAACTGGAAGAAGGGCCCTCACTTTTCTCTTCCTCTGTTGTCTAAGTTTGGGGCGCTGACATTTGCAGAGAGAAAGGGAGAGAGGGAGTTAATTGTTGCATAATTTTATAGAGGGCGGCATATCCGAATGTAGTGGTTAAGAAGCTCGCCTTGTTAGCTGGAAGGCCGACAAGCCGGCAGTTCGAAACCCAGATACTGCATGACAGTTTGAGTGCCCGTTTCTGTCCCAGCTCCTGCCTCACTGGGAGGCGGAAGGTCAGCAGTTCGATTCCTGAGTACTGCAGGACGGAATGAGCTCCCCTCTTTGTCCCAGGTCCTGCCAATCTAGCAGTTCGAAAGTAAGACATTGTAAGTAGATAAATAGGGACCACTTCAGTGGGAAGTTTACAGTGCTCTGTGCGCTCCGGTGTCTAGTCATGCCTGCCACGTGACACAGAAATGTCTGCAGAAGCAGACAGCCCTGGCTCTTCAGCTTTGAAACAGAGATGAGCACTGAACCCTAGAGTCAGATATGACTGGCTTTCGAGCAAGGGGAACCTTTACCTTTTACCTTAATAGGGACCACTTCCATGGGAAAAGATCTTGGGGACACGAAAGGAGCCTCCTTCTGGCGTTTCAAGAAAAAATCCTTTCAACCCAGAATAATTTCTGACACAAAATTATTATTAATAATTATTTGGAATCATGCTCGCTGAGGGATTCTGGGAGTTGCTCTCTTTAGATTAGGTGAATGAGAACACAGAGAGAGCACACGCTGTTGTTGTTGTTCAGTCGCACAGTCAATTCCGACCCTTTGAAACCCTATGGACCATTTTTCTCCAGGCGCCTCTGTCCTCCACCATCCTCCTCAGCCCTCCCAGTTCTGTGCCCATTGCATCTACAATACCATCTAGCCATCTCATCTTTGGCCTCCCCCTTCTTCTTTTGCCCTCCACCTTTCCCAGCATCAAGGCCTTCTCAAGTGAATCCTCCCTTCTCATTTGATGTCCAAAGTACTTTAGCTTCATCTTTACTATTTGACCTTCTAATGAGCAGTCAGGGTTGATTTCTCCTAAGATTGACCTATTTGTTCTCCTTGCTGTCCAGGGGACTCTCAAAACTCTCCTCCAACACCACAATTTCAAAGGCATCCATTCTTCTGCGTTCAGCTTTCCTAATTGTCCAGCTCTCGCACCCATACATTACCACTGGGATTACCACACGCAGGCCCACAAACTATTCAGACTAAGCCAATGTTTCCCAGTCTTTGGCCTTCAATTCCCAGAAGGCTGAGTCAATTCCCAAAAGCTGATCAGCCAAGGACTCAGTGATGGGCAGTCTTGGCCCTCCAGCGGTTCTTGAACTTCAATTCCCAGAAACCCTGACCAGCTGGTGTGTTGACTTGGACTTCTGGGAACTGAAGTCCAAGAACAGCTGGAGGGCCAAGACTGTCCATCTCTGAAAGGTACTGACTCGGGCTTCTGGAAAATGAAGTCCCAAATCCACGGTGCAATTCAAGGTGCTGGTAATGACCTTTAAAGCCCTTCATGGTAGTGGGCCAGGTTACCTAAGAGGCCGCATTGCCCTAAGGGAGTCCGCCGGCGCCCGTCCTACCAGGGCGGACCGCAGAGGGTCCCTCAGTGTTCCATCGGCTAGAGGGGCTCGCCTCTCTAGCACAAGGAGAAGGGCCTTCTCCGTGTCCGCCCCAACTCTTTGGAACCTCCTGCCAGCAGACTTAAGGCTTCAGTCAGAATTGCTGCCCTTTCGGAAAGGGTTAAAAACCTGGCTGGTAGGAAAAGTTTGGGGGGGGGGGACGGGGTATTGACTCCTGCACATTGGCTCAGTTGATGTCCCATGTCCTTTCAATGATTGTGGGAAGGGGTGGGTCTTTTTAGCCATGGGGTGGTTTTTATAAAGAGTTTTTATGGGGTTTTATATTGTAATGTTTTTAGATGTTGTACCACCCTGAGTTGCCCTGGAGCAAGAGGGCGGCATATAAATCTAACTAAAATAAAATAAAATAAAATGAATAAAAAGGTTGGGAAACACTAGGGCCCCTTCTCAGAGGTGCCAGTGGAAGGGAGGCTCGTGTAGTGGGTCCTCTCCAGCCTTTCCCCAAGGAGAGGTGGGTAGCTGTTGGGTTTCGCAGGGGGTTTCGAGGCCACCCCCCACCCCACCCCAGCCTCTTTCTCGCCCGCCTTGCCCTTCAGCACTCTCGCCACACTGCCTGGCGAGTGGCTGCCAGTCTCGAGGTCGCTGTCCGCCGCCCAGGTGCTGAAAAGGGAACCAGCAGCCCCTCCCCTGCCCTCCCCTCCCCGCCTGGGCCGGGCCACCACCGCGTCAGCCCCGGAGGAAGGAAGAGGACGGAGGAGAGCCACCTTCCCAAAGGGGGGGGGGGGGGAGGACTGGCCGTCGCCACCGCCGGGGGCCAGATCTGGCGGCAGGGCAGGGAGTCGGAGCCAAGGCGCAGGACTGGAGGAGCCATGGCTGCGCCGGGGCCTGACGGAGGCGGCGGGTAGCCTCTCGCCTGCCATGAGGCGCCCCGGGGCGGTGGCGCTGGGGGGCTGGCCGCCGCTGCTAATCCTGGCCCTGCTGCCGATCGCGGGGGGGCTGCCGAGTGGGCAGCAGCCGCTGCGCTACGCGGTGCCGGAGGAGCTGCCTCGGGGCGCGGCGGTGGGCGACGTGGCCGAGGATCTGGCCCTGGAGCCCCGCCGCCTGGCCTCGCGGGGTGCCCGGCTGAGCCCGGGCAGCGTCGGCGCCCGGTACCTGGCGCTGGACGAAGCCCGGGGGCTGCTGGTGGTGAAGGAGCGCGTGGACCGCGAGGCGCTGTGCGACGGGAGCCCCGCCGCCGCCGCCGCCGCCTGCTTCCTCCTCCGCCTGGAGCTGGTGCTCGAGCGGCCCGTGGAGGTGCACGAGGTGGAGGTGGAGGTGCTCGACGTCAACGACCACGCGCCCCGCTTCCCCCGTCGGGAGTACCGGCTGGAGATCGGCGAGTCGGCCGCGCCGGGCGCCCGTTTCCCGGTCCAAGGCGCCGAGGACCCCGACGCCGGCTCGAACTCGGTGCAAAGCTACCGCCTCAGCCCCAGCCAGCCCTTCGGGCTGGACCTGCGCGACTTCCAGCGGGGCAGCAGACTCTTGGAGCTGGTGCTGCTCCAGCCCCTCGACCGCGAGCAGAGCGCCCACCAGCGGCTGGTGCTGACCGCCGCCGACGGGGGGCAGCCCCCCAAGTCGGCCACCGCCCACATCTACATCCGGGTCCTGGACACCAACGACAACCCGCCCCACTTTGACCGCAGCACCTATACAGCTGCCCTGGTGGAAAACGCGGCCCCAGGCACGCTGGTGGTCCGTCTGAACGCCTCCGACCCCGACGAAGGCTCCAACGGGGACTTGGTCTACTCTTTCAGCAGCTATGCCCCCCAAAAAGTCCGGCAGCTTTTCAGCGTGGACCCAGTCTCCGGAGAAGTGAGGGTCAAGGGCACTTTGGACTATGAGGAAGCCTCCTCTTATGAGATCTTTGTGCAAGCCACCGATCAAGGTTCGGTTCCCATGGCTGGGCACTGCAAGGTGCTAGTCAACATCCTGGATGCCAACGACCACGCTCCGCAGGTGGTGCTGACTTCTCTCTACAGCCCAGTCCCGGAGGATGCCGAGCCTGACACTGTCGTGGCCTTGATGAGTGTCACTGACCAGGACTCTGGCCACAACAAGCAAGTCAGTTTGAGCATCCCTGCCAACCTCCCTTTTAAACTCAATTCCTTCAAGAACTCTTACACCCTGGTCACTCAGGGTCTCCTTGACCGCGAAAGGACTTCATGTTACAATGTTACCGTCATTGCGATGGACGCTGGGATTCCACCCCTGTCTTCCCACAAAGTCATCCAGGTTGACATCTCTGATATCAACGATAACCCACCACAGTTCGAAGAGCCTACTTACTCTGTTTATGTCCCGGAAAACAATGCGCCTGGGGTTTCTCTCTGCACTGCTAAGGCCATTGATCTTGATGCCAATGAAAATGCCTACCTTTTCTATTCTTTGCTAAACGGAGAAATCCAAGGGCTATCTGTGACTTCCTATGTCTCCATTAAGTCGGATACTGGCAACCTTTATGCCATCCGCTCCTTTGACTATGAAAAGCTGAGGGAGTTCCAGGTTGTTGTTCAAGCTGAAGATGCAGGGGTGCCACCTCTCAGTAGCACAGTCTCTGTGCATATCTATGTGGTGGATCAGAATGACCACGCACCACAGATTCTTTACCCTACCTCAGGAAATAGCTCAGCAGCTATGGAAATGATCCCCCACTCAGCTGGTCCCAGGTTCTTGGTCACCAAAGTCATAGCCATCGATGCAGACTCTGGACAGAATGCGTGGCTTTTTTTCCACCTGGCCCAGACCTCAGCTCCAAATCTTTTCAGTGTGGACATCCACAATGGAGACATTAGGACTACTCAGAAACTGGGGGAGGACAGCGCCCCTGCTTTTAACCTTACAGTCGTGGTGAGAGACAACGGAGACCCATCCTTGTCTTCTTCTGTGTCTATCAGTATTGCAGTGGTGGACAAGGTGTCCAGAACTATTCCTGGCACCCACAGGCATATAAAAAGTTCCAAAAATTACTCAGAGATAACCCTGTATCTCATTGTTGCTCTAACCTCTGTTTCGTTTATATTTCTCTTGACAGTCATCGTACTTGCTGGGATCAGGTGTCACAAATATGGCATGTATAGCAGCAACTCCTGCTGTGGGGGATTCTGTGGGACTCCCAGAGAAAGATATCCTGTTGAAATGTACAAGCAGGCAAACTACAGCCTTGATACCAGAATGCCAACTGGTTTAAAAGCCAAGCCCCATTTTGTTGAAGTCCGGGGCAATGGCTCCCTCTCAAAGACTTACTGCTACAAAACGTGCCTGACCCCAGGGTCTGGAAGTGATACTTTCATGTTCTACAATTCTGGGGTGCCACCAGGAATCCATCCCCTGGCTGTGGTGGCAGAGAGACATCTGACAGGACAGAGTGGGCAGAGCTCACAAAACCTGATCATACTTAAGAGTGAGCCCATTACTCCAAATGAGGTGAGGAGATTGCTGATATGACCTAAGGCAAGACCTAAATTAAGCCACTTGCCTTTTAAATGTAAATAATTTAATGTGCAGAATTGTGGGAAGGTGGGATGTTAAAAAGTTAGAAAGGATTAAGGTAATCCTTTCAGTATGTTCCTTGGCAAAATCTATGTTTTTAATTTCTGCTGGTAGGCCAACTCAGACATACTACTACCATTAGTTGCCCATAGTATTTAAAGTACATGTATCTTTAATTCAGGTTCTTCTATCACCTAATGAAAGACATCTATAGAGGATTATGGGGTAACAGAAAACATTAGTATGAGATTGATTGCACAGAAGAAGAAACAGAACTCTGCTGAGAATAAATAATAGAAATATGTTTACTTAGATGAGCTCTTCATTGAGGGTTACTCCCTGGGCAAGCAGCTGTGCACAGGATTACGACTTAAAATAATAAATAATTCACTCCTAAATTCCATTTTCTAGATCACTTGTAAGATATATTTGGCTTTTATACTCATGATTTTTGCAGAACCCTGAGAACACATGAAGGGAAAGTAATATATTGTTTTTACTTGGAACATAGAGTGCTCCCTTGTTTTTCCCTCTCCTGCCTCCCTTCTTAAGTTGTAAGTCTAGTGATATATTTTGGTATGGTGACCCAGTTAACCAGATGACTCTGCTTATCACAGTATGGTAGCCTGTATCCCACTCATGCACAAGTGAAAACTGTTTAGTGCTATGCTGCCACATCCATTTATCAGGGAGTTTCGCTGACTTGAGCCCACTGGTCATTCTTTATCTTTCAGTCAGATATTTTTGAGTAGATATGTTTAGGACTGTGTTGTAAAGCAGCTAAACCCTTTAGAATTAGAAAACAAAATGTATTCTATTTCAATATTTAATTAAAATTAAAGTAAGGCCAACATTTCCTGAAAATAAAATATGTCAATTTTTTGCTGAAAATAAAATTAATTCCATTGAAAATGTACAATCAGATTTTAGAACATAAAGATTAATATAAACACACAAAAGTGATCTTAGTGGCAGTCTTAGATGCGGTTGCTTTAATGTGATTGTTCCTTGCCATAGACATTTGTATCTGAAATGCATTTCTGTTACGTTTTTGGAATATGCACCATACAGTATATTAAATTAGCATTGTGCCTGCAATGAAATAACACAGATTGTACCACATACAGTTTTAATGGGTTTAGCTTGATGAACAGTCTACTGAAACGACAACTCTAGGTTGCTGACTTCTGTATTTCTGCTATGCATCAACAGGTTTAAGTCATTTTCAGATTATATATAATAACTATGTAAAACAGTTTTCTGGCACAGAATTAAACATTCATCTGAAAGTAGGGGTCAGTTTTGGTGAGATATTTCAGGTCCATCGTCCAAATTCTAGTCTCTATAAATATTGGCAAAAAGTAGGGATTGGGGTTGAGCAAGGGATTGCCATAATGCTGAGAGAGAGAATATGATTTTCTTTCTATCTCATTTTCCTTGATAGAAATGCTATTTTTAACATTAGGTATTATATAAGGTTCTTTTCTACTGTGATGGAACTGGTTTGAGTTGGGCCTTCAGGAATTGCATTTTTTTTTTTAAATTAAGAAGATGGAGGATCAAGCCACAGGTAGCCAGTACCCTGTCTAGTTAGCTGCTGTTGTATACCTGCAATCACTTAGTTGGTCTGGCCATTACAGAATTGTAGTAAAACTTGCACACTGAGAATCAGGAGGGAAGTATCAGCATGCTTTAAGGAACTTTAGATTTTGTAGAAGGAATATTTGAGGGAGGGTGGGTGGATAATCTTATGGAAGGAAATCCCTTTCTGTCTCATGGTGCTGGTTTGCAGAAATGATCTATAGATCCACAGAGCAACAAACTAGTATTTCCATAGTCATCTTGTTGTATACCTGAATGAATATACAGTATTAATATTTTTTATCAGATCTGTTGCATATTTTCTTTTTTGTTTGCCTTCTTGTTTGTTTGTATATAAAGAAGGACATATGCTGTTAAGAGCACACAGCCAATTTCCTCAGTAGGAATGATAATATAGTCACCCTTGCTCAGAGTCCCTAAATGTAAGACCAAAATGCTCAAGAGGGGGCTGCTGGTGGAAAACAACATGCAGTGTGAATGCAGACAGTTCCAGTTCATTTACTGGTCTGCTTATTACTGCCAGAAACATGCCCTGATGAGGACTTACCGATAAGTTTGGCCAACAACAAAGCCAAGAAAGTGGCTTCATTTTGGCAGTCCAGGGTTTGATCACGACACAAAAGAAGAAGACCCTTGTTCAAAAGCCAGTTGTATCTGACTTTAGGTTGTGGTGCTCATCTTTGTATATAGCCAATGTCTGCATCTCCAGACATTTCCGTGGTCATGTTGCAGGCATGACTAGACAACGGAGTGCACAGAACACTGTTTACCTTCCCACTGAAGTGGTACCTATTTATCTACTTGCAATTTCTTGCTTTTGAACTGCTGGGTTGGCAGGAGCTGGGACAGAGATGGGAGCTCACTCCATTGTACAGCACTCAGGTCTCGAACTGCTGACCTGCCGACCTTCCAGTCATCAAGTTCAGTGTCTAATAACAATAAATTGTAATGCTAGCTACTGTCAAATGTGAGGGACTGCAGTGGCTCAAGAGGTTAAGACACTGACTGGGAGGCAGAAGGTCAGCAGTTCAAAACCCGAGTACTGCAGAACGGAATAAGTTCCCATCTCTGTCCCAGCTCCTGCCAACCTAGCAGTTCGAAAGAAATAAATTGCAAGCAGATAAATAGGGACCACTTTGGTGGGAAGGTAAACAGCATTCTGTGCACTTCGGTGTCTAGGCATGCCTGCCACATGTCCATGGAAACATCTGCAAACGCAGACAGCACTGGCTCTTCAGCTATAAATAGAGATGAGCACTGAACCCTAGAGTCAGATATGACTGGCTTTCGAGCAAGGGTGACCTTTACTTTTACCTTACTGTCAAATGATCCACATATTCTCAAGTGTCTACATGTTCATCTGTATATGTTAAAAAGAATCTTACTCTTAGTTTCTATGTTTGTTTAGGGTTAAACTTTTTAAATCAAAATAACATTCTAGAGACTATCATGTGGAAGTATTTCTTATAGACATCAACATCTTAAGTGACAGCCGTATGATCTGGTAGCCTCTCCTTTGCTTACCATCCACATATACTCCAGGATCAGACAGAACTGCAGATCTAAACTATTATGCCATATTTTGACAAGCCTGGACATCAGTGGCAGCTTCTTTCTACATGGGGTTTTTGAATGAAGGAACTAGTTTTTTCATTCACACAGTATGATACTTGTTTATTTTACCACTTTGGGCGAATAGTAGATGTAGCTCTAGGAAACCTACGATGTTTTTAATTGCTGTGTACATCTTTTACAAGAACAAATCATTCCTTTCAGATTAAAATATATACATTAGCTACATACTAAGGAATAAGATTTTTTGGTCTTGTATCATTTTAAAAGACAAATGGACTATTTGTATTGCATTTTAAAAAGAGCAGTCCTGCTTGTTTTATTTGGTTTTAAGAGATCTGCCATTGTTCTGTGGCTTTGGGGATTGTTTTCCTATTCTGCATTGCAGTATTTTCTTGCATGGTAGGTCAAGACAACCAGTGGGGTTCAGCTCATTCTCAGGTGGGTCTTGGATGTTAGGTGGGCTTTGGGTGAAAGGCCACCAGTAAATCCAGATGGAAAAAGAATTAATTCAGTATTGGAGGTTGGCTTATATGTGAAGTGATGACCATAGATGAGTAAAAATTCACTAATAAGAATAATTTCGTGTCGGAGATTACTCTGGGTTGAAAGGATTTTTGTTGGAGAAACTCCGCTCAAGGGACGCCCGAATGAGGCTCCTTTCATGTCCCCAAGTGCAGCCCTTGAGTATCGAAACCTGACCTTTCAGTCTCCAGCTCAGCTTCTTAACCACTAAGCCACCGGGCGACTCCAGAATACACTAAGAGGCATATGTAGGCAGGAGGAAGAGGAGGAAAAAAATACTGTAAAAATGTCTTCTGTACTGTACTTAGAGCCTCTGGAGCAGCAAATTTTGCTTGAATAGTGAGGCTGAGCCTTGGTATGTTATAGGGCTATGATGGCGAACCTTGACACTCCAGCTGTTCTTGGACTTCAATTCCCAGAAGCCCAAGTCCCTGTGAATCCACATGAATGAGTTTACTGCATGAACCAAATCCCCCTTCTTCTCGGGGCATTGTTACTGCGTACATGTAGTAAACCCATTCGTGTGGATTCACAGGGACTTGGGCTTCTGGGAATTGAAGTCCAAGATCAACTGGAGTGCCAAGGTTTGCCATCACTGTTATAGGGAAACTACTTTCACATCACCAAAAAGAAGGAAAAGTGAGAACATTGGCTTGCTAAAATTCATCTGCCAATATATATGCACAGATGAAAAATTAGAAAATAATTTTAACAGTTTTAAATTTCATCTCACTTGAGTGAGGAATGCAATGACTCCTGATTCTTTCCTCCAGTTGCTAATAACCATTGACTTCAAGCCCTCTGATGATATTCTACCTTCAATCAGATGGGACCGCACAGTCCTTCAAATGAGGACTGTTCTCCCTAAAAGAGGACATATGTATACCTCTGGAGTCAGTGTCTCTTGAAGTAAGCTAAATTATGGAGCTCCTTGCTACAAAGAAGCCCCTTTTGCAAATAATATTGCAACTTCCAAGGAGGATTTTATAAACTTCAATTGATAATGGCCAGCAGATTTTCCCACAATCAGTCTCCAAAATCAGCCTAGAACCCCTCCTATACCATTTTTGTATAAAGGCTGATGAGTGTCCCAGGAATGTAATATCTGAGAGATACAGAACACTTTAACAAGGGTTATATAATTTTGTGCTATCAAATCAATTCCAATTTATGGCAACACTTTCCAGGGATTTTCAGGTAAAGAACACACAGAAGTGGTTTACCATCCCCTTCTTCTAGGGGTACTGTTTGGACTGTGCAGCTTGTTCATGGATACCCAGGGAATCATAGTGCAGAATCAAATTCCTAGCCTCTGGCTTTGCAGCCAGATACCTAACTCACTAGCAGCCAGCTTTTAGCGAGAACTCTTTGTTGTTTACCTTGTGTTCCACCTCTGGAGAGAGGTGGGACAGAGTTTTACATGATCAGCAATCACGATTAAGGTCATGTCCACCCCCACCCGCTGAAAATGCTGAGCATTCTCCCAGCATGGGATTCTTGTTCAGATCTTTCAGAAACACCTTTGCATGCTAAAAGTTGGAAGGTGAGCTGAATGGGAAAGAGAGCATACAGTATGCAACATTTGAACAGAAATCTGAAGACGCATTCAAAATAAATAGCAGAGACTCACATTCGCAACTGGACTCCAGCTGTAGACTTTGTTGTCTGGATATATATATCTATTGTCTCCTTCTTTCCTTTACTTTCCTTTTTCCTTTTCTTGGAAAGCTTTAAAGAAAGGTCTTGACAGGTTTCTATGAACAATGCCAGATATTGAGGTTTAAGGTAGAGGATGGACCACACAATTTTCTGACAGCATTTCAACCTGAGCTGTATTCAAGATGAATATGTGCATGGGGAGTTATGCCACAAGTAACCCTCCTTTCTGAAAACCACAGGCATAAAGCAATTGTCAGCTAGTACTGCTACTTTGCATGTATTGCTCTACCCATGAAAGTGTAAATATAGTCGGAACCTTGCATGATCGGGGTTCTAGGTCATACTAAATCTTTTGCACATGCAACATGTGCACACGCCATGTTTATGCTATTTGAATAAGTGCTGGGTGGAAATATAATTAGGATACATGATGTTTGGATTGAACTGTTCAGCACAGTCCCGACCCTGCTCAGACTGTGACTTAATATAATGTAGCAAAAACATGGCTGACTGATGATATTCTAATCACTTGGGATATGCTTTTGACTTCAGAAAATTATTCAGAATTTGAAGTGAAGCAGAGATATTTGTCAGTTTCTGAAGCCCAAAGTGCTACTCCAGGAAAACCAGACACACCAGCTATTGCTTTGGCACTCCATATGCTTTAAAAACAGAACATTAAAAAATAAAATAAAAGCACTCACTGGGGAAATGAAAATAATTCTGTAATGGAAGAACTAGGAAGCACAAAGCAGAAAGATTGTGACTGCTCATGTGCCAATGAAAAGCTCAAGGTCTCCAGGAAGCTCCAATCACAAGAGCCCCTTGGGAGAAAATTCCCTGTTCCTGTCATCAGTAGTCATTTTTGAGGGAAGCTTGTTAGAATGCAGCAAGATTACTAATTGGATCGTTTTTATTTTCAGTCAGTAGGGTGAGTGTACAATGGAGATTTCTCTTCTTTGGTTTTAGGCAGCTGCAAATCTCATTCCAATCATCTGAGTATGTATTTGTATGAAATGTATGCTGTCATTTGGGATACGAGTGAGGTAGGTCACAGTAGCACTAGGAATAGGACCTAAGCCAGGGATGGCCAACCTTGGCACTCCAGCTGTTCTTGGACTTAAATTCCCAGAGGCCCTGATCAGCTGGTGTACTGACTTGGGCTTCTGGTAATTGAAGTCTAAGAAAAGCTGGAGTGCCAAGGTTGGCCACCAGGGACCTAAGCTATCTCTGCCCGCTCTTTTCTTTTTCTCTTTTTTAAAATGTCTGCTGCTAATTTTTGCTTTTGCAATGCCTTGCATTTTCCTTTCTGTGTGCTTGTTCTGGATGGGTGAGTGGCAAATATGCCACATGTGAAAGCAATCAGGTACTGTATACTACACACTGGGGCAGAGTATCTACTAGTCCTTTTCCCTTCTATAAATATTTAGATTCTGTAAATTTGAGGAGATTGTATGGCTCCTGATGAAGGTGAGATAAGGCAGAAGATGGTTGAAATTTTCATTGTCCTTCCCCCTATCCTTCAGACAAATACTTATGTGTAGAAATATTTTGAAATATTTCAATAAAATAAAATTTGAGGGGCTACAATTGGTTCAAAGTGAATTGATTGAGATTTGTTCATTCTTTTTCATGTCAGAGATTACTCTGGGTTGAAAGGGGTTTTGCAGGGGATGCCTGAATGAGGCTCCTTTCATGTCCCCCCTAGTGTGAGACAAATAATTTAGATTGAATTGAAGTGGATAATATTTGAACACCCCTAATATTTACCAAGAAAGCATTAATAAGCAATACAGGCTTATCTGTAATACAGCCCATACCTGTCAAGTATCCCGGATTGCCCGGGACTTCCCGTATTTCGGCGCCAATTTTCGTCCTTTCCCGCCCAGAGCTGCCGCTATCCTGGATCTTGGCAGCGGGGGAGGGGGGGAGGAGTTACTGCGCATCCCTTCTGCGCAGATCCTTTCTATGCATGTGTAGAACGCATGCATAGAAGGGTTCTGTGCAGAAGGGGATGCATAGAACCCTTCTACGTAAGTGTAGAACCAACCAGCGCAGAACGGTTTTGCCCAGGCCCGTTGTACGCATGCGTAAAAACCTATGTATGTGTAGAAGCGACCTGCACAGAACGGTTCTGCGCAGGTCCGTTGTACGCATGTGTAAAAGCCTTCTACACATGCGTACAATGGACCTGCGCAAAACCGTTCTGCGCATGTCCGTTCTACACATGCGTAAATGGCTTTTACGCATGTGTAAAACAGACCTGCGCAGAACCATTCTGCACAGGTCCCCTATTGTCCGGAGCCGTGCTTGACAGGTATGATACAGCCATGTATCTGCTTCATATCTGATCAAGACTTACATTCGCCACAACATATTCTGGAGTATCCTGAGCCCACCAGAGGAAAGGTGGGATATAAAGTTGATGAATAAAAGGGCAAAAAGAATGCAGGGAAATTTTCTGAGGATAAAATAGGCAGGAATCGGGGACATGTCTCAGTGAAGATTTAGGGCACAAACAGAACACTAGGAACTGAAGTGAGAAAGTTAAATGGAAAATGACCAAATATCTATATTTGATCAAGACTAGTTCCTTATTCTTGTAGCCACCTTGCCCAAGGCACTCTGGACTACTTTTGATAAGTTGTCAAACAGAAGAGGCAGCAAAAACACTTAGTTTCTAAAAAATAAGTTGCGGCATTCCGATTTGACCAGAAGGTGGACCAGTCTACACCCTCTGGACAATATGCAGAGTGTAACTTAGCTATTTGGAGGAGCAAAAGAGTTCTATAGGAACAGCAGACCCTGAACAATGAAGCCATAGTCATAGGTCTTCTCTTGAGAAGGATAAACAGGGACATTTAAAGAATCTCAACAAAACTCAGATGAGGTGTGCACAGAACTAGGGCATTGTAAAGATGTAGAGTGTATTGTCAAGATGGTGCCAAAACAGCTAAGGCTTGTAGGTGATTCAAAAAGCAACAATTATGCTTTTTTGGCTACCCTAAGAGCAGGAAGAATATCAAGTTTGCTATTTCAGAGAGATGGTGATGGAAAGAAGGCAAAATCACTCTTGGCACTTATCTCAATCTTCTTCCACAGGAGCAGTTGTTTTAAATTTCCAGTAAGTAGAACAAACAATATTAGACAACTGAAGTCGATCAGCAGGCGATTGAAAACCACATGACTACTTTATGTCTCAAAAGGCAGCTTAATTACATCCCCGGGTGCGGAAGGTACATTTGCAAATCATTTCAGAGTTCTTGCCTGCAATCTATGAGAATTCCTGGAGAACAGATATGTGTCAGAAGACTGGAGACAGGAAGAGGAAAGGTTGGATCTAGGACACAACAAACCACTCAGTTTGACATCAATACTGAGAAAAATTACAGAATAAATCATTAAGTACAGTAATTACTTGGTGAGCATATAGAACATGGATTCTCAACCTGCGGCCCGTGGGCCGGATGTGGCCCACGGCACCATTTCATGTGCTACCACCACACCAGGAAGTGCCATGTGCTGGAGGAAGGGCAAAATGGCCATCTGGCCCCCGAAGCTGTCTGAGGGAGTGTGATGTGGCCCCCTGGCTTTAAAAGGTTGAGAACTCCTGATCTAGAATAGAATATATATTACTAGGGAGGAGTCAATAGGACTTTTCCAGAAATAAATAAATCATGCCAGATCTAGCAACATTTCTTAATGGAATCACTCATATAGTAGTTCATGTGTGTTGCAAACATCTTGATTTCTGCAGAGGATTTGACAGAGGATGATACCCTTTTTGACACAATGGTCAATGGTCAGTGGGTGGGATGATATAACTCTTTGATAGATCCACAGCTGGCTGGGCATCTGTACTTGGTGAGTCCTGATGAATGGCTCACAGCCCTCCTGAGAGATCTTGAATGGCGGGCCTTGAGGCTTTGTCCTAGGCCCTGTGCTATTCCACCTGTTTGTAAATGATCTGGATGAGTATATAGGGCCACTAAATATGTGACTAACAAGAATAGGGGAGACCTGGTTTGGCATCAGCACATATAAAAAAGAAATCTGATGTTTTAGTATTTCAAAAAGCTGAAAATGACCCACCAGTTTTTAAAAAGTACAGTGCAGTCTTGTGCAGCATTAACAAAAGAATAGTATCTAGGTAAAAGTAAACACCACCCTTGCTCGAAAGCCAGTGTATCTGACTCTAGGGTTCAGTGTTCATCTCTGTTTATAGCCAAAGAGCTATTTCCATGGACATGTGGGCGGCATGCCTCAACACCAAAGTGCACAGAACACTGTTTACCTTCCCATCAAAGTGGTACCTATTTATCTACTTGCAATTTCTTGCTTTTGAACTGCTAGGTTGGCAGAAGCTGGGACAGAGACGGGAGCTCACTCCGTTGTACAGTACTTGGGAATCAAACTCCGACCTTCCAGTCATCAAGTTCAGTGTCTTAACCACTTGAGACACCGCAATCCCTGTATCTAGTATCTGTAGTATCTAGCTCGTGGGAAATAACCATTCCACTTTGGTCCATGTTAGGCCCTATTTGGAGTCCTGCTTTTATGTCTGCGCACCAAATTTAAGAACATTGGGATGTTAGAACATTGTACTTTAGAGAGAAGAGCACTCAAGATGCCAAAGGACCTTGAAACCAAGCTCCATGAGAAAGGGTGGAAAGAACTTGGTATGTTTTAGCTTTGGGAAGGGAAGATAAAGGAATCACATTACAGCTGTCTTCAAAAATTCTGAAGCAATGTTGGGCTGAAGAGGAAGCAGATCTGTTCTGCTTGTTACCATACTTGTCAAGTTCCGGCTGCAAAAATAAGGGAAATTTTCCTGGCACGGGCACCCGTGCATGTACACCGCCTCCTCCGACGGGTGTGCATGCGCAGTAACCTCTTTGCGCATGTGCGGCCACCCCCACACATGCGCACTGCCACCTCCGATGGGTGCACATGTGCAGTAACCCCCTTTGTGCATGCACAGTAACCCTCCCTCTGGCCGCTCCAAATTTGGGATGACGGGGGAAAAGAGGGGTAAAATACGGGATTCCCTGGCCAAAACGGGATACTTGACAGGTATGCTTGTTACTCCAGAGGGTTTGAATTAAAACTAATGGATGAAAATTGCAAGGAAGAAGATTTAGCTGAACATTACATGAGATGCCTTGATAGTTAGAGATATTTTACGGTTGCACACGTTGCTTTGGAAACTGATAGTTACTGAGCAGAGGGTTTAGGTTCCTTCTAACTCTGTGCCTAAATTACTTTGTAAATCTTCATACTCATCAAAAAAGGTTTGAAATATATTTATAAAATGCATTTAAATATACATTTAGGTACAAAATATATGTACAAACGCATTTTAGGATATCTTAAATTAGAAGAATTATAGACTGTGGAAACAATGTTTGTGAAAATGAAAAAGAATAGAATCATGTGTAAAAGCTTGCAAAAGGAATATGGACTAGGAATCAATTAATGTGCTCCTCCTTTAGAGCAGTGGTTCCCAACCGAAGGCCTGTGGGCCACACCTGCATCAAGAAACAAAATGGCCGGCCCTTTGAAGCTATTGGGACAAAATGGCCACCTCCATCATGCAGGCATGGCAAAATGGCCATCTGGCTTTTGAAGCTGACTGAAAGAGTGTGACCTGGCCCCCAGCTTTCTCTTTTTCTCTATCTTAATGGGGTTTTAAGGGCTTTTAGTTAGTTTTTGATGTTCCTTTAGCCGCCCAGAGTCATTGCCAAGTTGGGCGGCAATAGAAATTTGAAGAATAAATAAATAAATAAATAAAATCTGGGACTTGTGGTGCTATGATTTTTATAAAATAACTGAAATATAAATGTTGATACTTTAAAGTAATGAAAAGTAAAAAGATGGTGTAAAAACAATTGTAATAGTAACTACTTTTTGGTGGTATTGGAATGATAGCTGTTTAGGCAATCAGAGTAATTTACTAAACTCAGATTAGTGTGTGCATCCTTGGTAGTGTTGCTATTTGTGTGAGAGCATAATCCATACCCATAACATATAATTTGGTGACTTTCTGAGGACAGCGTCTGAGGACAGCGTCCTCACTGTGCCCATTAGAAGTGTTTTGTGTGTGTGGAAATGACTGTTTTAAATAGACCAAGTTACTTATGTGCAAAGAGAAAAGAAACACTCTGGGGCATTTCAGCAGCATTCCTAGCCTGATGTCCAGCAGGCAACAGAGTGATTGTTGGTGACACTGCCGGGGCAAAAGATCAAGGCACAGGATTTAATGAATGTCTAGTGTTATAATTCATCACTGCTGGATGAACAGGGCAGCCAGGGCAGGATAATCACCTAAGGGGAACAACAAGCTCTGGCAAGCTGTCTTGGCTTCACTGTTGAAACACTACAAGATTAAAGCTAGCATTTCTTGCAGGAGGAGAGAAGTAATCTTATATTACTCTTGGGCTTCTAACATTGCCAATGGACTTGCCCCTTCCAGAAAATCAGTGCCATAGCTTGAGTGCTTTACACTTTCTCTCCCATCAGTGAAGCACTGAGATAATTTATGACTACAGGCAACATCTTCTGATTGATTGATTTATCTACCTTTCCTGTCTTCACCAATAGTACAGCTTGCTTAGTTCGACTTGGCTGTTATGACAACTTTTACAGTTCAGTGGAGGAATAAGCCACCAGAATGGCACCTCGCTTCACAACATAGCCCTCAGCAAGAAAGGAAAATGGAATATTATTACTGGCCAGTTGTTAAGCGAGCCTTTGCCTAGAAACTGTAAGCTTGGTTTGGACTTCTGCCTTCTTATGCCACCATTTTGAAGTCTCAGTGCAACTGCTTGCTGTAAGAGGGGGCCAGCCATTTTGCCACTGTGGAATATTATTTACATGAGCATCTTGCCTTTCCTTCAACGAATTCAAGGCAATGTACATTGGCCTTCCTCTTTACTTTAGCCTAACAAGAACAGTAGGTTAGATCAAATACACAGAGAGTGACAGGCATTGTTTAGCCCTATGAGTTTCATGGCTGACTGTAGTCTTGAACTTGAAAATCTTAAGTCCCAATCCCATACTCTAACCACCACACCACATTGGCTGTGCATGCGCAGAGAACTCTGTGTAACAAGAATTCTGAAGTTGTCTAGTGAAACCTAGTGCTACAATTCAGTTACAGCCAACCCTCACATAACAACGTGTTCGAATAGCATCATTTTTGCTTAACAACGCATCGTTATGCACCATGTGTTCCCCCACATAACAACGTTTTTAGTGTCATTGTCCAGACAATGATGCTAAAATAACCGTCATTATCTGCTAAAAATGTTGTTATGCGGGAAACTCCATAGAAACCCGCATAACAACAAAAATCACTTAGGAACGCTTCTTGGGGAACCAAGTAATGTCGTTATGCGAGGGTCTACTATACCGGTATTCCATTCTGTTCATGTGTTTATGTGAAATTTTTATTTTGTCCAACTTCTATCTCCCAGCCAGAGTTTGTGTGTATTTCTGTTATGTTTATGAGGAATATATTTTGTAGAAGGAGGTTCTATACCAGCAGAAGAGCTGAAATATGAAATATCACTAGAGGCTAAAGGTCATAGCCGGAAACTTTCCTGAGAATTTGCAGAAGCTGTGAATGAGAAATGAGAAACAAGTACAGTAATACCCCGGATAACGCTAAAACTTGGTTCCATAAGTCTTAGTGTTACTCGGTTTTTAACGTTATGCAATACATTTATTGCACAAGGTTTAAAAAGGCCTGGTTCCCATTCCGAAGAGGAAAGGTAACTGGGGATCGATCCGCCTGCCTCTTTGGAAAGGGCAGCGGGGATTTGATGCCTGGCCTGTTCCCTTCCAGGGTGAACTGCAGGTGTGTGTCTGCACTCACCTGCAGCCCGTCTTGGCGAGGAAGGAGCCAAGGGCCTGGCCCGTTCCATTCCAGGGCGAGCTGTGGGTGTGTTTGTGCATACCCACAGCCCTCCTGGAAGGGAAAGCCAAGCGCCTGGTCTGGCCCGTTCCCTTCCAGGGTGAGCTGTGGGTGTGTGTCTGCACTCACCTGCTGCCCATCCTGGCGAAGAAGGAGCCAAGCGCCTGGCCTGTTCCCTTCCAGGGCGATCTGCGGGTGTGTGTCTGCACACACCCGCAGCCCTAGTCTTGGTGAGGAAAGAGCCAAACGTCTGGCCCGTTCCCTTCCATGGTGAGCTGCGGATTTGTGTCTGCACACACCGCAGCCCATCCTGGCAAGGAAGGAGCCAAGCGCCTGGCCTGTTCCCTTCCAGGGTGAGCTGCAGGTGTGTGTCTGCACTCACCTGCAGCCCTAGTCTTGGCAAGGAAGGAGCCAAGCGTCTGGCCTGTTCCCTTCCAGGGCGATCTGCGGGTGTGTGTCTGCAAAACTTAACGTTGTGCGGTGCAAATGTGTTCCTCAACTTTCCAGACGTTATCCGGGTTTAGTGTTAACCGGGGTACCATTGTATAATTATTCCAGAGTAAGGAAAGTATAATTATTCCCGAGTAAGGAAAGTAGAAGAAATAGGCGTGCCCTGGGAGCTGGAGATAAGAAGTCAGAATGTGGCAGGGACTATGAGAAATACTCTGTAAGGCTGTCCTGAACTGAGAGAAGAACCAGAGAAGATAAGAAGGGTGCTGGTCAACCTCTTTGTCTTCATGGAATTTGAGAGTTGCAGTGGTTGGCAGTCTCACCAGTCTCTTTCCACTTGAAGATACATGCAAAATGTGCTTGATAATGAATTATTTAATAATTGTGATGGGTCTACTCCTGTCTGTAGCACCAAGATGGCCAAATCTCAAGCCGCCACTGAAGTCTTAGCGAAATCCTATACTTCTTAGAGTCTTTAGGCAGGAAGATAAAGGTAACGGTCACCCTTGCTTGAAAGCCAGTTGTATCCAACTCTAGGGTTCAGTGCTCATCTTTGTTTCCAGCCAAAGAGCCATCTGCAAATGTTTCCATGGGCATGAGGCATGCTTGCCTTGACACCAGAGTGCGCAGAGTGTTGTTTACCTTTCCACCAAAGTGGTACCTATTTATCTACTTGCAATTTGTTGCTTTCAAACTGATAAGTTGGCAAGAGCTGGGACAGAGATGGGAGCTTATTCCATTGTGCAATATTCGGGTCTCGAACTAATGACCTGCTGACCTTCCAGTCATCAAGTTCAGCATCTTAACCACTTGAGCCACCGCAGTCATTTGAGGACAAATCTCCAAAGAAATGATTTAGCATAAGAAGAAAGTATGATACAGTATTTGTATATAGATGTCTTTTTTTAAAATAAATTTTTATTAAATTTTAACAAACATACAGAAAAGAAAAACAATAACAATACAATACAATATTACATCAAATTCGTAAGAGATAGCACATGATAATAATTGAACTGATTATTTGCCATATAGCCCACAATATTGAATACCCACATTATGAATTATTACTATAACCATAACAATCATAAAAACTTTCAGTGCTACAACTATTTTTTATTTCTTTACTAATTACACATCACCCTGTGAATATATACAATGCCCGGAGAGTTTAGTATCTATATCATCTCCAAAAACCTCTTTGAGATGGTACAGGTCCAAAACTGTCCCTTGCCATAAGAGAGTGATCCACAAACGGCTTCCAAATACTCCAGAACCTATTTTCTTTTAATTTATCCCTTTTTACTTTAATCTCCCATGTCAGTTTGTCATTCAATGCTAAGCTCCACATTTCTTTATACCACTCTCCAATCTGTATAACTACATCATTTTTCCAATTTCTGGCTATGCATTGTCTACCTGTAGTTAATATAATTTCCAATAATTCTTTTTCCTCCTTATTCAAACCCATGCCTTCCACATTTGTTAATAGGATGGTACCTGACACCATCTTAATTCTTTTACCCATTATGTCCCCAATCTCTCCTTCTATTCTTCTCCAAAAATCATTTTTTTTTACAACTCCACCACATATGTTCATATGTTCCAACCGTTTCTTTGCATCTCCAACATAAATTATCCCTTTTATTATCCATCTGATGAAGCCTCAGTGGTGTCAAGTACCATTGCCACAACATTTTAAAATTATGTTCCTTAATTCTTACTGACATTGTTCTCATTATCCTCTTTTTCCATTTGTTTCTCCATTCAACCTCTCCTATTTTTATATTCAGATTTTGTTCCCACTTCCGTTTCAAATCATCTTGTGGATCTATACCCTTATTCAATATGATGTAAAGTTTGCTTACTAGACCCTTAATATTCTTTCCCCCTCTTCTAATCTTTAATACCAATTCTTCAAATTCGGTCTTTGTTCTATCTATCCCTACTTCCCTTCTATATTTTTTATTCCAATTATCAACCTTCAATTTCTGAAACCGGTCCAGTTTTAACTTTTCAAATATTTTTTTCCTCTTATTTTCATCATCACATACTTTTAACCAGGCCTTCAATAAAGAAATTTCATTTTTGTCCAATATTTCCTTTTTTTCCTTATCTATTTTTATCGGAAAACACACCATATCAGTCAATTCCAAGATTGGAGAGAGATTTGGGACCATATCTTTCTTTACTCTTTTCCACACCTGCATGAGGCCTCTCATCATAGTATTGCTTGTCTTTATCGGTTTATCCTTTATTCCCAAAAAGATCATTTTGCCAATATTCCTATATTCTTTCATCTCCAATTCCTCCCAAATTGCCTTTTCTCTTGCCAAGATCTTCACGACATTCTTAATTTGGAATGCTCGATAGTATACTAACAAATTTGGCATACCCAAACCCCCTTCTTTCTGAGATAAGTACCAAAACTTCTTTGGAAGTCTAGATTTTTTACCTCCATTACAAAAATTATTAAACATCTTTTGAAACTCATTAATTTCCTTCTCCTTCAAATGGATCGCAAGTGCATCAAATAGAAAATTAATCTTTGGCAGCAATATCATTTTGCAAATTGCAATCTTCCCGAACCATCAGAAGTTGACAAATTCAGCTTCTGAAACTCTTGTAATTTACTCTTAAATTCTACTTTCAAACTGTCATAATTCAATCGTTTAAGTTCTTCCAATTTATTTGAAATAGTTATCCTCAAATATTTCAACTTTTCTTTAATTTGTATATTGAGTGTCCCCACTATCCTTCCCATCTCGTTTACCCCCATATTGCACAGCATCAGTTCTGATTTATCCCAATTATAGATGTCTTTAAAGTGCAAAAATGCTTTTAGTATGTTTTGCTTATACAGCTTTGTGTACAAAACAGCCAGGAGTGTGCATGGAAGAGTTGAGAGGAGACATTTGGTACAAAATGTTGAGCGGAGTACCATTATCATGACCCCTGAGCCGCCTTGTTGCTTGAACCCTAACAGTAGTGGCACAGAACCAAAGAATGGAGGGGGGGGTACTTTGCATTGGGCTTGCGATGAAGCTCTCTTAATCTCTAGAAGGAGCATAGGGCCTCTAAGATGTATGTGCTCTGTTGGATTGACCACGGGAAAATGTGTCAATCCTTGGCTGTGGGTTGTGGCACTAGGCTTTACATGAATCAACTAGGCTTTACATAAATTCAGAGCACATTTATTGTTGGAGGGATTTGGAATTTGGTATTTTTTTTCCACACAGAGAAAAGTGTGGAGAAATCTGCTTTGTTTTATCCCTTTCTTTGGAAAAGAAAAAAGATCAGTCTGTATCCTTCTTGGTCAAAGAAAGGAAGCAAAAAGGTTTACTTAATGTTTACAAAGGAGGAGGCGCTCTCAAAGACTCTGAGCTGTGTGGGAAAATCCTGCTAGATTTAGTGGCAAATAAAGAACATGCTCCCCCCTCCCCGGTGTCAAAGGAGAAGCATGTGGGATTGTATTTTTCCAACATCCTCCAGTTTGCATGTAAAACTCTCAAGTTCAATCTGGACACAATGGTTCTCAAACTGGTCCTTTGCTAAACATATGATCAGGATATTTGCTACCATCTCTGCAGTAAAACAGTGGATTATCTGGATTACCCCTTTTTCTATCAGGTCTGGACTAAATGGTATCTCACACCAATGTATTTGGTGCATTTCTCTTCCTACCTCTCAGTTTGACGCAACTCTGGTTAACTTCCATCATCTCAGTTGACATTTCTTCATTCATTCAAATGTCTTTTAGTGGCTATTGCAGCCATAACATTTATCTGCATGTTTCTGCTGCAGAATGTACTCTGATTCTGTTGAAGATAGAGCTATAGCATCTTCTTTACAAGTTACATACAGTATCATCATCATCATCTTCATCTTTTTCCATGTCTAGGACAGATATGAAACTACCACAATGAATTTACATATTAAATATGTCTGTCTCAATAGATGAATGAGAATCTATTAGCGGAACTTGTAATCTGTGCTCTCCTGTGCTCAGCTTGTATCTATATACCCTTTAAATTATGGGTTGCTACTGTCAGGTGATCTTAGCTTGAAGTCCATTATTCCTTTCAAACACTTAGCAACTCTTTTAACAGTGGTCCAGTCACTCTGTGGTGATGAACTAACAGTATTACTACAGCAGTGACTATTTCAAGGTCTAGTAGTAGTAGTGAGGTATAGATGTTTTCCCTATAGCATTTCTGTGATTGCTGTTTGACAGAGATTTGCCCTTCTCTTTGACTTTTAGACAGTCTCTTATCATAGGTGTAACTCAAGCCTCTGCTTGAGAAGATAAGGTCCATTTGCTTCTTTCTCAGTCTGAATGCCTAAATAGTGCATGAAATCCTGTTGACAGAATTGTGCCTTGTAAATGCCAATGACATCATCAGCCAGTCAAGTTAATCTTTAATTCAGTTTTATTTATCTTGCACATCCTTGGAAGAAATACACTTAGGGTCATTCTGGTGGTGCTGTTTCTTGACAGCAGGGTGAAGGTTTCATCTCTGGCATTGGCATACACCTACATGAACAACTTGGCATTAACGTTGCTTTGTAGCACTGCTTCTCCTTCTGTACCCTGCTTTACTTGCACCTAAAGACTCTTTTGCTTAGTGGTAGCTTGTTTGGGGTCAATGTCTCATTCTGCTCCAAGTTTTCAATGCAGTCACTGTGTTAGTCAGTGCAGGCATATCAGACAAGAAACAAAACAAAACAAAAAAATAAAAAGAAGACAAAAACGTTGTGCATCTAATGACTAAGTGCTGTATTTTAATGTTAGCTTTTGTGGATCAAGTCTACTTCTACCGTAGACTCCTCTAGGGCAGTCTCAGATCTCAGAGAGCTGGATGCTGATGCCCTAGACAAGGTATCTGTTATGTCTGGCGCTTGCAAGCAATAGTCCAGACAACGATGAACCAAACAGTAACAAGTATTTAATTAACAGTATATTCAAGATGAGCTTACAAGGCGTTCCAGACACAGAGATGGCTATACAGTCCCATGGAATCAGTCCCTCCTGACTCTTGCCGTAGCGTGGCAATATACTAGCTAGCATAGGAGCATAGCATAATGGAGGAGACCCAGGCTAGCACATTCCTGGCTTCCTGTATGGAGAGGGACATAGAGATCTGGTCTGGCCCCACCCTTGTTTACCTGTGGGGCTTATATAGTGTCTTCCTGGTGGTGGCTTCTTGATACAAAGTAGCAACCGTATGGTTAACCATAACTAACCAATCATAACAGGGAATATATGTATTTAACCAATGGAGAACAGGATCCAAAAGTGCAGCCAATCACAGGAATTTGATTAGCATAATAAGCATGCCCTGTGCAGGGTTTTTCATGCCACTTTGTGTTCCTAATTTGGATGGTGGGAAACTGCCATTTTCCTCTTGCAAAGGCACTTGCAAATGTGCCTGAATACGCAACAGTATCTGTTGTGTTCTGTAAAGCAGTGCCTTTAACAATGTACCTTTACCATGTGTTATCAATGTAACCTTTCTGTGTGCAACATTATAACCATCACCTGTATCAATGTTAGCCTAATAAGGGGACGCGAGCTAGTGACCACCAGAGGGCAGTAGCGAGCGTCCAGCTCTAATGGATCATCAGCCACCTGGTTCAGCAGCGCGGGAAGATTCCCCGCAACTTCCTCACCTGGTCAAGAAGGGCGTGACCTCCCACGACGTCACGCAGGCAGCAACCAATAGTCTGTCAACGAGCCACATTCAAATGTATAGCCAGCTGTATATATTGAGCTACCCATCCGCCATTACCACATGTTCCTCCGGATCATCATGCAATAAACCTGTGTTAAGCCAACCCTTCGGCTGTTTCATTGTCTTGGGTCCCTTACACTAAATTGGCGACGAGGATGGGATGGCAGCCCACGGGACCAAGACATGCGCCGGTTTCGAAATCAGGAAACCGGGCGACTGGGAGATCTTCGAGATGGACTTCCAGGCCGCACTGATCGAGTCCGAAGTCACGGAAGAGGCGAAGAAAAGGGCCATCTTCACCAGAATGCTCGGTCAAGAAACAAAAAGGACCTTGGTGGACCTGATTGCACCGAGGAGGGTGAGCGAATTCAAAGCCAAGGAACTCATGCAGTTGCTGCGTGAGCACGTCCGGCCCGCCACGGTGATGTTTCCCGCTCGGAGTGCATTTTGGAGGCGAGTCCAAGCGCCCGGGGAGACGGTCGCCGCGTTCGTGGCGGCCCTGCGGCTGGCGGCCGGCCCGTGCAAATGGGAGAACATCGAAATCACCCTCCGAGACTGTGTGCTGTGCGGCCTGAACGACGCCGAAACCCAGCGCACATTAATGAACCAAGAGCCGCCTCCCACGCTGCAGGAGGTCGTCAGAGCGGCCCAGGCCGCAGAAGCTACGAAGGCCGGGGTCCAAGAACTCCAGGACTGGCGGCCAAAGTCGAGCAAAGCAGAGGCTCCGGTACAGGCGGCCCGGCGAACTTCGAGGTCGTCTACAGAGAGCAGCGATGACGAGGACGTACAGAGGGTCCGGAAGGAGAGCCGACGATGCGACGGCTGTGGCGCGGCCCACGACCGCGTGAAATGCCCCTTCCGGAAGGCCGAGTGCCACAACTGCGGCCGCCGCGGGCACATCGCCAAGGTGTGCAGGAAGAAGCGCGAGTCCCGGAGGAGCTCCCCAGACCGTTCCGCGGGACGAGACCGCCCAGCGAGACCCAAAGACGGCGCCCAGGCCACGCGGAAGCAGGACGGCGTGGGCCGCATCGCCGACGGCAGCGAGGACGACGCCCCAGTGTTCAGCGTGTCTACGGGACACCCCCGCTACTTTGTTGAGGTACTAGTCCAAGGGGTGCCCATTAGGATGGAAATTGACTCGGGGTCCTCATATTCAATCATTTCCCAGAGGGAGTTTTTTGGAATTGCCCCCCAAAAGCGGCCCAAGCTCAAAGCGTTGAGGGCCACACTACGGGACGTGCAAGGGAACAGTATCCCAGTGTTGGGGGTTGGAGAATTTCAGGTCAAATTCAAGGAGCACGCCACGTCCCTTCCCCTGGTCGTGCTCAAGGGAGGAAATTGCAGCCTCCTCGGGACTCAATGGTTCCAGCCCCTGGGTTTGTTCATTGGGGGGGTGCATGCCGTGGGGATGCACGCTGTTGGGACTGACCCAATTCAGGAGGTGTGCGAGGCGCACCCCGAAGTCTTCAAAATGGGACTGGGGAAATTCAAGGGGCCCCAAGTGACTTTCGACCTGGACCCGGAGGTCCGCCCTGTTCGCCTAAAACCACGCCGGGTGCCGTTCGCACTCAAGGACAAGATAGAGGCGGAACTGGACAAACTGGTGGGTCAGGGGATTCTTGTGCCTGTAGATTCTGCGGAGTGGGAAACTCCAATTGTAACTGCTCTTAAGTCCAATGGGGAGGTCCGCATATGCGCCGACTACAAGCGCACCATCAACAAGGCGATCCGCCCGAATGCATATCCGGTGCCGGTAGTCAGCCATCTGCTGGCCAGGCTACACGGGGGGAAATGTTTCGCTAAGCTCGACTTAGCACAGGCCTACCAGCAGCTCACGGTGTCTCCTGCCGCAGCTGCTGTGCAGACCATAGTCACCCATAAGGGGGCGTTCCAGGTGACGCGCCTCCAATTCGGCGTGAACTCGGCGCCAGGAATTTTCCAGTCACTCGTGGAACGCCTCCTGAAGGGTCTGGAGGGGGTGTTGCCTTATTTTGATGACGTGTTAATAACAGGGGGGAGTCGGGCGGAATTGGCCAAGAGGTTGGGGAAGGTCCTGACTATATTCGAAAAGGCGGGGCTGAGGTTGCGAAAAGACAAATGCGTCTTCTTCGCAACCGAGGTTGAATTCCTAGGGTTTTGTGTGACTCCTGAGGGGATAAAACCATCCAAGTCTAAGGTGGCAGCCATCAAGAAAGCCCCCCGCCCCACCTCCAAGCCCGAGTTGCAGTCGTTCCTAGGGCTGCTCAACTTTTACCACTCCTTCCTTCCCCGGAAGGCAGCGGTGGCTGAACCGCTACACAAGCTGCTAAAGAAAGAGCAGGCATGGAAGTGGGGCGATGACCAAGAGAGGGCATTTAGTGAGCTGAAAAGCCTCCTGGCGTCCGACGCCATACTGACCCACTTCGACCCCAAACGCCCAGTAGTTCTGATCTGTGATGCATCTCCAGTGGGGGTGGGGGCGGTGCTGTGCCACGTGCTGGAGAACGGAAGGGAGGCCCCGATAGCATTTTACTCCAGGTCCCTGTCCCAAACTGAGAGAAACTACGCACAGACGGACAGGGAGGCCCTAGCGATAGTCTCGGGGACGAAAAAATTTCACGATTTTCTGTATGGCCGCCCCTTCACCATCGTGACGGACCACAAACCCCTGCTAGGCATTTTTACCGTGGACAAGCCTACCCCTCAAATCCTGTCCCCAAGGATGCTCAGGTGGGCCATTTTTCTCAACGCGTATCAGCACGCGTTGGTCTACCGGCCCGGGAAAGAGATCAGCCATGCGGACGCCCTATCTAGGTCTCCCCTTCCCCTAACGCCCAGCCAGGTGAGCATGGGGGAGCGGGACCATCAGGTTCTCATGATAGAGGTGCTGGATTCGCCCCCCGTAGTGCCAGCCGACATTGCCAAAGCGACAGAGAAAGACAAAACGTTAGCGACAGTAAGCTCCTGGCTACAGAAAGGATGGCCCACATCCTCCCCAGCGGAGGAGTTCGCTCCATTTTTCCGAAAAAAGCTAGAACTGTCCCTAGAGAGGGGGTGTCTCTTGTGGGGGCAGCGGGTGGTGATTCCCACTTCCCTTCGGCCGCGGGTGCTCAGACTGCTCCACGTCAGCCACCCCGGCATCGTGCGATCCAAGGCGCTGGCCCGGAGTTACTTCTGGTGGCCCCAGCTAGACGCCGACATCGAGCACATGGTCGGCACTTGTGAAAGTTGCCAATGCTCCAGACCAGAGGAGGCCCGCCTTCCCCACAGGGAATGGGACACGGCTAAGGGGCCGTGGTCCCGGGTGCACATAGATTTTGCGGGCCCATTCAGAGGCACCCTGTTCCTCCTTGTAGTGGACGCTTTCTCCAAATGGTTGGAGGTTATCCCAGTCACGAGCACCTCCTCGGCCCAGACCATTAGGCATTTGCGGAGGCTCTTTTCCACGTTCGGCATACCCGACACGTTAATTAGCGACAACGCTAGTTGTTTTACGTCCTCCGAGTTTAAGGCATTCATGGAGATTAACGCCGTTCGGCATATTACCTCTGCCCCGTTTCACCCGGCCACCAACGGCCAAGTAGAGCGCCTCGTCCGCACCACGAAGGACGCGTTGCGGCGCATGGGCCCTGGGGATTTGAACCTACAAGTGTGTCAGTTTCTGCTAGGGTACAGGGTGACCCCGTTGGCGTCAGGATACTCCCCCGCAGAGCTCTTAATGCGCAGGAAGCTGACCACCATCCTTACTAGGCTAGGCCCCACGAGGGTAGAGGACAGAAGGAAGGAACATCGGGCTGGAAGTTACAAAGAGTTTCAGCATAGGCGCCCCCGTGCATTGCAGGAATTACGCCAGCTCAGGCCCAGCCTGGGTGCCGGGCGTAGTCGTGGAACAAACCGGCCCCGTGTCGTACCGCGTGGAAACCAGCACAGGGCTCCTATGGAGGCGGCACGCAGATCAGCTCCGACGCAGGGTCTCCGATGAGCAGGACACGGTTCACGCAGGAAATAAGTCAGCGTTAGGGTTCTCCCCCACCCGTTTAGCCCAAGGGGGAGGAGAAGGGGACCGTGGGCCCCCACCGAGGGGGGAGGGGAATATCCTCGTAGATACCCTGGGGGATCTTTCCGAGGAGGAGGAACCCGACCCCATACATATCTCGCGGAATGTCCCCACAAATGCGGGTACCCCTACCAACTTAGATTTTGATTTTCAGAACCGGGGGGGGGGGTTTCGGAGTGGTCCCCCACCCGTCCAAGCGAGAAGAGGGGTTTTTCGTTAGCCCCGACGGCCCCCGGTCTGCCCACAATGGAGTTTTTCCCTTCCCCTAAGTCCGCCAGACAGCGGCAAGCCACTAACAAGTCTCCCTCTCCGGTTTCAGGACAAGGGACCAGGGAACAAAGAAGCAATAACGCCCCCGGGGGGGGGCAGCCCTCTTCACGGCCCAAACGCACATGCAACAAGCCATCTT